>LPNX011108728.1:1425682-1591705 GCA_001517045.1 Pseudotsuga menziesii
TTTTTTGTCAACAGGTACAAGTTAGTGTCTTCATCAAGGAATTTATTGAAAAGACACGTCAATATGTTCAACATGTCCAATTTGGCACGATGGCAGGATGAGAAGTTTAGAATATGCAGAGATACATTTCATCGTGGTACTATACTTTCAGTTGTTGATTTTTCCGAGAACTACACTCTGCAACTTCAAAATTAGATCCAAAGTCAGTATTATCACTCTGAGCAGGTTTCCTTGATGGTGCATATCACATATAGGCATGGCCCAAATAGCAGTGAAGAGAAAAGAGAAATTCTAAAGGAATATCACTTCTACATAAGTGATGATAGGTGCCATGACTTCCACTATGTACATCATTGCTTCATCATGTTCTCTGATCATTTGAAGGGCAGGAACATACAGATGGATTGACACTGGATTTGGTCTAATGGATGTGCTGGTCAGTTAAAAAATGCACGCATATTTCAATGGTTGTGTTCATTGCATAAAAAATACAAAGTTCCACATATGTGGAACTATTTTGAGACTGGGCATGGTAAAGGAGAGAATTATGGAGCCAGAGCATGTGTCAAAACAGCCCTATGAAGAGAGGAATTAAATTATCTACAATATCTACTATTCGAAATGCTCAATCTATAATCACGTGGTGCACGTCAGTAATGGGAGAGGAATCAGCTATGCGAGTAGAATCCACAAGAAAGAGACATGTGGAGATATTTTTTTGGGAGGTGGTAGACATAGATCGTTCACATGCATGGGAATGCAAGATTGTTCCTAGGACTCATGGATTTCATTCGGTTCGAAGCTCTGATAACCCGGTATTTGAAATTTGGACCAGAAAACTCACTTGTTTTTGCCTGCCTTGTTGTGATGGTGACTGGGATGTGTGTGAATCATTGGATTGGGTTGATGGATGGGATCGCATATCACTTCCACTTGATCAGCATGCAATTTTTTAGTTAACTCCGTTGGAAGAAGACCAATCGTCTATTTCTATAGATTTTTATCATGTATTAGACCTTGTACAACCTGGTATGATGCATTTCCTTAACATTTTTTTGTAAAATTTACGTAGTCTTGAAACTCACATTAATGGCCTTGTATCAAATGAAAAATATTTGATCATATACCTACAATCATACTATGCAGGACACATATATGCAGTGGTTGCCTCAAAAGATATTTAATGGGGTGGTGATTACTGGTTGGCACGTTGTATAGAGGGAAAGAAAACCCTCATTATGTCCATGACTGATGATGAAAAAAACCATTTCCCCATCGGGTCTATGGTTGTTAAAGGTGAATATATTACACATGACAACAATGCAAGAAAGAAGGGTGGATATGTTTACAGGGATTACAAACCAGGTGCAAGTGTGTATCACTTTACCAACTTAATCATTGGTACAAACCTCCAGGTACGAACAATGCCTAGTCGGAATTCATCGAAGGTACACTACTTCTTACCGGATACAGAGCATGAGAGACTAATGGAGACCATCATTATAAGAGATGATCCGGAGGGCTTGGTTGTATGATAATAGGTGGGATCTAGCATGATGAGGTATGTATCATTATTGTACTTTTCCCATGTATGTTTCTTATGAATATGTCAATTTTGTGTTCTTGTACGCTACTTCTTACCAGATACATAGCACGAGAGACTAATGGAGACCATCATTATAAGAGATGATCCAGAGGCCTTGGTTGTATGATATTAGGTGGGATCTAGCATGATGAGGTATGATCATAATTTTAATTTTCCCATGTATGTTTCTTATGAATATGTCAATTTTGTGTTCTTGTACGCTACTTCTTACCAGATACATAGCATGAGAGACTAATGGAGACCATCATTATAAGAGATGATCTAGAGGCCCTGGTTGTATGATATTAGGTGGGATCTAGCATGATGAGGTATGTATCATATTTTAATTTTTCCATGTATGTTTCTTATGAATATGTCAATTTTTTGTTCTTGATATGCGAAATTTTCCATAATGTTGTTTATAAATATGCCAAAAATTCTCTTGTATGTCAAGTTAATGAACATGCCAAATTTTATGTATGATCAATAAACCATATATATCAATCATATGAACATTTCAAAATCTCATTAACATGATATACATAACATTAGAATACATACATGTACCTCTGTAGGTCATACCTATCAAAGTTCTTTGTAGGCTCTCTTACAGGACTAAAACCCTAATTTTTCAAGTAGGTAATGTTGTCAATGTTTTCAGCCGATATATACAACTAGGATGATGGAAACAAGATGTCAAAATGATAAACTTATGTTTTAAGGCTTGTATAATTTCCTTCTTGACAGCTCACCTCTTATACCCGCATGTCCATTGCCAAAGGGGTAGTGCATAGTAGTGTTGGAATTTCATCTCATTTTTTGTATTTAAAAGTTTAATTTCTACTTAAAAGATAATAAAAGATAATAAGAGATTTGGGCCAAAGCTGGACAATGCATTTCATGCCAACGAAGGCCAAACTTGGAAAACCATATCCCTAACTAGGATTTATTGTTTAACATGCATGGCCCATAACCATAACCCTACCTAGGAAACCCTAATCCTAACCCTAATCTTATCTTATTGTCACAACTCAATTCAGAATCAATCTAATGTCCAACTCAAATTTTTCAAATCCGGTGGACTTATGCTTCAAATCATGTTGATTCACGAAGTTGACTTTAGTGTGCATGTACTAAGATCATTGAAACCTTTAAATATAATAGTTTTTTCATGCACTGATTGCATTCTATGCCCTGGGTAGGGATTTAACAGGTGTCCCTGAAATCCTGTATGAGGCGGGATTCAGCGTGCCACAGAACCATGACCGTTGCTCGGATCGACAAACCGTCAGCTCTGTTGGATTCAGGACATCGAGATAGTGCTATGGTGGCCCTCTAATCTGGTTTCATGGCTAAGAGACCATTATTTTGGTCAATTTTGGAAACTAGGGATTTGCTCCGTAAGTGAATGTGAAATTTTTGCACATGGGGGTCAAATTCACATATTGCTCGACCGTGAAGGTGTGGCTAGCGTTCCCACATAACACATGCCTAAACACACTTCCACGACCCACCGGAAGCCCTTTTTTATGCATGGTTTCCATTCTATGCCCCAGGTAGGGATTCAACAGGTGTCCCTGAAAGCCTGTAGGAGGTGGGATTCAACGTGCCACAGAATCATGATCGTTGCTCGGATCGATGAACCGTTAGCTCTGTTGGATTTAGGACATCGGGATAGTGCTAGGGTGTCCCTCTAATATGGTTCCATGGAGAAGAGACCATTATTTTGGTCAATTTTGGAAACTAGGGTTTTGCTCAGTAAGTGAATGTGAAATTTTTGTACATGGGGGTCAAATTCGCATATTGCTCAACCGTGAAGGTGTGGCTAGTGTTCCCACATAACACATTCCTAAACATGCTTTCACGACCCACCAGAAGCCCTTTTTAATGCACGGTTTCCATTCTATGCCCCGGGTAGGGATTCAACAAGTGTCCCTGAAAGCCTGTAGGAGGTGGATTCAGCGTGCCACAGAATCATGACCGTTGCTTAGATCGATGAACCATCAGCTCCGTTGGAATCAGGACATCGAGATAGTGCTAGGGTGGCCTTCTAATCTGGTTCCATGGAGAAGAGACCATTATCTTGGTTAATTTTGGAAACTAGGGTTTTGCTCAGTAAGTGAATGTGAAATTTTTGCACATGGGGGTCAAATTCGCATATTGCTCGACTGTGAAGGTGTGGCTAGCGTTCCCACGTAACACATGCATAAACACTCTTGTATGACCCACCGGAATCCCTTTTTTATGCACGGTTTCCATTCTATGCCTCGGGTAGGGATTCAATAGGTGTCCCTGAAAGCATGTAGGAGGTGGGATTCAACGTGCCACAGAATCATGACCATTGCTCAGATCGATGAACCGTTAGCTCCGTTGGATTCAGGACATCGGGATAGTGCTAGGGTGGCCCTCTAATCTAGTTCCATGGAGAAGAGACCATTATTTTGGTCAATTTTGGAAAGTAGGGTTTTGCTTAGTAAGTGAATGTGAAATTTTTGCACATGGGGGTCAAATTCGCATATTGCTCTACTGTGAAGGTGTGGCTAGCATTCCCACATAACACATGCCTAAACACACTTGCACAACCCACTGGAAGCCCTTTTTTATGTACGATTTCCATTCTATGCCCCGGGTAGGGATTTAACAGGTGCCCCTAAAATCCTGTGGGAGGTGGGATTCAACGTGCCATAGAATCATGACCGTTGCTCGAATCAATGAACCATCGGCTCCTTTGGATTCAGTACATCGGGATAGTGCTAGTGTTTCCCTCTAATCTAGTTCCATGGAGAAGAGTCCATTATTTTGGTCAATTTTGGAAACTAGGGTTTTTCTTAGTAAGTGAATGTGAAATTTTTGCACATGGGGGTCAAATTCGCATATTGCTCGACCGTGAAGGTGTGGCTAGCATTCCCACATAACACATGCCTAAAAACACTTGCATGACCCACCGAAAGCCCTTTTTTATACATGGTTTCCATTCTGTGCCCTGGGTAGGGATTCAACAGGTGTCCCCGAAAGCCTGTAGGAGGTGGGATTCAACATGCCACAGAATCATGACCGTTTCTTGGATCGATGAACCATTAGCTCCATTGGATTTAGGACATCAGGATAGTGCTAAGGTGGTCCTCTAATCTGGTTCCATGGAGAAGAGACCATTATTTTGGTCAATTTTGGAAACCAGGGTTTTGCTCAGTAAGTGAATGTGAAATTTTTGCACATGGGGGTCAAATTCGCATATTGCTCGACCATGAAAGTGTGGCTAGCGTTCCCACATAACACATGCCTAAACACGCTTGTACGGCCCATTGGAAGCCCTTTTTTATGCACGGTTTCCATTCTATGCCCTGGGTAGGGATTCAACAGGCGTCCCTGAGAGCCTATAGAAGGTGGGATTCAATGTGCCACAAAATCATGACCGTTGCTCAGATCGATGAACCGTCAGCTATGTTGGATTCAGGACATTGGGATAGTGCTATAGTGTCCCTCTAATATGGTTCCATGGAGAAGAGACCATTATTTTGGTCAATTTTGGAAACTAAGGTTTTGCTCAGTAAGTGAATGTGAAATTTTTGCACATAGGGGTCAAATTCGCATATTACTCGACCGTGAAGGTGTGGCTGGCGTTCCCACATAATACATGCCTAAAAAATATTGCACAAACCACCGAAAGTCCTTTTTGATGCACGGTTTCCATTCTATGCCCCGGGTAGGGATTCAACAAGTGTCCCTGAAAGTCTGGAGGAGGTGGGATTCAACATGCCATAGAATCATGACCGTTGCTCGGATCATCAAACCGTCAGCTCCGTTGGATTTCGGACATCGAGATAGTGCGAGGGTGTCCCTTTGATCTACTTCCATGGAGAAGAGACCATTATTTTGGTCAATTTTGGAAACTAGGGTTTTGCTAAGTAAGTGAATGTCCAATTTCTGCACATATGGGTCGGATTTGCAAATTCCTTGACCGTGAATGTGTGGCTAGTGTTCCCACATGGAACCTGCCTAAACACACTTGCAAAACCCACTAAAAGCCATTTTTGATGCACTGTTTCCACTCTATGCCCCGATTAGGGATTCAACGGGTGTCCCTAAAAGCCTGTGGGAGGTGGGATTCAACATTCCATAGATTGATGACCATTGCTCGGATCGATGAACCGTTAGCTCCGTTGGATTCAATACATCGCAATAGTGCTAGAGTGGCCCTCTACTCTAGGTCCATGGACAAGGGATCATTTTTTTTGTCAATTTTGGAAACTAGGGTTTTGCTCAGTAAGTGAATGTGAAATTTTTGCACATAAAGGTCAGCTTGAAGGCGATTATAGATCTTCCCCTCATATAAGAGATGTGAGCGTTTGTATGATGAAATCCAGGAGGAGACAATTCCATTAAGTCAGTAACCATGTAATGGAACATGTTTATGTTTAGAAACAAGTGGCCATTCTATTACGCCATTATTACAAAATATATATATCTTCACACTACAAATGCTTCGAAAATGCCATGTACATTAATCACACATAACTTTCATCTCTTTCAAAGTTGTTACTCAAGGCCATTCATCAAATGCCATGTACATTAACAAAAAGATAAAATAATGTGCAGGACATACATAATGTGCAGGATATAGTCATAACCATTATTTTGAATCAACCTTATAATACTCAGATACTTTTAGGTTTGATGTGTATCCCATGTATTTGTTAGATGAAAGACATCATGCCAAAAAATAATTTTATTTATGTAGACCACACTGGTGCATCATTTAAGTGTGTCAACTTCGTGCATCCTTTAAACGTTTGTTAGGTTGTTATGTGGGTAAGGTGCTTTTGTATTCCACCAAGTTGGATCAGTTGCTTAGCTGTGCTGGGTGCTTAAATGTGTATTAGACCTATGTTCCATCTTTTTGAAAACAATTTGACATTGTTAATATAACATTGTATATGCAATTGGATCGTGGTAAAAAACAATTAAAATGTACATTTTTGTCATTACGTAATTTATTGTAATTGTGCATTGTTCTCAAATTTATAACCGATATCTCCATACAATCGTAAAATCTATAAAAAATTGGGAACATTACACAGAGAAACATTCTTCGCCACACATGTATAATCACACTTAAAAGACTGAACCATGAATATCTCAAGAGCCTTGATATGAAATGTTTTTTATACCATGAAAGTTATAATACAAAAATATAAGGCCTAGATCTATGGCCTATAAATGTACATGTATCAAAAACATATTTGATGTACATGTGCAAACAAAAGTACATATGTCTTGGACCGTGCCCCTATACTCTAACTCCGGATTGTACATAAAAATAAATATTTGTCCTGGACTAACACATCAAAATTCTAACTTTCTCTTGTTTTTCCCGGACCCTGATGCTCTTCAGCTCTGTCTATGACCACTGTGCATCTCTGGCGACTGCAAATCAATGACAATATTTCTTGATCAGGTAACTGAACTAGTACTGTCCATCAATAACAAAGTTTGAAAATTTAAAATATGACTCAATTGTAAATAAAAGAAAGACTCACTGCATCCATCGGGGGTATAGGTGCTTGTGGTGTCGAGGGTGTACGTGCCTCTGCTGTGGTCATCCTTGCAGCGAGCCTCATTTCCATGCTTCTCTGTGAATAAAAAAAATTATGTCAATTATCTCAAGCATTATCAACATGTACATGAATGAGAAAGTACTAATCAATTATGTAAAAAATGAACATCTCACCGAAAAAACCATTTCTAGGAGATGAGGCTGGTGCTCTTTAGTAGTAAGAGGAGTCGTAGGTTGAAAATCAACCTCAGTTGCCTACACTAATGGACCAGGGTGTGGCTACATTCACCAAATGATTAAATAGTTAGACATCATGCATGTCCAGAAACAATACAAATGAAATGTACAATTACAAATATTCAAGTAGATGTACCTCACTATGACTTATCCCTATTGTAGATGTGGCATTGACAGCGGCATCAACAATCCCACTAAGGTCTGGCACAGATGACTCTACATCCTAATGCTGTAAACATGCGAAAATAACATTAAGAAAAACCACTTGTGAAGTGAATACATAGCTAACCAATAACTGCCATTGGAAGTGTGTACATTACCTTGGGATGAGTAGGTTGATCCTCATGCACACCCGCTCTGTTCAAGGAAGAGGGACCTCATCTGGTGTAAACAGCCCCCTTATCTATGTTTGGACTACGGGAGATCCAAACCAAAGAGGCGGTGCAGGGATCTGCAATGACGTCTGCATTCATAAAGTGTTACCATACTTAGGCATGGATTTGAATGGATGGAATAATATGTACTGAAAAAATAACATGTTGTAATATACTTACCCCTTCCTGGGACATATCTCCACCATGGGAGTGACCGCTTCCATCAATTTCTTGCCCCTCTTCAGATGCCTCTAGCATTTGTAAGTTTAAAAATTATATTTACATTAGCGATCTATAAAGGAGTGTACAGTAAGAAATTTAAATAATTTGAACAATCACACTGGGTACAACCACATCGGGTGAAGTACCACCCCCGTGAGAGGCATCAAAATCCTGCAAGAGTAAATATTGCATATATATTACGAATCTTTTAATATGTTAGATATAGTATGGAACAATTAAAAATTGAACAATAACAGAGTTTTAAAACAATGTCCTTACTTGACCACCAGTCATTGTAGTGGTACCATGTCTTGGTCTAGAACCATAACAGGGTCCCCCACACGATGTGCAGACATGTGGCTAGCTCTGAGGCACATGGGATGTCGGTCTATCCCCACCAACAGATGTCCCTCCACCACCAAAAGCTGGTGGTTGTACACCAGCAGAGGAAGAGGGCGCTCTCTGGTCAATAGTGGTCGTGTGTCGAGAGACCATCTCAGCTAGAGTAAAAAATGCATCCTATATCTGGGCAACCATGTCATGTGCAGGAGGGATGTCTTCCCTCAGTAGCTGGGCACGGAGTGCAGGTATCTTTGGATTGGCATCTCTATGCCTAGCATGGGGTCGGTGTTGGGGAATTCCCCTACTAACTCCCTGGAAGCCCAACATGTCAAAATAGTTGACATGTTTCCCCATCACAAACTCTGCATACAATTTTCGAAGGAATTACATCGGTACTTCCCTATTGTTGTGAGGGGGAATGTCAAAATATGTACCACCTATCCATCCAGTTGTCTCTGGTGGGTGGAAAAGTGCACCACTCAATAGAAATATGTGGCCTGCTGATCTCCGAGATGTCATCCGTCCCAGGTAGTCTAAACAATGAATAAATGGCTTGTTTTGTTATTTTCAGCTTTTTTACCTCATTGTAACTCAACCCATCAGCATATTGTTACCTTTTCCTCTCCCTGTAAGATGCGATGCTATACAACGCATCATTCGATCTTGCGATCGTATCAACAATAGATAACAATGAATCTAATAGGGAGAGGCGGAGCTCATCTCCACCCCTCCAAGCCAAACCAATCTCTCTCAAATGGCCAATAAACATTAGTATCTATGCATTGTTATGATCCATAGTAGCCACTGCAATCATAAATACAAATAAAATATCATTAGAAATATAAACACATGATATAATGACATATCTAAGAACTGAAAACTGTATAACTATTGACATATAAACTAAATCTATCATGTAAATTTAAAAATTGATCTTGAATTTTACAGTAAAGAATAGGCAGCATAATGTGTTGTTGATGATTAAAATCCCAGTATAGGCAACGATTTTGTTAGATATGTAATTATTTGTTATAGTGTGATGTTTTTTGGACTCCAAAGGCTATTTAGTAGAACTTTATGGATTGTATGGTTGCAAGGGTTCCACTGGATTAAATATCATGTATGATCTAGTATGTGATTGGCATGTTTAATCAAATACATCAACCTACCTATGTATCTTCATGTTCATAGAGTCTATTGTTGAACTTTGTTGTCTTGACCTTAACCAAAAAGTACCCTTCGTTCAAGACGAAATATTTGTTAAAAGCATGGGAAGCTGAACTATACCTTATTTTGACACTTGGATTGGGAATTTTCATCAAATCTATAAGGTGTTTATTGATGTTCTTGGAAGAGCAACTTCGAGAAGTTTCATCAAAATTATAAGGTGTTTATTTGTGGAGTTTGGTATGGATTCACAAGGATCCTTGTGAATATGCATATGGAAATAGTGATTTAGTGAACTTTATTACGATGAGAATGACACTTATTCTTAATATAGATACCATTAGAGAGAATATCATTTGGATTGGGATGTTAGTTTTACTATCTTTAATTAAAGGGGGTTATTGTTCAATAATAATTTTAGTTAATAATAATTGGGAAACTAATATTTAAATGAAAAGGGCTGTAGTTAGGGATAATTAATGAGATTGGTAGTTATTCCATGTTTTAATTATTGTTAATGAGGGGAATTGTAATATGGATGAGACTAGTAGTTAGTCTCTATTCTAGTTATGGATCACGTTGTTAGAGTGTTAGTCTATTCATAAGCTATTTATTGTTAATGAGAGCGGCTATTGTTGAATGAAGTTGGTAATCAATTTCTAAGCCATTTATTAATAATGAAGATTATTATCATTTTGATGAGGGTGATATTCAATGGCTATGGTAGCTATTGTTAATGAGGGTGACTATATTTCTATGAGGAAGGCAGGGTAATTCCTTTAGATGAGGCCACTTGTCAATTCCTACATCAATAATTGTTATCATAGATACAATGGGATGGTTTGGATCATATCACAAACAACTATATAAAATACACAACTTAAAGACTCAACATTAGAGTGTACAAAATGTCAAAAAAAAATAAAACATGACAAGGAAAAAATCCCAATATATTCATTTGTTTCTTTTTGAGTTAATTGGGGTTTTGGTTTCCATTGGGCATGGGAATTTTGGGTATGAATTTTGTTAAATAATCAAAATTATTTAATTTTTATCATTAAATTGGGGAATTGGTTTCAATTGGCCAATTACATTGGGGTTCTTGTTTCCATTGGCCAATTCCATTGGGTTTTTGTTTCAATTGGCCGTAATTTAATCTAATATGGTTTAATTTTTCAATCTAGGGCAAATAAATTGATGAAGAAAAAGAAAAAAACATGAAAATAAATGAGGAAAATACCTCACAAAGGGGAGGTTTATCCAAAGGTGGAGATGGAGGGCTCAAGCACACCCAAAATCACGTTTGCACAGTCGAGATTTGCTCCTCGTTCATCCAATAGCCATGCAGTTATGAGAAAAAGACGGCCTCGGTCAATTTTTAAAAAAAATAGGCTTTCCAAATCATGCCTTCGTTTTAGTGAACGAAATCGCGCACGCGATTTTGTTCACTAAAACGGAGGCGCGATTTGTCTTACTATCCTAGTTGGCATGCCTATTGCCAACCTTCACGCGATTTTGTTCACTAAAACGAAGGCGCGATTTGTCTTACTATCCTAGTTGGCATGCCTATTGCCAACCTTGGGACTAGGCTTGGCAGGTTCGGGATTGCTTGGGATGATTTCTTTTTTTGGATTAAGAGTGATTGACTTCACTCCACCATTGCATCTAAAAGGTCCCTCAACTTCTTGCACACACCCTAGTATAGATCATAACATACATTAAATTTCCAATAGCACTTGCATAGGGAGAACACAAAATGTCCTCTACATATTTTGTGCCTTCAAAGACTGATCTACATATAACTTTACACCAATAGGGTCATGGACCTTGATTGATTTACATTCCTGCATATTAAATCTCTACAATATTTTCTGGAATATTCCTTTTATTCAACCACAATTTCTTGTTTTCCCAATTTCTTTTTATTTCCATGCTCAAGATAAAAAATATTAACATCACGATATTTCATATCAAACTATGAAGACAACCAAGTTTTGACATCCTTGATTATTTCCTTTCTACATCCAATTAGGATCATATCATCAACATACAAGACCAACATAAATAACTTGATTACCAACTTACTTGGAAGACACACAATGATCAACTTTTATTCTTAGGAAACCAAGTTCCTATATTTAAGTATCAAAATTTTGATACAACATTCTTGGAGATTATTTTAATCTAAATAAAGACTTCCTCATCTTGAAAACTAACTCCTTCTTTCCGTTCACTACATAACCTTTCGGTTGTTTCATGTAGATTTATTCTTTAATATCCCCATGTAGGAATATTGTTCTCACATCTACATACTCTACTTCGACATCGAAAGAAAAAAACAAACCCATCTAATAGAAGTTAGATTAGCAACATAAGAAATTTTTCACCAAAACCAATTCCCTCCACAAGGGAGTATCCCACTGCTACTACACGAGATTTGTACTTATCCACTTTACCTTCTATATTCAACTTCATTGTAAACACCCATTTGATACATGTTTTATTCCAAGTAGCAACTCAACTAGATCCCAAGCCTCACTTTTTGTCCAATGTATCCATTTCTTCAACCATGTAATTCTTCCAGAGTTTACTATCCTCTAGATATGCTAACTCCCTAACAATTCTAGGATCATCAACAATATAATAGATAGAAAAAAACTAAAAGGAAAATAAAGTGGGGTATACCTTTACAGTTTCCTCCTTTCCCAAACTAATCTCCTCAAGGTTGGAGGTTGAGGTTTTTCCTCTTCTAGTTCATTAAATTTTGTTGAATCGGATTCTTTGTCGTTCAACTCAAACTCAAACTCTAATGTATTTACTTAAACTTTGGTTGGAATTCTTGTTTGGGAATAGATTAAACCTCTCTAAATACACATATTGAATGTAAACAATTTTCTTTGTCTCTAAGTTCTAAAGTTTGGAACATTTTATACTATCTTTATGGCCAATAAATTGTATTTTTCAACTTTATTATACAACTTACTCGTATTATCCCTTGGAACATGCAAATAAGCATTAGAGCCAAAAACTCAATTAAGGGAGGGGATTTTACTAGTACATACCTCATGAGGATATTTATTAACTAGAATTGACACAAGTGAACCATTTGTTAGGATTATTAATCCTCTCTTGGTCAAATGTCAATTAGATTAATTATTGCCTAACTTAGGAACCTTAAATTAATTAAATGGGTCTACTAGTGCAATTGGGTCCACTTGACCCAACTGGTACACATGTTCTAGTCATTGAAGTATTGGGAACACTACTAGAGGTTAACTACCACTTACTACATGTGCATACATCAGTTAGGGCACCTCCTAAACCAATCCCTATGTTTTAGGAGCCACTGGGAGTACCGACACCATCCTACTTCAGTCAGTTGGTGTTAGCACTAGTTAGTCTTAGTTAGCCCCCAGTTATGATAAGTTACTTCACAGTCAATTAGACTAGCGCTACTAATGCATGGTTGCATGGGGAGGAGCGCTTTTCCTACCTACCTCACTCAGTTGCACTGAGTTAACTAGCTATCAGTGGATGTTGGAGTTATTCGTCATCAAGGAGTTGTCTATTTGGACTTCGATATTGATTGAGAGACCTTGAGTTAGAGATTTAGTTAGATATAGTCTTATCCACTTGGAGGATGAATTCATTACTCATGCATTCGAATTCTACCTATGTAAACTATTGTAAAACCAGGTATTATTATTATGAATATACTATAAATTCCTAAGCAATACTTGTATGTTTCTTGTTTGGTTTTCTTAGTTTGTATGTTCATTCTCCATTCAATTGCTGCAACATTATCAGAATTCTCTGCTTGAATATCTAAATGGCATTCAAATTCTAATATGGTATCAGAGCCTTCTCAAGCAGGTTTCATGTTTGTTTCTCCCCATCGAACATCAAAATCAGCTGGGTTTCCACAGAAGTCCCCTATGAAAATTTGCTAGCTCTGGATTCATTCAAAGTAGCAGAGAGGGCGTGACAGACCCTGAAAGCATGTTCATGTCAGGAGGAAAAGGACGATTCTAATAGTTCATATGTTATAGTGTTATTTGCAGTGAAATTGATAGGTGTTGCGTAGCTTAAGAGAAGTATTTGCAGTCTTCCAGCCAGAGCAATTATGATCTCTCAAACTCCTGAACCACAGATTCTCAAAAAATCATCCCTATATCAAAGGGGCCTAATATTGACATGGCAGATGATTTCCAAATTCCAGCAAAAGGAAGGGGTTCAATCAGAGCAAAGCATGGTGAGTTCAAGAATGTCTTATATGTGCCCTCCCTTGCTGCTAACCTGTTATCTGTTTACTAGATGACTCATGCAGGCTCTCCCAAGAGGGTCACATTCGATTCAGACTCAGTTGAGATTACAGAAAAAGCCATTGGAAAGCTTGTAGTAAAAGGTATTGCAAATCACTCTACCAAAGCTTATGAGTTTTCACATTTCTTACATGTTTCTCCTCCTACATATTTATTGTCTCATGATAACAACACTAGCAAGATTTGGCATGAGATATTTGGCCATCTCAATTTCAAATATCTAAAGCAGCTCCATAATGATAACATGGTTGAAGGTTTTCCCCCCATCCAAACTTCCGATGGAGTATGTGTTGGGTGCTTAGTAGGTAAGCATCCAGAAAATAACTATGATGTTGGGAAGGCTCATAGAGTTGTCTCTACACTTTATTTGATACATAGTGATGTAGTTGGACCTATGCCCACAAACTCCATTAATGGTTGCAGGTATTTCCTGACCTTTATTGATGATTGTTCTAGGTACTGCTGGATCTACTTCTTGAAACTAAAATCAAAATTTTTTGAGACTTTTAAAAGTTTTAAAGCTATGGTTGAGAACAGTTTCAATAAGAATACCAAGTCAATAAGATCTAATGGAGGAGGAGAATATGTCAAAAGATATTTCCAAAATTTTAGTGAATTAGAGGGGATTCGAGTGGAACACTCAGTTCCATACACACCACATCAAAATGGTGTGGCTGATAGGAAGAACATATGACTGAAAGAGATGGAAACATGCCTTCTTCATGCCAAGCATATAACTCCTTCTCTTTGGGCTGAAGCAGTAAATTGTGCTTCATATTTGTAGAATACGGTGCCCCACAATTCATTGGTTGGGGTCACACTATTCGAAGCATTGCATGGGTATAAGCCCAATGTCTCTCATATAATATTTTTTGGTTCCAAAGCTTGTGTCAGGATACCACTTGACAAGAGGAAGGCCTTCCAATCCCAAAGTAGTGAATGCATTATGCTGGGATATGCAGAAGATGCAAAAGCTTACAAACTGATGGAGGTTGCTACTAGAAGATGCTTCATTGAAAGAAGTGCCCAGTTTAAAGAAGATCAGTTGCATGATACTCCTCCAACAGCACAGAAAGGTATACCTATTTCTCCACCTATTTTTTATAATGATGATGATGTGCTACAAGTTTTAGATTCAGATGAAGACGATCACATACAGCATGATCATGTTATTGAGACTGAATCTCAAGAGATTCTAGATCTAGATCTATATCCAATACCCATTCCTAATAAGAAGACTAAACCCAGATGGGCTCAAAAGATTCTTCATGCAGCTGGAAGTGGTGCTGGAATTCCAGAAGACAAAAGAAGAACCAAGTCCCAATATTAGAATGAGCATGTTGCATTATCCCTCATAGATTCACTCTCTACGGAATGGTGCAACAAAGTTCTAGTTCGGTGCTACTTGATGATGGTAAATGATCAGCTACATGGCCCATAGAAGCAGAGATTTGATCATTCCCTACCTTCACCATCCAACAGAAACAAACAGAATCATCCGTTCAGAAGTACATTGAGAGGTCCACTGATAGACCATGCTGTTGCATAGACCTGCAATTTTGCAGCAGTGTTTTGCTCAATTTATTTTTCTAAGGAGGAAGCTTCTTGCTTCTAAAGATAGCTTGCAGATTGCTATTTTCCTACTTATTTTTGAGGGGGGGGGGGGTTTCCCATGAGGTTTTCCCCTGTTTCCTCAGTTGTATTAAGCAACATTTTTTTTATTATCTTCTAGATTGTATTTGGGAGACTTATTGTCTTGTTACCAGGGCCCACGGTTGTCCAAGTTAGGATTCAGGGGGATTTTTAGGATTATTAATCCTCCCTTGGTCAAATGTCTATTAGATTAATTATCTCCTAACTTAGGAACCTTAAATTAATTAAATGGGTCCACTAGTGCAATTGGGTCTACTTGGCCCAATTGGGACACATGTACCAATCATTGAAGTGTGGAGAACACTATTAGAGGTTAACTACCACTTACTGCATGTGCATGCATCAGTTAGGGTGCCTCCTAGACCAATCCCTACATTTTAGGAGCCCCTGGGAGCCCGACACCAACCTACTTCAGTTAGTTGGTGTTAGCACTAGTTAGTCTTAGTTAGCCCCTAGCTACTATCAGTTACTTCACAGTAAGTTAGGATAGTGCTACTAATGCATGGATAATGCATGGTTGCATGGGGAGGAGCGCTTTTCCTACCTACCTCACTCATTTGCACTAAGTTAACTAGGTGTCAGTGGTTGTTGGAGTTATTGGTCATCGGGGAGTTATCTATTTGGACTCCGATATTGATTGAGAGACCTTGAGTTAGAGATTCAGTTAGATACATTCTTATCCACTTGGAGGATTCGAATTCATTACTCATGAATTTTGAATTCTACCTATGTAAACTATTGTAACACCGGATATTATTATGATGAATATACTGTAAATTCCTGATCATTACTTGTCTGTTTCCTGTGCACTTTGTTTTGCTTAGTTTGTATGTTCATTCTCTATTCAATTGCTGCAACATTATCAGAAATCTCTGCTTGAAGATCTAAATGGAATTCAAATTCTAATACCATTTACTAGGTGTGTCACAGTAATCTAGGGACTAAAACATAGTCTCATAAGAGATTTTAGACAATTAAGCATGAAAATGGCATAATGGTGCTACAATAAAATGTTGCAGCTCTATATAATCAATAAAATAATGATAGTACAATACAATGGTCATGCAAGGTGCATGAATTCCAAGACAATTTGAATTCCCAAGGAGGTCATTTGAATTGAATGAATGGGTGTAGCTTAACTGAATGTCATCCACAATCAACACACTTAGTTAACCACTAAGCTAATCAATAACTGACTCTCACACTAAGTCCTAACTGAATCAAAGTGCAATAGATGACTGAGTCTAACGGAAAGTGACTAATCACATGTAACTGCATGTCCAACTAGAGGAGGCAGCGCATCCATAACTCCAAGTAGTTCCGATGGAGTTAACTGAATTTACACATGTCATTAGAAGCGGTTGTAGGAACCGATGTTAGCTCCAGTTCATAAATAATGGCAAAAAATAATCAAATAATGAATTGAGGAGCCTTCACAACTCAACTTAACTAATTTTTAGGTGAAACTACAATCAATTATCAATTAGGTGCACTTATGACACTTGGATCACCCCAGAATTGCTCCATGTTTGAAGGAGGAATCCCAGTTAGCCTCCCTGGATGAAGGAGAAGGCTTAGTTGGACTCCTTGACTAAAGGAGGGTGTGGGTGTGCTCATTCTGATGTCATAGTGTGCTCATCTGATGCCAAGTAAGTCAATTAAACTTAGGATAGTGGGTAAATAGGCCAAAATTGACCAAATAAGTGTACATGTTGGGTAAATGACTCCAACACCCCCCCTTAAGCTATACTCAAGAGGAGTTAAAATAAAATGCATGAAATGCTAGAGCCCCAGAAACAAAGTCCATAGGTCACCCTGTACAATAATGTAACTCAAACAATGTTCAAATATAAATCTAAGTGAGGAAAGAGGGAAAACCCAGTGGGAAAAAACTCCCCTCAAGCTAAAAACGGGAAGGTAATCTGATCACCCTGATTAACTCACCCCCAACAGTGAACGGAGGTAATTGAACTTCTTCTCTGAAAATCTCTTGGTGAAGATGTCTGTAATCTGCTCATCAGTAGGTCAGTATTGCAGAATGATGGTCCTATCATGCACCAATTCCCTAATATAGTGCATGTGTATCTCTACATGCTTGGTCCTCTACCTGGTAACTGGATCTATGGAGATTTTAATAGCACTTTGATTGTCACAAAAGAGGACAATGGACAAAGTACTACCGAAATCAAACTCTGAAAGAATTCCTTGCAACCAAACAGCTTGGATGCAAGCATTCACCGCTCCTCGGTACTCATCCTCTGCTGAAGACAATGCAATGGCGGCCCGAGAGGTGGAATATAAGATCCTTGGAGATAGAGAGACACAAGAAATTGAATGCTTCATGTTTCTTATTCAAAAATATATCCTTGTCTATAACATGAGTAGGTTCTTCTTTTGTGTCCATAGTGACCCAGTAGAGTCCTCTGGCATGTAGCTGGATCTCCATGTCTGCTTTCCATTGATGGAAATTGAACATAGTCAAAATATCTACGGAAGAAGCCATATCAAACTGTTGTAGTGAATGAAGTGCACCTGTAAAACCTGCAAATCAAAACAATAAAGTCACTGTAAGGTCAAATAGCTTGCACATTTCAAGTTTTCATCACACCCAGCATAATTGATCAAGCAAGCTTGATCAACAATTCCTTAACTTGGGGTATTAAGTGGTAAACCTTCTGCTTCTGGTGCAGTGCTGAAATTTGAGATTTTGCTCAGATTTTCATGTAAGATCTGTCAAAAACCATGTTTTTGAATAGAATGAGCTTCATCCCGCCATGAGCTATGATACCATATTAATCTGTCACACTAATCCAGGGACTAAAACACAGTCTCATAAGAGATTTCAGACAAGCATGAAAATGGCATAATGGTGCTACAATAGAATGTTGCATCTCTGTATAATCAATAAAATAATGATAGTACAATACAATGGTCATGCAAGGTGCATGAATTCCAAGACAATTAGAATTCCCAAGGAGGTCATTCGAATTGAATGAATGGGTGTAGCTTAAATGAATGTCAGCCACAATCGGCACACTTAGTTAACCGCCAATCTAATCAATAACTGACTCTCACACTAAGTTATAACTGAATTAGAGTGCAATATTTGACTGAGACTAACTGAAAGTGAATCATCACATGTAACTACATGTCCAACTGAAGGAGGAAGCACATCTATTACTCCAAGTAGCTTCGATGGAGTCAACTGAAATGACACATGTCATCAAAAGTGGTTGTAGGCACCAGTGTTAGATCCAATTCATAAATAATGACAAAAAAAATCAAATAATGAATGGAGGCACCTTCACAACTCAGCTTAACTGATTGTTAGGTGAAACAACAATCAGTTAGCAATTAGGTGCATTTATGACACTCAAATCACCCCAAAATTGCTCCCTGTTTCAAGGAGGAAGCCCAGTTAGCATCCCTAAATGAAGGAGAAGGCTTATTTGGCCTTCTTGACTGAAGGAGGGTGTGGGTGTGCTCATGCTGATGTCATAGTGTGCTCATCTGATGCCAAGTAAGTCAATTAAACTTAGGATAGTGGGTAAATAGGCCAAAATNAGGTAACATGCAGTACCCACTGCCTATACCCATAAATATTGTGCTAATCATACACCACTAACCATAATCCTTTCCTTTTCCATCAACATCCTATTTATTATGTATGAAACTCCATTCTATTGAGGTGTGTAGGGAGTAATCTCCTTCCCTGTAATCCTGCACTTCTTATAGAATTCCTTGAATTTGTTTCCTCCAACATTATTTGTCCTCGATACCCTTATTTTCTTATTTGTTGGGTTTTCTACAAGAACCTTAAAGTCTTTAAATTTATTTAAAACATCATTATTTCTTTTAAGTAAATAGATCCAATTGTTCCTCGAGAATTCATCTATAAATAAAACATAGTACACAAATTTACTCAATGAGGGAATAAGCACAAGTCCAACACATCATTATGTATCAACTATGGTATTCATTTTTCTCTTGTAGCAACATATGAGAATATGAACTAATGGTGTTAACCATATATATAATGTTCATAGAAATTCAAATCTAAAAATAAATCAGGCATATCTTAAGCCATACCTTACCATGTAATGTTCCAATTCCCTTCTTTCAAACATGTCATATTCTTTGATGTTGTAGATTGTCTTCTCTCTAGGTATAGTTGAGGTTATGTCCTATTAATTTCTATGCTTAAGAGGAATATCACTATTACACCCATTAGTAATAGTGATTCCTAACAACTCGTACAAAGTTTCAATCCAAATATCCCTCGATAACATCATTCTCCTTGAAACATATTGCTAGTTTCCTTTTCAATTATAGTTTCTATACTTGTATCACTGATATTACTTATGGATATTAGGTTTATGGACAACTTTGGAATGTGAAAAAATCTTGTGAGAGTTGTAATCCTTTGATATTTGAGAATTAATTGTCCTATGATTTTGGTTGTTGAGTCATCTCCATTGAAAACATCGCCTCCATTTTACTTTCCATATTCACAAACCCACTCCCTATGAGGACTTATATGAAATGAATCACTCGAGTGAATCAACCATATATAATGATCTAAAATGTCTCCCCTTCTATGGAAGAAGCATCATGGAATCTCTTACTTTTATCAATATTTGTATCCTTCTTATAATGTCCACATTGTCACATTTCCATTATTTCCTTAAGGATTGTACTATATATTTAGATCTACCTCCAGAAAAATTAATTTTATTTCTATCTACATGGTGGCTTCTTACAAACAATAAATCCTTGTTTTAGGTATCCATGATTTTTTTACCTTATTTATTTTTATGGCATGTATGCAACCACATCATCAAGATTTATGTAATTGCATCACTCCCAATAGCTACATCCAAACTATCCCATGAATTGGGAAAATAACATTGTAGACTAGTGCATTGATATTCATCATAATTTTTAATATCAATCAACAACAAGGGACTTACCATAGTGTTAAAGGCATAGAGATGCTCTGTTAGGGAGTCATGATCATTCATCCTTAGGAGGTACAACTTATTTTGAAGGATAAAAATCATTCATCAAGGATATAGATTGATACAAAGTCACTAACTTAACCCATATTGTCACTAACAAAGTCACTAAGTCACTAACAAAGTCACTATTTTAACCCATATTGTCACTAACAAATTCACTTAGTCACAAAGTCACTAGCATCTGAAGGAGTACATAATAATATCATATTGTTTGCCTTCCCATAAAACTTCATCCAATATGCCTCTATCGCACTCATAGGTGTATAATTTGGGTCCACGTCGACTCTTTATTATTTTTCTACAAGAAATCATTTTATCTCGAGCTTCCATAACTCAAAGTAATTACCATTATATTTTTAAATCTCTATCCTAGAGATACTTGATTCTCCTTCACAAAAAAATTATCGATGTAGAGATCCTATGTACTAAAACCAAGTTTTCACAAAAACAAGATAAACTTTGTCCATCAAGTATGAGTTAAACCCTTAATGACAATGGTGGCTCCCTGAGTCCAATAATCTCACTCCGATACTAGCTGTAAGTTTTAAAAATTTTCAAGTGAATCAATGCATACAAATTCTTAAGCAAATAGAGAGTAAATAATGAAACACACACGTAGTATGAGTTTTACCTCAAATCCTTAACTATGAAAACCATCAAATCTTGGAACCATGCCTCTCTCTTCTTCATCATACTAACTTCACTATTCACAATACAATATTTAGTTATTCCATTACATCCAAACCCTCACCCATTAGCTATATTATATTTCAACGCTATTCCCTTACTATGATTATATTACAATGGGTCAAACCCATTGGTAAAACAACACAAACAAACCAAAAATATTTATCTCAGTGGGATTCCTAGATGAGGGGATTTCTAGCCACCTATTTCTCCCTAAGTTAAGGGATGGGTCCCCCATAACCCCCTTCATTTGGGATATGTTCCCAAAATCCCATTAGGATGTGACTAAGTCTACTAATTTCAAAGGATACAACACATTTCAAACAATTGTGTGCATTAGGGATTGATCTCAATCCCTTAACAAAATTATGAGGAAGAAAATATGGCCATTGGTCCCTAATTGAAACCTTCAAGGTTCAAGGTCATTGAAAAATTCCTTCAATCACAATACAAACATTGGGAATCATTGTCTTACAAGTGGGATATGGGTACCATTCACAAGATTTATGCACTAAAGATGCATCACAAGGCCTTAACATTGTGAAGGAAGGAAAACAAAGGTTGTAGGTCCTAAATGGAGTTTTTATGGCTTAGGGGGGAATTAATTAGGAAAAAAAACACCCGCAACCATTCTAGAGGTAAATTTTAGCCTAAGAGTGGGATATGTGTACAAGTATGAGGTTTTATACTCTAGGGATGAGTCTTGGGGTCTTAAAATGATACATGGAGGAAAATAAATACATTATTTATTTAATAAAACTTGTTAGGCCCATATACCATGAATGAGACCACAAACCACCATATCGACGCTCGAAAGGGAAGCCTACAAATGGTATATGGTGATATAATCCTATGGATATCATATGTGGGGTTAAATGTATATAATATGACCCAAGGGGGAATATATGGGGTTAATTGTATATAATATGACCCAAAGGGGTCATATGTGGATAAATGCATATTTAATAGGGTTGGCCTAATGAAGGGGACTTATGTTCAAGGTGTGGATATGTATTTATAAGGGTAGTGTATTCATTGTCGAGGGATGTGAAATGATTATGTGAATATATTAGGGTAATGGGGAAGGAACTCCTCTTCTTTAAGTAGTTATTTTTTAACTCATATTTCCATTTAATATTTTCATCAATACTCCTCCACCAATCTTTAGCCTCACCATACAATTTAAAAATTTACCCATAAGGATTCTTACACTCTTCCCTCTTCCTATTCAACAATTCCATGGGATTGATTTCATCCATGTATTCATTTCCACTAAACCTAGTTATTGCCAATTTTTCCATTTCTCTTAACTAAGGTCCAAACAAAAAATTTAACTCCTGACCTCAATATATTTAAAATAATATCAAATTTTAGTAATATGATTTGTCCAAAATATTATCCTATGTTTCCTCTTTTCAATGTCTTTTCAATCACCTAAATCGAACCTTCCAGTCAAAATTTATGCAAATTTCAAAGTAATATACCTTTTTCAAACCCTAATTTGGAGACTGATTTGTTCACTTATTTTCCAACAGAGGTATATCCACGATTCCAGACCCTATAAATCTGAAATTTCATCCTGCAGAATCCTGATATGTCTTATTTGCAATCCCATGGGTCTCACCTAATTTTGATGTGCAAGAAAAAGTTAACGGTAACTTTTCCAAAGCTTGTTATTTTTTTCTATTCAGGAGAGAAATAGTGTACAACCTACCACATCTCCATATTTTCTTATATGGTTCTAATATTTCTAAAAAAACATACTACAGTCCATGTTACTTTCAATGCAATAGGTCTCACTGAATTTGGATCTCTCAAGCTTCAAATATAATAATTTTACCCAGAACACCTATTTGAGACTAGTTTTTGGACTAGTCATAAACCCTAAATTCCACTTGGTATAGCCCTGCATCTATAATGAATCAAGACCTGAAAATCATACCACAAGTACTAATGTCCATATAATTTTTGATATGACAAGTATCACTCAATTTCAATATTTCAAGCTTCGTTTATAATAGTTTTACTCAAAACACTTATTTGAGACTAGTTTTAGGACTAGTAAGAAACCCTAACTTCCACAGAGTATAACGCCAAACCTTTAATGAATAAAGACTTGAAAACCTTGAAACATCCCAGGAATTTTTTTATTATCTATGTCCTCTATGGTCCCTTTGATTTTTTCTATCTAAAACATCCCAAAAAATTAAAAGTTATATAAAAAATTATAAAATGACTCTATTTTGGAAGCATCCAAGCTATGATACCAAATTCAATGAATTAATATCCTTACAATATCATAAGAGACAAGAGTACACTCATGTATGAAATTGTAAAACTGCGTCACAAATCCAATATAGATAAGAAATAGAAGTTACTAAATAACTCTTTAACAAATAGGAGATCCTTCTCCAATTACCTAATTACATTGACATACTCATTTCACATCCCTCAATGTGACTACGTTACCCTTACATATACATATCCACTCCTTGCACATGAGGCCTCTTCATTAATCCAACCCTATTAAATATGCCTTTAGCTCCATATATGCCCCCTTGGTTCATATTAAATACATTTTATCCCATATATCTTCCCCTTGGATCATATTATATACATTTAACGCTATATATGAATTCCCTAGGGTCATACCATTAGTAGTTTTAATGCACTAGGGATGGGTTTTAGAAATTTTGTCATGGTATGAGTAGGAAAACAAGAGTATAATACCCTAAACAAAGCTTCTAGGGGTCAAGGATCATGAACATGATTTTAGACTACCATTCATGCCCTTTCAATGGAATATTTGGCTTACATGTGGGATACATGCACCATTATGAGATTTTATGGATCAAGGGTGGGTCTAGGGGAATTTAGCATGGTCAACAGAGAAAAGAAAAGAAATTATGTAATAAAATCATCTTCCAAGGCCCAAGGGTCATTAATGAGGCCTTTGATCACCACATAAACTCTCTAGAGGGAATATACCACCTACATGGGGGATATGTGCACCATTGGGAGAATTCTCATAGAAGATATGGGCATTAGGACGATAACCATGCTATATTAGTGCGGAGAGAAAGGGGATTATCCTATAAATAAGGATTACAAGGTGTAAGGACCATTAACAAACCACCGCATAGACCCCTTAAAAGGAATGGAACTTTTCATCTTAAGGGCCATGAATGAGGTCTTGAATTGCCACACATGCACCCTAGAGGGATTTTTTTGCTTATGAGTAGGATAGTGGTGCCATTACAAGGTTTTACACACCAATGATGCATCGTATGGACTTGATCATGGTATGAGAAGGAAATAAAAAGAATTAATTTTAACATGAATAATTTGGGGCATAAGTACCATGAACTAGGACCCAAACCAATAGAAACCCCTTTATATGAATATTTAAATGTGGCACGGAAATAATTATGAGGTTTTGAACAATAGGTATGGGTCTTATTTCCTTAACCCTGAGCCAAGAAGGAAAACAAAGATGTTATTCATTAAATGAAGCTTTCAAGCTTTGATAAATTTCGTGATTAAGTCCTCAAACCACCACATGAACTCTAGAGGGAAACTTTGGCATACAAGTCGAGTATGGAAAACATTACATATTTTTTTATAAAAAGAATGTTCCTTAAGTCCTATACCATGGTATGCAGAGGAAAACAAGGGAATTGATACCTAAAAGAAACTTCTAAGTCCATGAACAATGCTTCAAGATACCACACTAGCCATCTATCTCTAAGTGAATTAGTTACATATTTAGTCCATTATTTTTTCCATGAACCACATCTTGGGCCACAAAACTCGACACTATTACCCCCAATCACTAAAACTCAAGTGCATCTCCCTTTGTTAGTAAAAAGGTTCATTTTGTAAGCATATGTATTGGTTTGGGCTCAATGAATGGGCTCTAATATTTTGTACCACTAAATAGGT
The DNA here is from genome assembly GCA_001517045.1 of Pseudotsuga menziesii. Taxonomy (NCBI): domain Eukaryota; kingdom Viridiplantae; phylum Streptophyta; class Pinopsida; order Pinales; family Pinaceae; genus Pseudotsuga; species Pseudotsuga menziesii. The sequence goes on from LPNX011108728.1 coordinate 1,450,786, forward strand.
ATTAAAAACATGGTTTTTAGTTTTAAACCACATATTGAACCATAAGATCCATTGTTATTTCCCCCAACAAATCAAATATGTCCTATGCCCCTTTATTTAGCCAAATATGCTTACCAAGTTGAATTTAATGAACCATGGTTTAAGAAAAAGAGTAATAGCTCCTAATGGTGCAAAGGGGGCGTAAGAAAATATGATCTGTTAAAATGTAATTTTTATTATGTATATTTGACCATAATAAATAAATAGGAAAGAAAAAGTCTGGATTTGAAATGGAACCATGACCTCCATTCCATCAAGTTGATATACAAGAACAACTTTCTTTCCCTGCATTTTTCATTGTTATTCTTGTTTAACCAAAATTATTTGTTATTGTTATTTTTTTTTATCCTAATTACTTCTCCAAAGACCAATTGTGAAAGGTATGATCATAAAAATAGAAAAATATTAAAGATGTGGAATGTGTCCAAATTTTAGTAAAGTGCATGTGGTAAGAGGCTCTAATATACTTAAGTATATTACTATTAGTAATAGTTCTCAACCATTTATATTTAAATATAAGTGTATAAATTCATATTATATATTGTAATTATTAGTTATCATATTCCATATTAGTTGTCATATTCCTTCCTAAGGGACGTGACATATTATCTTTGTATATTATATATACACCATTAGTATATCGGGAACATATGTAATGTAATGATATGAATTTATAATTATAGGAAGTATTTATCCTTTATTTGGATTTTACATGTTATTATGGATGCTAAGTTCAAGTAAACTATTGTGTTCCTTGTAGTTGCTATTCGAGCCATTCTTTCATCTAGCCTATGTGGTCTGATAGGGACAAGGAAATTTGGGCTCGTCGCTCACTCTTTAAAATCAATTTTGCTAGTTGGTGGCTAGTATCTTTACAGAGTAAAAATTAGGCTAGTGTCCCTCTTTAAAAAAAATTAGTTTGGGCCTGTGACCCAAAATATTTGAAAAATACTCCCTATTGTATACTCCCACTCCCCACACATACCCAACTCCATACCCTCCATACCCTACTCCTCACCCACACATTCCCTCCTCATGTCCCTTCTCACTTTCAATATTCCTCCCATATTATGTCCTTTCCAGACCCATCCCCCTGCAATTCTATGCACTCACGCCTCAATTCTACCATCCCTTCGCTTCCTATATGTTGCTCCTCCCACTTATCACACCTCCTAACTTATTTCCCTCAAGTACTCCTCTCACACTCACCCCTCTCCACAACACCTCAAGTGGACCACCATAAATGACACCTGATCCATCCTATCCTCTAGCATGCCTTCCTAACTCTATACCTATGACTCATGATCCAGACCTCTTGAAATGCCACTTCCCCACTCCTCCATCCATATCCTCAACTCCTTACCTCCAACACTCCCTTTCTTCCACACTCCCACACATTACACTCCATTTGGTATCCATATCCATGCCATGCCCATCTACAAATGAATGTAGTCACCCATGCCAAATCCTTCCTCACACTATCCCACATCAAGCCTCATCTCATCGTTGCAGTCCATCTACATATCCCAACCCCCTCTCTGCACCTACACCTCCTCTCAACAATCTCAATCTTAAACACTCTTCTTTCCCTCATTTCCCATTCCACTTGCACCTTACATACACCCTGCTCCATTCCCAAACTTTATGCCTCCCTCTACCACTAATTTTCCTCTCCAACTCTCAATCATGTTCCCATAGTCAATCAACACATGCTACATCATTCTGGCCACTCTTTACATCAGCCACCATCTAAATACCTAAACCGTTCAATTCCTTCAAATCCACGCCCTTCAATTGATTTTTAATCATATTATTATTATTATTAAAAACCCTAAATACTCCATTTTAAACAAAAATTATATTATTATTATTATTATTCAATTTCCAAAAAAACTATTAAAAATTTATATAATAATAATAATATTATTATTGTAATAATAAGTTATTATTATTATTATTATTAATTTTAATAGTTGAAATGTTAAAAAACTTTCTCTAAACCCTTCTAAAGTGTGAAATGTGGTGTCCCCATATAAGTCATTTTTCGTGATGAAATGTTCATTTTATGAAAAAAATGCTAAATGGAGGATGATTGTTAAAATACCTACAAATCAGTTTTTCCCATATTGTGATACCATCTATACTCTAATTGAATATCCAAATGTCATTCAAATGCAATTGTATATAAAAGAACTAGAAGACGACTTAGCTAAACAATGAGAAAAAATATAAAGATCTCAAGAAAATTTATAGAGGTGACTTATAAAAAAAGGAAGAGATTGCATGCCAAAAAAATTATGGTTAGAAACTATTATCACAAATCAAGAAATTAAAAGATACACATCAAGGCTTTCACTAACGCAAACAAGAGAATCAAGATCTTGAAGGGAAATTATAAAAAACTGATGAAGGTTCCCTCTCCAAAGACCTTAATAAAAAACTATTGGAAAAAATCAAAAGTTTAGGAGAATAAAAGTCAAAGAATTGTGAATTACAAGTAAAGGATCAAGCTTCGAGTTATCAAGATGTCGCAATTCAGCGTGATCGAAAATCTCAAAAGAAGCACGATCACAAGAAAGAAATTGACCTTGTCAGATAAAGACAAAGAGATTAATTGTTTAAGGAATCAAAGTCAAATTCCACTCACTGAAATAAAAAACTAAAACGTAAGGATATACAAATATTTAAGGTTGATAAGGAAACCTTAATCGATCCAATGAAATCAAGGAAGTTCTTGGAAGTTGAATTCGCAGATCAAGGGACCTCCTCAAAAGGTATCAAAACTAAAAATCAAAGTGTTCTTACAAATGAAGAGAAATAACATCCAAAAATTGTGTTGAAGCAACAATCTAATGACATGTCGACATCAACATATTTATTGAGGATTGAAGTGCCATCACTCACTACTAATCAAGACATCATCACACCAATCAATGTAAGAATGTCAAATTTCAAGATGTCTACTCAAGTTCATCATGGATAGTTTAAACCAAAGTTTATGAAGGATCAAGATCTCAGGATATCACATTGGCTTCCTAATTAAAGAAAATCAAGTACACAAGGATCAACATATTGTTCTTATATATCACAATAACCAAACAGTATATACAACTAAAAAGAAATTACAAGGAAGGTCGAATTCAGATTTTTATCATTAGAAAGTTCTAGAAAGAATTCATTTAGGATGGGTTCATCCTTTTTCAATGCACCAATACTTTTCTAGGCTTCGAGCATCATATCTACTCATGTCTTCATCCATACTACATAAGAAATAGTTATAGAAGATGCTCTAATTCTTTTCAAACGATATATTTTCCATGCTTTGAGGACAAATCATTTTGAAAGAGGGCATACTTTTAATATACCTAAGTATTGTAGTAGTAGCAATAGTTCTCAATAATTTGTATTTCAATATAAGTGTGTAAATCCATATTATATATTGTAATTATTAGTTATCATATTCCATATTAGTTGTCATATTCCTACTCGAGGGATGTGACTTATTAACTTTGTATATTAAATATACACCAAATGCATATAAGGAAAAAATGTGATGTTATGATATGAATTTATACAAATAAGAAGTACTTATCCTTATCTGGATTTCACTTGTTATTATTGATGCTAAGGTCAAGTAACCCATTGTGGTTCCTTGCAATTGGTATCAAAGTTGTTCTTTTGGTTGGCCCGTGGTTTTCCATTGGAAAGCTAAATTTGGGATCATGGCTCACTCTTTAATAAATCAAGAAATCAAGTTTCTAGATGGTGGATAGTACTTAAAAAAAATTCAGGTTGGTGGCCTCTATTCGAAAAAGAAAATTGGGTTCATGACCCAAAATATTGAAAACCTGCACACTACCTCATTCTTTTTTCTCTTGCATTCATTTTTCACTCTTCTTCATTCCTTAAGCTCATTCCTTAGGATCATTCCTTATTCACTCTTCATTCCCTTGCACTCCACCATGCTCCTTCCTCATTGTTCACATTCCATATCTCCACATTCTCCTCTCAACACTATCACTCTCCATCATTCAACACTCCCCCTACTTCACCACTCACATGTTCTCACCATGCTCCCATTCTATGATGAAGAGTTTTTTATATCCATAATGTACAATGAATTTTACTTGCTATTGATGTTTTTCGAGGTATTGAATAAAAGGATAGTGTGTGTTTGACATTGTGTGTATGTGTGTGTGTGTTTGTGTGAGTATATATACATATACATATACGTATAAGAATATGTGCATGTACATATATGTATACGTATACGTATACGTGCATACATACATACATGCATACATATATGAAAAGTTTATCTACAAATGATCAAATGGGTTTTATTTTTATATTCTATTCATTCTTTTTTCCAAATTAATGCTTAAAATAAGTGTTTTTGGACTATCTTAAGTTGGGATGGTTTAGTTCCATTCCATTTTCCTGTCCCCTTTTTTGTTTATGGTTGTCCCAATTACTGGTGCATCCAAGATTTATTTGGTATTACAACTCAAAGTCATGCATGCAAGCTTTCTAAATGCAATGCATGGAGTAAGAATGCCACCGTTTGAAGTACATGGTTCAGTATATTTTAGGATATATCACTCTCTGTCACTGAATTGTTCACTGAAGTTATAGGCTATTATTATCATTAGTAAGTAGAATGTACTTACTTGGATGAGAGTCATTGCTTAGAACATTTCCGATAACTTATCATTTTTCTATACAAAACAGAAGGAAATGTTTTAGTGTCCTTTATTGGGGTCTTATGGATTTTGTGTATGGATATATCTATGTAGTTTTGTTTTTACACAAATGTTTCAAGTCACATAGATGAAAGTTTGAACAAGTGGTATCAAAGGAAAAGTATCCCTTCCATTGACTCTGTTTCATGATTTAAAATTGAAAATTCAATTCTTTATATGCTTTTTTAGCATAGGAATAATTTTTTACAACAAGAAAATTAATTTCTTAAGGTCCAGTAAACCAAAGTTGGCCTCAATGAATGTTCACCACCACTAGCACCACCATCATCGTCGTCGTCGTCATCATCATCATCATATACTTATAAATTTGAAAATTTAATATTATAATTTTATTAAAGGGAAATTTTTAAAATTTACCATTATATATTTATAATATTATAATTGTGCTATAATACAAAATATAAATCACGGTATTCATTTTAACAAGTTTTTATAATTTAATTAAATAAACGATATAAATCATAATAACAATCATAATAGTTACCCATACAATGTTAAAAAAATTGGAGGTATTTCTCAATATTGAAAAAAATGTTGGGAAATAATGAAACACATAATACATGTAAAAATTAATCACACACAATGAAAAATAATATTTTTATCCTAGAAACCTAAAACGAAAACCAACAACAATAGATCTATTACCCTATCCTTGATCAATCTCACTCCAATCCTACCATCATTGATTCATCACATCCAATACCATGATACACCCAAAACCAAGGGCCCATAGGCCACCAACATAAACCCCATATTTGAGTATTTAGTTGAATCAAGATTAACCTAACATTCCCCTATTTAATTTTGACTTGGGATAAAGACAATCCTCCCTCAAATTTTTAACCGAAAACATGCCCCCTTTCTTCAATCAACCTAAATCAACATCTACACTTTACGTAGGTGACTCACAAAGCCAAGGGTACGCATGCCTAAACACATATTAAGCCATATTCCCATTTAATAATAATGTGATATTGACAAAGTTTTGTGATATTCAAAGAGATGATTGGGACCAGAAGGTATCTGCGGTACTATGGGCATATTGCATGACCTATAAGAAGTTGACAGGCCAAACTCCATTTCACTTGGTTTATGGACAAGAGGTTTTCATGTTGATGGAATATATTGTACCTAGTCTAAGGATAGTTGTGATTATTGAAATGATTGATGTCGGTGCTGTCCAAGAAATATTATTGCAGCTTGTACAATTGGAAGAAGACATGTTTGTCGCAGGATATCAACATAACGCTGAGAAGGTACGAAAAAAATCTTGGCATGACCAACATATCAACAACAAGAAATTTTAGGTCAGATATCTTGTTCTTTTGTACGAAAGTAATTTTTTGAAGAATCCTGCCAAGCTTATAACACATTGGTTGGGACCCTATGTTATCATTCAGATCACAGAAGGAGGCACAATGCAATTGCAGAAATTAGAGGGAACACCTTTCAAAGGATTGGTGAATGGAAGTCGGCTAAATCCTTACCAGGACAAGCATGACTTGGTCGACTGAGAATTCAAAAAGAGTTTAAAAAATTAATGAGAAAAGAGAAGAGAAAAAGGAGAAAAAGACAAAAGAACCACATATTTATGAGTGTTGTTTATGTGTTTTGTTTCTATCAAAAGTATGAGTGTTTTGTTTCAAATTTATGAGTGTTATGTCGTAGACGATATGTCTGTCGAGGAAAAAGAAAAGTTTTCAGAGACTATCTGTCTAACGTAGAAGAAAAATAGTGGCAAAGACTCTCTGTTTGTCGCAAGACAAGAAATGTGTTGCGGGTCATATGCCTGTCGAAGGAAGAGAATTATTGTCGCATAATGAAATGTGGTCGCAAATGACAATTGGATAGCATTTAATTTGAGGACGCGAGAGATTTTGTTGGTGTTCTTTTTTGTCACTTCCGTCATTAATGCACATTAACTACCATTGAACTCAAAGGTGAAGTGACAGTTTTATTGGCAGTTTCCTTGTAATGATTAGAAATATTACTCCATGTGACGGAAATCGCTTCCACCTTTCGATTTATTTCCGATCGTGTCAAGGAAATACTGATTGAATGGGTGAATGTATATCATCTTCGCATCAAAGTTTCATTTATTTCTATTGCATATGAATGAGTATGTTGAGTTATTTGTCTACAACTGAAAGAGTCGAGGTGATTTTTTGTAGAGTATGGTCATTTCCATCTCCAGTACGAGCATCATTCATGAATCAGATGTCGATACTACTTCACCTGTGCTCATTATGGAAGAAACTACTGCATTTGTTCCACCATCACCCGTAGTCACATTCAGTGGTGATTCCATGAGTTATATTACGACCATACACACTTGGCATGTCAAGAAGGAAATGATTTGGTACATGCAGAATGCAACAACACCTCCACTGGAGGATGACCCAGCAGGATATGCATCCATGCTGCCAGATTATGTCATGCCCAGACCAGCTGATGCACCTAAGGTCAGACTTGGAAAAAATGCAAAGTATCAATTGGTAGCACCAGCCGTACCGAAAGGAGTTCAGGTAACGACAAATATAGTTCTAAACTTACAGAAGATGAGATGGAATATTTCATAGTCAACGAAGAAGAAGTTGATGAAAATGGTCTTCCTGTGAGGAGGAAGAAGTTAAAAAAAAGAATTCCCATGCAAGCAACTGGGATTTCGTATTCAACTTTACAATAAGCTCGGGATATATTTGGTGATGTCTATGAACTTTTGCCTCATCGAAAGCAGGGTTTGAGAGCAAAGGGATTGGATAGTGTAGAAGGGATATGTTATAGAGGTTTCAAGAAACTAAAATGTGAGTTTGATCCAAGTGTGTTGGAAAAGAAGTACATGATAGTGAAGCATGATCAAATTCGTGAAACAAATGTGCCAGAATGGTTTCAAGTTGAAAATTCCAGTTCTAAGGTTCAATGGAAGTAATCCTATAGGCCTAGAGTAGTTGGATTTTGCACCTCTCTAAGAAAATCTATAACTATGGGTGATATAAAGAATGTTTCTGATGACGAAGAGTTGCATTCGCAAAAATGAAGAATAGAGAGCGTCTCTTGGTCAATCAGGTAAAATTCTTGCACAAAGTTGTTAATAAAATGAATAAAACAGTCCAAGAAGAAGAACAGAAATCAAAGACATCCCAGGACAATAGGCATTGATTGGATACAATTGTTACACTGGCTTGTATCATTTTTATAGATGAAGATATTATGCTTGAGATGTTTTCAGAATCCAAAGTCTTTTGACTTGGCATAATTATAGAGAACCTCCACAAGAGGGTCGCAGAGTTGGAATTATAGGTAAAACCCAGTACACCACTAAAGGTACTAGAAGAAATAAGAAATACAACAATTGAAGCTGCGACGAGAATAAAATAGGTGGAGGTACTTTGTGCCAAGGTGGTTGAGCAAGTTTCTCAATCATGGGAAGCTTTGATCGGCGATGAAAAGTTAGAAAAAGTAACAAAACAGATGGGAACTGCTGAGATAGAGGTTATCCAACTGAAAAATGAAGTAAATAAGTTTTTGATATCATAGAATATGTCTAAGGATATTGACATGAAGATACTACAAGAATAAGTCACAAAACTATGAACACAACAGTAAAAGAGAACTAATAGGGTCGCAGAACTACAACCAGAAGAAGAGAATGTTATAGGCATTATTCAGCCTATACATGATAAGGCATGACAAGAGATTGAATAAGTACTGAAAATATTCCAATATTTTCAAAGCAATGTCGCACTTAATGAACTTCATACTGATTTGGATCAAGGCGAGCCATAGGTGAGCGTTGGGGGCCTGTTGGCCCTAGGAAAAGTAAGACATAATTTTGGTCAAAAGAATAAAGGTTATGATCGCAAGATAGGAAGGAGTTGCGACAGAAGGAGCTGTGACGGGAGAAAGAGGAAATAAAGAACCACGATAGAAGAAGAATAAAGCAGTCAAAAATCAAGGTTTGACTAGTTTTGGAAAGAGTTAGTTAGACTAAAAGATTGCTTTCAGTAAAAAAGCGTAATTGTATTTTTGGGATGATAGTGCCTATTTTGAGATGTAACTAAATGTATCAAAATAGAAAGACATCCTATCAACTGACAATTATGAGTTAGTTGACGGTTGGATAAATAATTGAAAAATTTGTAAGTCTTATAAAAGCACATACCCAAGTTGTGTGCGGGTTAATAAAGGATAGCCAGTCGAAGAGAGGAATAGGTTTAATTCGGGTTGTGTGCTAATAAATGATTCAGAGAAGAAGAATAAATACATGGGCTAAAACCAGAGAGCATGATATGAGAGAAAGGAGTATGAATTGTAAATAATATCAAAATAAGAGTCTGCAAGTTGAGTGCGCAAACCAAAGGTGCTAACCTATTTCTCATGCCAGATGAAGAGCGCATTTGTGGTTTTTCTCAGATGGGTTTCCACGTTAAATATTTTCTATATGTGTATGTGATATTTATGTTTATTTCGAGTGCATGTATATTATGAATGAAGTGGATATGAATATGTGACACAGTCTATGTTCTGACTAACTAATGTGTGTGGGGGGNGAATAAACAAGAATAAGAAGTATAATTCCGGTTTCAGTTGAGCGTCTGGGTAAAGTATTGTGAGGGTGAAAATCCCCACATAACTGCAAAAACCTTGGTTTGGAATTTCCCATAAGATATTTCGGGTGAGACTCCATCTGCGTTGCAGGTGTTTCTGATGAATTCCTACTCTTTCGGTATGATATCTTGGGCTTTGTTGATGAACAAGGGATCTGAACCTGGGTCGATCGAAAGTACACCAACAACAATTAAAATCCAACTCTAAAAAAACTACATGGGATTAAGTGTACCTATTATGCTAATACTTGACAAAGATCGATGTCATGCAAATTTTATTTTTTTATTTTTATGTGTCATTATTATACTTCCTTTCCTAGCTCGAGAGTTGATCCCAAATAATCTCTCCATGGATCTAAGTGTCCCTAGCACTCTTTCCATATTAGACACAAATTATTAAATAAATCACCTAATAAGTATAATAAGAAGGCACGCATAATGAAGAAGTGGATTTTTACCATGGAAACCTAAACGAGGAAAACCCAAAACAATATATCTATTATCCTTTATCACTTTGACTAAGGCATGGTCAATCCAGTCATCATCAGCCTCTTTAGGCAATCTCACTGGATTTGCTCAAGCCTTTAAGTAGGATTCCTCACATGCAATACCATCGGAAAATACCATGGGCTTGTAAACCACCAATGGTAAACATATATTTTCTTATTTAATCAAGTCAATATTAAACTAATATTTCCCCTTTAAACATGACTTTGTGTAAAGACCAACCCCCTTAAAATTTTAACCACGTATAGATTTTTCATAGGTGATCCAATAAACCAGGGATACGCATGTGTAAACAGTCTTACAGGAGTGTGCCCATTTACACTGTGGTTAATCAAAATCCATAACTCCATAAAAAATCTCTAGCTTGAAGCATCATGCCACTCTTTCCACAAAGTCCATGTATGTAAGCTCATATACCTGATAACAATTCTCAAGAAATGATAAAACACATAATACATATAATAATCAATCATGCAAAACAAAGAAGAAGATTTGTCCATCACCATCCACTCTTGGGAACTTTATAATGGTTAATCAATCCTTTAAGTAGACTTCATAACATGCAATACCATGGGACACCCAAAACCGTGGTCCCATAAACCACGTAAACAAATCTTTGACTCTTTAACTGAGCCAAGATTAACCTAACAAAAAATGCTAATAATTTTTTCATATAAAAAATAATTTATTGAGGTAATGGGAAAAGAAATATTATTATCCGGTATTCAATTTTATTGAATCAAGATAATTTTAAACATATAGTCACCCATCTAGAAACATAGTAATTATCCACCCTTATGAAAAGACTTATACACTACAAGCTCATAGGAAACCATCATGTATCAACCCATTTCCTATGCTCATAACAAAAAAGGACTAATAGGCCTAAAAGTTAATAGGAACTATTAAAACACAAAAAATCCACATCATAAGTCGGTTCGTTTTGTCCCTAAAATTCATTGATAAACCATGTTGGAGTATCGGGTATCTCCACATGGTATAACCGCCGCACCTCTGGGAATATAAAACAAGTGGTTTAACTGCCACTCCTGGTGATTGGGCTTGTGCTAGGTTTCAAATGTTCACCAACATCTGCAGGTTTTGGTGTAACGGAAAACCTTTCATGGTATCAGAGCATAGGTCTCAGGTTGAATTCCCCCGAGCTACACCGGAGGCGGGGTGTTGGAGTATCGGGTACCTCCACATGGTATAACCGCCGCACCTCTGGGAATATAAAACAAGTGGCTTAACCACCACTCCTACTGATAGGGCCTTGTGCTGGGTATCAAATGTTCATCAACATCTGCAAGTTTTGGTGTAACAACAAACCTTACAAACCAAATAAACAAAAAATACTAGAGTCTGAGAAGAGTTTGAACAAGACCCCTAAAAAATTAAAATACCTACAATTATCCCTTGTGGAGAGAAACATGATCACAAGCTTCATAAAAAAATAGAACTGTCTCCTTGAGATGCAGGGATTCCTTTAAAATCCTATCAACTTCAAGGTTATGTTCACAAAAAAATATATTGATATAGAATGAGCTAGAAACCTCCATGAAGATCCCTAACCCTCCTCTTCCAACCATTGAGATTCAAAACCAACAACCCAACCTTACTAGAGACCCACTCCACAATAGCTCTTGAGTCTCCCACCACCTGCATCTATCAAACAGCTTCATAGATGAAAACTTAAGAAGAGTCCATAGAGCTAACAACTCTACCCAAGTGTTGGAACTGCATCCCCCCCACATTGATCTTAAAGTGGCGAGGTTCAGAAAGATTCAACACACCACCAAATCCACACCTACTAGCCAACCCATGACATGCACCATCAAAAAAAAATATGGGTGTGTCTTCGAAAAAAAATGAATCTTTGGCATCCTAATTGTAGTACTCTTTGGTCGAGGATTTCTCTTGGGGAGAAGCCCCAAAATTATTTGGGTGACTAGACTGGCACTAGGATTTAGGCCTTCAAAAATCACCTTATTTATGTGTATTCAAATTCCCTAGTAGAAATAACAAGTAAATTCCACCAACAGTCCCATCACTTCACACTCTATACAATTATACAAACACATAACTAGGGACTCCTTCCACCTATAAACCCTTGAAATGGAGAACCAATTTTAGGGACTTCGAAAGTTGGTTAGAAAAGGAACACTGCACAAAAATATGACTAGCCGACTCTTCTACATTTTAAAAAAAGACATAGACATTTGGTTCAAACCCACCTCTTTTCAAAAAAAATTCCCTAGGTAAGCATCTTATCAACCAAATCCAACCACAAAAATTATATTATCTTAATGGGGGATTCCACTTCCATATCAATTTTTCACACCAATTCCCGTCTTGAATTTTAACCAAAAATAGAATAGACTAGTAATCTAATTTTATAGGTACCTGACCATCTTAATTGTTCCATGGCCAAACAAGGGATTCCTCCTCCTAAAAAAGATTGATACTTGATTGTTGTAACGCTCAAACATAGACATCCCATTCGATTTCCAATACGTGAGACAACAAAATCTCCCAACTTGACCTCCACCTCTGACCATTCCCTTTATTCTCAGTGCTTAACAAAACATGATCTAGGGTAACCATCCCTCTTCCTGGAAACTCCTTTAAACATGTTGATGAGAAACTGAATGTTGTAGGACCCCCAAAATATGCATCTATTCCCACCAACATCTTCCTACCATCATAGATCCTATAGACCAACCACCTAGAAATGACTGGGACAGAGGATCCTTAGCCAACCCAAAAATTGGATTTATAGTTTCCACACTTAGGATAAGATCTAATCCAATATTAAATTGATTTCGTTTTCAAATACTTATCTCTAAATAAACTAATACACCTCCTTGAACCAATCATTGCTCTCCAAATTATTTTGGGGGCCGGTTCCAATTTAAATTTCAAAATATTCAACAACCCCCATCCCCCTTTCTTCTTAGGGTGCAGGATCCTATCCCATTTTACCATGTGAATCACTCTCTTCCCTTTCTTACATAACCACAATAAATTGAAACAAATTTTCCCAATTCTCTCCAATATATGTTTTGGAACCTTTCTCAAATTTCAATTAGTAGACTAGAATACATTCCATAATAGACTTAACCGGAAAACGTTGTAGCTCCAGGAGAAGGATGGTCAAGAAACTAGGGTTTATGGGAGGTTGTGAGGTCATACGCCCCTGACAAGGGCCTGCCATGGCCGGCCTCCTGTAACCGAATTGTTTGCACATGTGCCTTGGGGTTTGGTTTAACCGTGGAGGACTGTGTATCTACTGGTTGCATGAAACTAGGGTTTTAACCTTCTGCTATTTAGGGTTACTAGGGTTGGGACCGAATTTACTGATAATGTTGGAAGCTGCTAGCAGTCAGGTTTTATTGCTAGGGTTTCATGTCTTCCTGGTGATTTTCAACGGCTATTGCTTTTCGACAGCATGGCTGACTGCGACCTGGTATATTTTTCCAGTGAACAGCTGGAGGAGAGGGACATTTGGAGGTTTCCAGGTGGAAATGTTTTGGGGGATGTGGAAGGTATTCCACCTCTTGGATTTGATGAAATGGTTTTGGCATTCTATCATCCTGTACAGACCGAGGTAGTTTTCTCTCCTTCTGTTTTTTTTATTTTTTCGTTTTCTCCGTCAGCGCCTCAGGAGGGCTGCTAGGTTTACTCGAGGGAAAATCACTCGGTGGAATTGTTAGGGAGGCTTGGATGGAATGCTGTGGGGGGTCAGGTTATTTTTGGTTTTCCCTCAGTTTTTGTTGCGAAGGATCAAGGCAGTATGGCCTTTGGTGAAGGTTTTGGGGTCGATCGTCCTTGAGGTGCAGGGCGTTTTGTACTGTTGGAGAGTGGATCGGGTGGTGGGTCGTCTAGGGGGAATGTTTTGGGAGCACCGGTTGGTCACATTAGGGATCCTATGAAGAGTGGTTTCCCTAAATCTGGTGGGGGGGGTGGGTAAGAGCTTGGGCCTTGGAAGTGAATCGAATGATAAGGATTCCAAGAGGGGTCCGGTGAAAAGGAATAGGAAGAGTTGGATTAAATCAAAGAAGATGGTGGTCAAATATGTCATGGTGGAGGATATTGGATGGGAGTACATTTTACTCATGATGAACATGACTTTGGTAGGCAGGGCCATGTGGAGGAACTTTTCCCTCAACATGGTGGCTGGGTGGGTTGAAGCGAATTGGAGTGTGGCTATTGGGTATGTGCAAGAGGTTGTGACCCTCACGTGAGGGTGATAATATTTCAATTTCAGGAAATGCAATCATGTGCGATGGGTTTTCAATCGAAATTGGGCCCTGGATTATACTCTGCTCCTTCTCAAACCTTGGCACCCGCTTTTTTATTCCAGTTGAGAAAGAGTGGATAGGGTGCCACTGTGGGTGCGATTGTTGGGGTTTTCGCTTCACTACTGGACGGAAGAACATCTTCGTAATATTGGTAATCTCCTAGGGACCTTCTTTGAATCTGATCTTTCTTTTGTGGATAGCAAACAATGGCAAGTTCCTCGAATACTAGTCAATATTAATGTCAAGGAGGGGCTTGCATAAGGCATGTGTCTCCGTTGGGGGTCGTATGTGATTAAGCAATTGTTGGATTATGAAAATGTGCCTTTCAGATGTCATATATTCCATGCCTATGAACATCCTGCAGCGGATTGTAGACTCCCTCTTCACACTCTTAACGGTCGGCATCAACAAAGAGGTGAAAAGGAGAAAGGCTTGGGGATGGAGGAAGGCTCTATATTTCCCTCATCTCGGCCTTCTTCCTCTCTGGATCCTGGAAGTGAACATGCTAGTGAAGAGGTGGATAATAGTAGTGAGTAGGAGGAGGTTTTGGTTGCTCCCCTGGTGGTGGATGATGATCGGATGGTGGAGTTTCAAAAGTTGATGGGGACTCCTTACCCGAGTATTACTTCTCTTCCCCTCTATTAGTCCTTTAATTTTTTTCTAAGTAATGTAACTTTATCTAGATTGGATTGGGTGGAGGGATTGAGGAAGCTTTCTCTGTCTCCCCCCTTTCTTTGTTCATCTTCCTCCCTTCCCATCTTACCTATTTCTCCCTCGGAGGGTTTACCGCTTACTCTAGACCCTGATCCCATCATTTCTAAAGATGACCCCTACCTCTCTCCTTTGGAGTCCTCAGATTCTGGTTATTGCCTGAGATGTAGTGCCAAGAAATCCAAGGGTGGGTTGGGGAAGGGAAGAAGCCGGGGTAAAGAAGGAAGGGGTAGAAAATACTTTATGGCTAAGGCTCAATCCAAGGCTAAGAAGGATCTACAGCAAGGGAAGTAATTATCAATTGAATGGGAACTTGGAGCAGTGCAAGCTCAGAATAAGTGCCACAAATAAATATTATGTGTTTTAATTGTCGGGGTCTTGCAAGTCGTCGTAAAAGATCAACTCTCAAACGAGTGGTTAATCTTGAGCATCCAGATGTTATAATGTTACAAGAGACTTTAGGTGCAGGTGTTGTTGTTAAAGAAAGGTTGGAAAGTTGGTTTCTGGGGTGGACCTTTGAGACTTGGGATGCTAAGGGGAATTTTGGTGGTTTGGCTGTAAAATGGAATGAAAGAATAGTGAAGTCCCTGAACTCTTGGGGTATGGAGTAGGTTATTGGGATAAATTTTCTGGTGTTAGATTTAGGAGAATCCTTTACTATCTTCAACATTTATGGGCCCTATCTCAATACGATCTCCTTCTAGGATTTGTTGTTCAATAACCCCTTATTGGTTGGGGACTCAAATGATTTTGGGAGGAGATCTCAATTTCTCTCTGGGTCATTCAGAAGTATGGGGGCCTCATGCTCATGCGGATTTATTGATTGGTTATTCTAGTAGGAAGCTAGTGGAGAAGATCTGTTGGATATTGATCCTGTTAAGCTCAAACCAACTTGTAGAAATAATAAGTGTGGGGAAGGAAGAGTGGCCAAGAGGATTGATCGTTTCCTGGTGCCAAAAAAAATAGTGGATAGAAATTTTTAACTCAGGCAGTGGGTGGGGAGTGGAGGAGCATCAGACCATTTCCCCATTTTTCTGGAATTAAATAAAGGGCCTAATAAACCTCCTAGTCCTATCAAGTTCAATAATATTTGGCTCAAGGATGAGTCCTTTAGAACTTTAATCTATTCTAGGTGGAACCCTTTCAACCATGAGAGCCCTTGTACTGCTGCTTTATATTTTGCTGACAACGTCAAATTATTGAAGGGATACATCAAGGATTGGTCTGTGGTGAAAAGAAAGAGGGAGGATGCTGAATTAAAGCAGGTGGAAGCTGAAATTCTTGTGATTTATGAAGGTGTGGGAGGGGAATTGATGAATGGAGATTCAAAGGCGGATCTGGTTCATTTGGAAGGCAGAAGGAATACACTTATGTTGTAAAAGGAAGAAACTTGGAGATTGAAGAACAAGGTGACTTGGTTGGAATGTGGGGACGATAATACAAAAAAAAATCATGCCTACGCAAATGGAAGGAAGGTAGCTAATACTATCTAGAGATTGACTGATATGACAAGTATTGAACAAACCTCCTTCAAGGAAATGGAGAAGGTTAGTATTGATCATTTTAAGGCCCTGTTTACTGCTCCCTTATAGGCCTTTATTGCAAAAGTTATCAAAGTTGCTCATTTATTTCCGAGATTTGTGGCAGAGGAGGATAACATGGCTCTGATGGAAAAAGTGTCAGAAGAGGAACTGAAGGAAGTTCTTCAAAGCTTTCAAAAAGACAAAATCCCAAGGCCAGATGGCTGGTCGGTTGAATTCTTTCTAGCACTTTCTGATCTGTTAGAATTGGATTTGTTGAAGGTGGTCGAAGATACCAGAGTCTCAGGGAGGATCCCTACTAGTTTTAACTCGACCTTATTTTTTATTCATAAATTAGAAAATCCCAATTCCTTGGGGAATTTCTGGCCCATATCGCTCTGCAACTGTATTTACAAGGTGGTGTCGAAGGTTATTGTTAAAAGTCTCAAGGCAGTCCTTTTATCACATATCACTACAGAACAGTTTGGCTTCTTTGAAGGCAAAAAAATCCATGAAGCTATTTGGGTTGTTCAAGAAGGTCTCCATAGTATGAAAACTTTGAAACTTAAAGGGGCAGTTTTGAAAATTGCCCTTTCCAAGGCCTATGGTAAAGTAAGTTGGTTGTATATTCATATGCTACTGACCCACCTTGGTTTTGGTATTTGTTTTATAAGATGGATTATAAGTTGTGTAACTACTATTTCATTTTTATTTATTTATTAATGGGGCGGCATCCCCTTTTTTTCATGATTAAAGAGGGTTTAGACAGGTTTGTCCCTTGTCTCCACTCTTATTCTTGCTGGTTGCGGAGGGTTTGAGCAGGGCTTTAAAGGAGGCCAAACGTCAAGGAAATTTGAATGGTGTTAAAATTTCCTAGAGCCTGTCCATCACCCATCTTCTCTTTGTGGATGATGTGTTAATATTTTGTTCAGCTTTAGTGAAGGACGCTCGTACCCTTAGGGATATTTTGGATCTTTTCTCTAAGGCCACTGGGATGGATGTTAATGTAGGAAATTCAACCATCACCACACATCTTCTGAGGGTTGAGGAGCGGCTGGAACTAAAGAAACATTTTCCTTTTAATCCTGCTGGCTTGGACTCAGACTTAAAGTATCTGGGTTTTCACCTAAAACCAAATAAATATCAAAAGTCGGATTGGA
Source organism: Pseudotsuga menziesii (assembly GCA_001517045.1). NCBI lineage: Eukaryota > Viridiplantae > Streptophyta > Pinopsida > Pinales > Pinaceae > Pseudotsuga > Pseudotsuga menziesii. Next base: position 1,468,394 of record LPNX011108728.1, read on the forward strand.
AGTGGTTGTTGGAAAAACTAGAAAAGAGGTTGAGAGTTTGGAGCCATAAGTGGCTCTCTCATGCTGGTAGATTGGTGTTGTTTAAGTCGATTTTAGAGGCAATCCCTATATACTGGATGTCTCTTTCTTGGATACCAAAAGGCATTCTTCCAGAAGCTGCTCGTGGGACATGTTTAATATTTATATGGAGTGGGAAGAAGGAAACCCCTTGGGTAGGATGGAAAATGATTGTTGTGCCTAAAGGGCTGGGTGGTTGGGGTCTAAAAATTATATTCCTCTTTGCTCAGGCCCTGGCTACAAAAGGTGGATGGCAGCTTATATCTTATAACAGTCTTTGGACCCAGGTGATAGCACAGGAATATATTTGGCCTGATTCCATTGAGGATTGGATTAGGAACCCTGGGAAGTCACATGGGGGGGGGGGGTCAGTGATCTAGAAGGCGATGGTTCAATCTTTTCATATTTTGGAATAAAATATGTTTTGGCATGTTGGTAATGGTAGAAAATTAAGAATTGGTGAGGACCCTTGGTTGGGTAGTGTTCAACAACACATTCTATCGGGGTACATGATTGAGGAGCTCAGGAAAAGGGGGATCTTTTATCTATATCAATTGGTTGATCTGGTTCACAGAAGGTTAGGGTTCAGAATTGGAGGAGGGCTGCACATTTTGGTCTGGATGATCAAGACAAGAGGGCCTTGGAGCTTTACTTGGGGGAATTAAGCAGGGCTCAAATATGGCTTAATGATAGTTGATGAATTGGTTTGGGACATTGATCCTCGAGGTGTCTATACTCACAATACAGGCTACATTATGCTGAGTGCGGACAAAATTCAAGTGGAAGGGGAGTGGTGGTGGAAGAAAGTGTGGAAACTAAATTTCCCTCCAAAGACTCATCTCTTTATATGGTGTGTTCTAGAAAATAAGGTCCCTACTTGGGATAATTTACAAAAAAGAAGTTTTCAGGGGCCTGGTTGGTGTGTTCTGTGCAAGTCTGAAATGGAATATTGCAATCATTTATTTCTTCACTACCCTTATATGAAAGAGGTGTCGCTAGAATGCACACGACTATTGGGTTTTCCCTGTCGGTGGGAAGGGTTATCAGTGGTGTAATCTTGGGAGATCTAGTGGGTGTCTGCTCTGAAAAATTTCAAACCTTTACCTCTCTTGGTCATCTGGGGTTGTTGTTTGGCCCGTAACTCCCTTATTTTCCAAGAGAAAGAAAGAACTCATGAAATCATTAGTGTTATGTCTATTGGTATCTTTACATCTTATCCATATCACATCGAAGTTGCGAATCAAAGAGAGGTTCTGGATTTGGATATTGATAAGGAGAACCCATGGGGTTTCTTTAATGGGGCAGCACTGAACGATCTGTGTGGGGGAGGAGCACTACGTTTTCTGTCTGACACTCATTTCTTTGAACTTTCCTTTGCTTTGGGGGAGGGTACAAACAATTTTGTTGAATTTATGAGCCTCAAAATTCTTCTTATATTTGCAGCAGAGCAAGGTTGCAGAACTATTAATGTCTTTGGGGACTCTATGAATGTGATTAAATGGGTCAGGAGCATTCAACAGTGCAAGAATATTAGGCTTGTCTATTTATTATATGTTGTTAGGGAGGTCCTTCTTGGTTTTTACTCTTTCTCCTGTCGCCGTGTTTACAGGGAAAATAACCAAAAGGTGGACCAAGCCTCAAAGGAAGGGTTGCAAATGGACTTGGGGACCTGGAAAGTGGAGGAGTTTAAGGAGGGCCTAACTCAAGAATACTTTCATAGGCCCTTCATTGACTGAACATAACAGTCTTCTATCGGCATCTATATTTATTTTTTGTTATTTCAGGCTTATGATACTCTCATGGTGTTACTATGGATACTTTGCTTATATTTCTTCAAACAATTGTCTCCTTGGACAGTATTTTTTTTGTAAAATTTTGATGTAAATAGTAGCAAGTTTTTAAAGCTCTTACTGAATATTGAAAGAAGACTCATATGTCTCATCAAATGTTCCATTTTTTAACAGCAATTCACATTTCTGTGAATCTACAGAAAGTGATTTTGTTCTTGACTGATGAAATAAAATTACTCTTTTTTTTCCAGGAAAAAAAACAAACTTAACCAAAACAAGCATACCAGCTAAATATAGCCATATATGACTCCAGTTTCCAATTCGTTTCTCCATTTTCTTGATCAACACAGAGCAATCCTCCTTATAATTGGTTGGTTTCAACAGATACCCTAAATACTTAAAACCCTCATCCATCTTGACCAAGTGAAAACGAAGAATATTCCTTATCTGCGAGCATAAATGAACATTGAGGCCATTATGAATCAACACCAAATTTCCCAAGCTCGCCACCATACCATAAGTATTACAAAACAAATTTAAAGTGGGATAATACTCATCCCATTCTTATATTGAACCTTTACCAAACACGACACGTCATCAACAAACAAGGAAGGTGGCAACACATGATTATCTGATACTTTGATACTTGATATCAAACCCTTAGACTTTTATTTTTGTAATTAAAAGGATTAATCCTTCCACCACCAAAAGGAAGAGAAGTGGAGACAGAGGGAAACCCTACCTAAGGTCTCTATGACCTTGGAATAAATACATAGGTGCACCATTTACAAAGACTGCATAGTTGAAAGAGGACACACAAGCCATAATCCAATTGGTCACTTCAAGGCCCAAACCAATATGGAGAAAAATTAGACGTAAAAATAACCAATCAACATGATCATATGCCTTCACTAAATCCAATTTTAATAGGACAACTTCCAATATTTTTACCTTAAAAGAGTGAATCCCCTCTTGTGCAACACCCACAACATCCAATATATGCCTATGATGTAAAAAACTATTATCTAGATAAGTGTAGAGACAGTTGTGATTTAATTCGGGATGCAATTATCTTAGCTATTAATTTGTAAACCAAGTTGCACAATGAAATGGGTCTAAAATCCTTAAAAGAGAGACTCATTTTCTTTAAAGAGTCTCGAGTTATGTTAACCTACTATACCATAGAAATGGACACCATAAAATCAAATATTCAGTAAAATATTAATTGTATTTTTCTTTATAAAAGAGAATTTAAAGGGTCATGCTATGAATTTATTGCAATAATTGTTTTTCAAATTAAGAGGCCTACCTTTACTGACTAGCATAGTCACTATAGTTTAGGACATCTCGAGGCATTAACCTTCTTCAAAGACTTCAAATGCTCAACATTAGGCGGCTCTTCTAACTCAGAGCATCTAAAAACAATCAATATTTGAAGCTTCATTAGTTGTGCCAACCCTTATGTGCTTCAACTTAACACATTCATATCTAGAAACTCCTCCAAAGATACCAATGTTTGAATACTTGCGGCAACTCCTCCAAAGATAACAATGTTTCAATACTTGTGAAAACTCCTACAATTCAATGCACCGACTAATGTCAAAAGTTTGAAGTATTGCAAGAGTACAAATCCCTCCTAGTTTTTTCAACCTATGACAACATCTTATTCGTAATTTGAATAGTGTTTTTGGCAGTGCTCTAATGTCCACGAGATGATCACAGTGTTGATTCAGAGATATTGAAGGTTGGGAGATACAACTTTAAATTATGATAACCTAGAAGCATCTTATTTGTTCAACACTCCTCAAATTTATTGTTGTTTTAAACTCACCTCTAACTTTCTTGATTGTAACTTTTATTTATGGTCATTCTTTTATTGTTGTTAGACTTTCTATATATATGATTCTCAAATTTTTCAATAGAGTCAACATTCTAATGAAATAAGGGAAAATCATAAAAAGGCAGTAGTCTAACGACAATTCCAAGTTCCCTAGATAACCAAACTTTCTTTATTCTAACTTCTCTTTATGGCCATTCTTTTATTGTTGTTAAAGACTTTCTATATCTATGATTCTCAAATTTTTCAATAAAATCCACATTCTAATGAAATAAGGGGAAATCATAAAAGGCAGTAGTCTAACAACAATTACAAGCTCCTTAGATAACCAAACGAAGGTGGCAACATTTCTTAAATGAAAGATTCATGAACTCATAATTTTCAAATGAATTAGATTTCCATAGCACTTAGACAACTCTATGAATTCAAATACAAGAACCATTGATATGTAACCTAGTGAGGCAATACTTTAAGAACCATTGATATGTAACCTAGTGAGGCAATACTTTAATATTCTTACAGTGTTCACTATGTTATACAATGTCTAGTCCACAAGGTAGCCAACAGTCGCGAAACAAAAAAGATTTGACAAATAGCACTTTATAATTTATTTTATAAATAAAATGTCGTGTAAGACTTATACTTTAATACTATTAGAAAATTTATTATTTTTTGCAATGTCTATGTCACATGCCAATCATTATATGTAAAAAAAAAAATTGTAAAATGACAATTTTAATTTGTTTTATAAATGAAATATCAAATAAAACTTTTTCATAATAAAAATGCCTTACAATTTAAACTTTTTTTTAAAAAACTTAAATTAACCATCTCCATAAACTTATCAAGATGTAATATCGACCATTGCAATCTATCACCATCAAGAAACCATGTTTCTAAAAGGAGGGTAGGAATAAAGCACGTAGACACTTGCAATTTGTCACTATAAAAACATTTACATGGAGTATGTATAAACAATTTGTGAGTATAAACAAAATATACAAAAGTTCAACATGGAGTATGTTCATTAATAAGTTTGTGTCACTGTCGAATATGTTCATTAATCAGTAGATGTTAAGATTTTAATAACTATTAGAATGAAGAGCATTTTCATATTTATTTGCACTCAATAAATATTCAAGAAAGATCCATTACCAATGTCTCACCAAAATAGATACCTTCTCCAAAACTATGAGACACAATTTTATACATTACTAAATTGAAATGTAAATTTAACAATATGTGTGGATAAATTTTACACAATACTAAATTCAAATGTAAATATATATGTGGATAAATTTTACAATTTATGTGTGGATAAATTTAATATGATGTATATATTAATATTTTGTGAAGTCAAATTAAAATTGAAAAAAAAACAATTTCTATAACATTTAATAAATTTTAAAATAATTTTAAGGCATTTAAATATTTATTAAAAAGTATTTAACAATTTTAAAATAATAGACATTAATGTTGGATTAGGTTTAAAAAAGGTATAAAATAATGTTAATGGAATTAGGGACAACTATTTAATAATATTCAAAAAAAATCATAAATTAGGAGTGGTGGGTGTAGAGGGAGGGATAAAAAGAAATATAGTCCATTTGGGGTTTAGAAATCACAATAAAAAACGAGATAGAAGTACTACAAATTTTTAAAATCTTAATCATGTTTAGGGGCAAATGAATAATAAAGGCTACAATGATTGGAGATTCAATCATTATTTTGATTAATCATGCTTAGGGGAAAAGGAATAAGAAAGGCCACAATGATTGGAGACTCGATCATTATTTTGTGAACCCTACACCAAGAAACATGTCCTCAAAACATCAAGCTTTCCAAACAATGCCAAAAGATCCTCTTCTTAATAAAAGATTTTGATAAAAATGATTTCTTCCATGTCGTGCAAAGGAAAAATGTGGGTACTCACAGGACAACCAAGGTGCAAGGTTGAAAAAAGGGGTATATAAACTAAAATGGGGGTCAATCAACCAATTCCACCATACATCTCCTGTGATATGTAAGCGTACTATATAAATATTTTCACCTATCAACTCTTGTTTCACATGTAGGCATGGAAGGAGAGGGCATTAGGACTTTCAGTCACCCTCACTCTTGCATACAACTTCCACCAATGTGCACTCTAATGACTTATATGACGGAAAACATGCAATTTATGTATGGATTTCTCAAGACAATATTGAGTTATGGTTGGCTTTGAATGCATTCAAAAATGGAGCGCGTCAAGAAAGTTATACAAGAAAAGTTGCATTTTCCTATTATGTGCATTTCCTTCTCAATAGACAAGGTATTATGTATTGTTGGGTTTTCATTCAAATATATGAATGAGAAGGTATTTAACATTGCCATCTTTTTGTTCAAAGCTAAGACAAGGATGACACACTATTACTATCACAATGAATGTTGTGTGTTGTGAAAAATTAAGAAAGTGCATTGAGGGTTGAATAACAATGAATGAGAAGTAGTTGAATCCCAATGTAGCTTAATGGATTAGACCATGTGATGAAGTTAGTGGAAGGAAATTTTTGAACAAAAAAGGAAGAAAATCATGATAGAGACTAGTGTTTGGTGCAAATAGAAAATGACATTCTAGAATTGAGGGAATGGGAGGAGGAAGTAAGTTCTTCCAATATTATTCATAAAGGGATGTAATTTGAGATGGATTCTCAATTGACACCACCCTCCTTGGTTGATCATATAGTGACTCAACTTAGCACCGAATATCTGGGGGATTCCCCCCTTTGTGGTGTCACTCTATCCACAAAGTAGAATCTAGACATCCAATGCACTCACACTTGGAGTTGATGGATACTTTAATTACATCCAACCATGCCAAAATTGAGTACCAAAATGAACTACACTGAATGAACATAGGACAAGAGCCCCAAGTGGAAAATCAAACTAAATCCCATTAATAAGGACAATAATTTTTTTAATTTTCTACTTTGAATTTAATGTCTTGTCGTAGTCCTTTTTCACTTCTACAACTTGTAAGGTAGTATACATGTCAAAATTTTAATAGATGGATTTGGAAAGGCATGTAATATTTTGTTTAAGTGGGAAAGACCCATGTTTTGCAAACTTGGCCATAGAAAAATTACCACATAATCTTGTATTACAATACTTTATGGTTAAGATACATTCACTACAAGGAAAAAGTCCCTCTAGCAGAGGTTATAGCAGAAGCCCCTAAAAAAGAGCTCGAAAATCCATTTATAGTGGAGGAAAGTGGGAAGACATTTGAGGACATGTTTTTATTTGGTATGTTTCATCACAAAACGTACTAGCCCAACCACAATTTCTATCACACCGTGCTAGAAAAAACTATCCAGAATTCTTAAAAAAATAACTCATATTATTTTAATACCCCTAGCACAATACGTTATATGATACAAAATGCACCAGTGTGTTTTATAATAAACCACCCTATGTGCTCCATAGAAAATAACTCACCGTTGTATTAATATACGTTTATTAACAGATCTCGCAAAAAATTAAAAACAAATAACCGGTGCGCTATATATTCTGAAATGCCCTGATGCGTTAATATATATATATAAGCCCTGAGGGGTAGCTCACTTGGTTGGAGTTTGATTCCAAAGACCGTTTGATATTTAGGTCATAGGTTCAATTCTCATGAATCCAACACTCTGGTTCCTTCGGGGTTAGGCTCCCAAAACTGGAGTTGATAGAGCGAGGCCCCTTTGGGTGGTCCCCCTAGATTTATTACCATGGATGTAGTGAGGCCCAACCAATATTATCGAGGATGTGAACCACACACACACACACACACACACACACACACACACACACACACACACACACACACACACACAAATGCGCGCGCGCGCGCACACACACACACACACACATATAATTTCATTGAAGAACCCATTAAGTTCTAATTAAAAAACCCTACTCTTCGGTGTGTCTTGAATAATAAACACACCAAATTGCTCTCTTTTCGACTACACCAGAGAAAGGTTTATTACAAAAAAACACAGGGTAAAACTTAGTTTTACCATCCTTAGTGCATTTTGATCCCATATGCACTGGTGCTCCACTTCACCCACTTGGATGCCCTGACATCTGTGGTCCATGTGGACAAATTCTTCACTCCTATTGGCTACTGCTTCTAGTTTGAATTTTTCCAAACAATGGGAAAGAATTCAAATTTTCCATACATCGTCGAGATGCTTCCCTGATGAGTCGTTCAATAGGTAAATTGATTCTTTATAATTTAATTTTTTAGCAGATTAGTTTTTGAGATTGAGATTAAAATCGTCCGATTTTTAAAATAAAAATAAAAATGTTGCACAGTGTGTTTCCCTAAAAATGTTTGCAAGGCGCACCGTAGATGGTGTGAGACAAATGGCTCGAATGCACCGCAACAAAATAAACAATTATACAAAAAACTTGAAATGGTAATAGGTGCATTCAATATTGGAGAGAACTGGTTATCCGATGCACTTAATTGTATCAAATGCATCAGTTAACAATACCTAAAAAATTAAAAGAAAAAAATTATACTATATGCCTAGGGCATGTCATTGCATAGGTATTGGTGCACTAGCGTGCCATAGGCGCACCGTGAACATATTATTAATAAGTCATTACATGTGTTTAACTACGGTTCCTTTTATTTAAGTGAACGCACCATTAACATTGCGTTTACTTGAACTAAATGTACTGACAACTTAATAGTATAAATTCAAGTGTCAAAATAAATAATTTTATGGTGCTCCTAGGGGTTGCACGTCATTGTACAGGTACTGGTGCTTTCACGTGCCATAGGAGCACTGTCAATAATTTTATATTAAATTTTAAAATTTAATAAATGTGGTGCACCTAGATCATGTTAGTGCATTGGTGTCGGTGCACTAACGTGCCACGGTGCCATAGGCACACCATGAACATATTCTCAATATAAAATTACATTTTTTAAACTACGGTGTGTTTTATTTATGTGAATGCACCATTAACATTGCGCTTAGTTGAACTAAATGAACCGCCAACTGAATAGTATAAATCAGAGTGCCAATATATATAATTTTTTGGTACTCCTTGGGCATGTCATTGCAGCGGTATCGATGCTCTGACATGCCATAGGCATACTATCAATAATTTTATATTAATTTTTAAAATGTAATAAATGCGGTGCTCCTAGGGCATGTTAGTGCACCGATGTTGGTGCACTATTGTGCCATAGGTGCACCATGAACATATTAAAAAAAAACAATTTCATTTGTTAAAATATGATGTATTTTATTTAAATGAACACACCGTTAACGTTGCACTTAGATCCATTAACCACACTGGCAGCTAAATAGTATAAATTGGGTTGCCAAAAAAAACCTGGGGTGCTCCTTGGGCACATCATTGCACTAGTACCACTGCTCTGACAGTCTATTGGCACACTCTCAATAGTTTTATATTAAATTTTAAAATTTAATAAATGTGGCGCGTTTAAATAATTTAACTGCATCGTACTGTACGATGCACATGTTTTGATGAAACACACATATCAGTAAATTTCTTCATTAGCTTAGAAACTCATAATTTAACGGTGCTCTTACTGGACATTGATGCACCAATGTTCGGTGTGATGACGTGATTTAAGCACACCGTTAACTAAAATTTATAAAACATATGGATGTGTATTCTATTAGGTGCACTGTTTAAATATTATTTTAAATATATATAGTTATATTACCGTTTTGTAATACTTATTTTAGTTCACCGATAACAACAATTAAGGTTTGAAAAAGCATCGTTAGCTGTACCTTACTCTGAACTAGGTGCACCAAAGGTTTTTTTTGCAAAGAATAATTTTTATTTTAGTACATATAATGTTCATATATTTATTTTACATGTATATTTATGAGACTAATTGATGTAACATTTCAAACAGAGACATCAGTTCCACGAGTCCAGGCAACAACAACAAGCATAGGTTTATCACAATAACTTCATGAGAGAGTGGTAGGCCAAGGAGAGGGAGACAGATTTATTCCCTCACCCCATTCAGCCTTAGACCAGAATCCTATTGAGGAATGTTGGCCTCCTGAATTTCTATGAGGAGGAAACATCTCTAAATTGGAATAGCGTATTCTCTCCCAGTTGATCACATGCTGGGATCATCACTGGAAAGATTTTCGAGTTGGACTAGACGACTAGTACAAACCCACCGAGAATGAAATTTATTTTATTGATGGGATTTCTAATAGGAGAGGTGAGTAATTTCTTAAGTTCCCTAAGGTCCTATATGGAGCTATAATAGGGACTCAACTATGTTTATAGATATGTCCATCCCCGGATCGTCGACCCTACTCGGTTTCATGTGCATAGTGGGCAGCTTTCCATTTATACTTTTGGTGGAGAGGATGTGAGGTGCCTCTGTTATTTGGTGGTGACATCGCACATCAAACCATTGATGAGAAGCACATTAGTTTCCCTCTACTATAGTATGTTGATTCTTTATTGAAGAGACCTAGATGCATTACGTGATTTGCTATTTTCTTACGACTTTTTTTTCTCTTAGTTGATGGCATGTGGGTATTGACGAGAGAGGGAACTTCCCTTTAAGTTTAGAGTTTATTTTGTTTATTTTTTGACATATTTTTAACCACTAGGCCATCTTTTAGGTGGCACCCTACTGTGTTGATGACATATGTGTGCATGCACATGTAGGGGGAGATGATTCCCAAGAGGGGGAAACAGGAGCTTCAAGTGAGGATTACCACAGAGGTGTTGCAGATGCTAGGAAGCTTGAAAGATATTATTCCATTTTCATACGTGGGATTGGATTGGAGAGGATGTCTGAACATATTCTTCACCCAAGATAAGCCACCATATGATAGAGGTAAATTTAACATTATCCTTAAATTAAACTATTTGCATTTTATTCTCTTTATACTTAATGCAAGTGAAATATGTTTAAATTTTTTATATTAAATTTATGTTTAACGAAATTTTCTAATTCTTATTGTCATGTACTATATATTTTATAGATATCAAGACTTTTGATATTGATGTCCAAGCTCCTATGGCTCAAGATGAGGAGGATATAGAGGTGGAGGCAAATCAACCCTAGGTCACCCAGTTAGGTGCTAGACCTGTCCTACATAAGCCAGAGGACAGGTTTTGATAGGATGACACTTACCATATAGAGAGATGCCACTTACCTGGAGTTCTAGAGGATGCTTCCTCATAATTTGAAGAACTTGATGCAACATGTTTTTGTAGCATGTGATGTTATATATGCTTCTGATCATAGTAGTTATTTAGAACATGCAGGTAGAGATCCTCGACTAGATCCTAGTCCACCTGCTTCTGCATTAACTGCTTTGACTACTAACATAGCCTCCACATCTTGTGCACCTCCTCCGACATCTCATCCACCTCCTCCTAATCCTCCTTTATCATCTCATATATCTCCTCCACCTCCTCTTGATCCTCCTTTATCATCTTAGAAATATCCTCCACATACTCCTCCTCCATTTCCCCTCCTTCAATGGATCCAACATCTAATATTTTTCTACATATTCGACATGCCAACCTCTATATATCCATCAACTCCCCATGATCCTAATCCACTAGTCCCATCATCTTTAGAGAGGATGCTGAGATCAAGTGAGCTGATCTAAATTCCTAGAGATGTATTTCCTACTTATCTACATGCTAGTTTATTTCTTAGCAGAGGTACTAAACATGCCTTTGGATCTACTATTGGAGGTGTCGATACATTTGATGGGTCAACATATAGTGATGATGATATGGTTTTGGGGTGCACTAGACATGTATATTTGAAATTTATCATCAGTTTGATGTTACATATATACATACATGCACACACACATAAGAACATTATATTAACTGCAAAAGAACTAACAGATCTTCCAAAACAACCTCACCACATAAATCCAATGATACATAGATCCCAAAAAAAGCATGAATATTTCATATACATCCCTTGAAAAAATAGATAGCCAGCACATCCAAAAATTCTTGACACATTCCATCCCTTACAACCCAACCATAGAACCAACCCATGAAAACTATAACTTTTTAAAACTACTATACAAAAAATATTCTGCAAGAACAAAACCAAAAAACACATCAAAAATGCAACCTCGAACCAAGGTCAGAAACCGTGAGGACCCATCATGTGCCTCAAGAATAACCTGGAAAGATCCATATCCACTCTACTAAATAGATCCGTACGAGGCATCAAGGTTTGAATCCTAAGAATCGATAGGATTACGTCCATTTTTGTGTTCAACCTATTGGTCTCAGCATGATGCTCTTTCCAGCATTGATTTAGGAAATCATAATCTTCTTCCTTCTGTGAATGCTCTTATAAAATGTGACCCATCAAATTATTCATGACCCAAAAGAGTGTTATTGTTTGTCCAAATGCACAACATTACTCCCTAGGTCCATGACCTAGTCCCCCACCACTTTGGTTTCATTTTACAGGAACTCCTCATCCAACTTATCCAAGATATTTGTCTCCACCTCCTCCAAGATGCTTTACATGTTTGTTGGGAGTCCCAGCTAAAAATATATCACTTCCCAGATCGCCCTCTCTTGATCCCTTGTTATGTTTCATTGGGCTCCCGAGGGATTTCCTCATGAAGCTTTTTGCTCCTTTATTCAACCATTTCTCCCCTACATGGATTTCCTCAGCTCCATACTCATGTACTCACATATAAAACTATTCCTAATACTCGACCACCCTATAATCATGCACATAAAGTATTACCACAATGATGCATGAGGACCTCTCTACAAGGATTATATAGCAACTTTCCATTTTTAAACATGATTATAGACATACCCCTGCTAAGCTCAGCCTCCCTAACTTTTGTCCTTGTAAAAAAATCCTCCCACAATTGCTCAGATCCTCCACCCTCTAACTTGAATACTATCCTTACATAAATATACCTTAATATAACTTCATTCTCGCTCCCATTCATTAGAATTAAGGGAAAGTTCTTATCTGTCTGACCCCACCTCTATCCTTGCAATCCTCACATCTAACACTTGGATCGCTGATGGGCCAACTATAATTCACGTGCGTCATGAGTAGCTTGACAAGATTTTTCATGTGACACATGCACCTTGCACCATGCTCTAATCGTGTCGTCCACTAACTCCTTCCACGCTTCACCAACATATATTCCTCTAGCCCACGTACCTTCATTTGCTAAGGTGTTAGTCACGTTGTTTCCTTCTCTATGGATGTGGATGAAGGTGATGGTACACACCCTCTATAGTAATCTCATTAGGCGCTCCAAACTATACTCTAATCACTAATTCATCGATACTTTATATTAAGGGTGCCATTTTGTATGTGCTACACCATAGTCATTACTATATTCGAATCACCTTCAACAATCAGAAGGATCTAAATATTTTCTTAAGAAACCAACACCTCATGAATCAAACACTCCAGTTCTGCTGCTTTTTTTATCTCATGATTGATGCCTCCTCATAAGAAGGACCACACCTCTCCATTACGCTCACAAATCAAGCTTCCAAAACCCACATCCCCAAGGTTACCTTTGGATAAAAATCCAGATTAAAAAAACCCGACAGAGGAGCCTCCCAGTAATTGATATTATAATACCCTACAGGGTGAGCTTTGGGAGGGCCCCAACATGAAATCATACCAAAAATCCCCCAATACCAAAGAATCAAAGCTTCAAACCCTAGGGCTATCCAATCATTCTCCTCCCAAGAACCCAACCGAATGGTTTCTAGCATTTCTGATTGAATAGACAGCCAAACCTATCAATAGGGGAGAAACATCCCTGGAAGGTCCATCAGTTTTGTTCTTTTTAGGTTTCCCAAACAACAAAACTTGGGAAAATTTACCATAATCGATTGATGTTTGGGTTTTCAAAAGGTTCCTTTGGCCAATTCCACATAGTAGGGTCCAATCTTCCTCATTTTCAGTTGGATCAATGAAAGGATATCACCCCTTTGTCCCAGAGCTGGTTGGTAAAGGAGCATGAGTCCAAAATATGGTCAATAATTTATTCAGCTTCCTGACATAAACAACACTAGTAAGGTCCCAGAAACCCTCTTTTCATAAGTTTTTCACCAATTAAATTTCTCCTTTTGAGCAATAACCAAACAAATGTGGTGATTTTCGGCCACAATTTTTTCTCCCATACATCCTTAAAAAGTGATTCACTTGGTTCCTAAATGAAACCTTCCTCAATATTATAAGCCTATTTTATTGAAAAGGAGCCTTTAGGAGTCATAACCCATCTTAATTTGTCTTTGTCAACATTTGTTTGAATACGATGTTCCTGCGGGGCCTATATCATGGACACGACTTTCTCACTCGACCCTAACTGTTCCCACCATTGCATTTGAGCCCACTTTATGAATTAAAGGGTTTACCCCCCCCCCCCCCCCACCTCCCCACCTTTCCCAAAAATCCTTAACCTTTATTTTATGACGCTCCTCACATTGTTGGTGTATTCAAGGAGCATTGAGGGATTCTTCCAGTTTAGGGAGTTGTTTCCATGCATCATCCCAGAAGAGCGCATAATCCATATCACAAAATTTCCAAAAATTGTTTTCATGTGATAATTCTCTTCCTTTTAAGGTCGAATTCCATATGTGGGAACCTCCCATGTCTTCAACAAAGTGTATGAGATTGTGCTTATCCCATCCCTAGGCATATTTGAAATGCCAAATATTAGCCTCAGGTTCCAAGTTGTGGGACACCCAATTCCACCAAATTCTTGCACCACGCACTACATTCATTTTATTAGGGTCACGCAACCATAAACCCCCATGGACCATAGATGTACATACATTCTCCCATTTTACCAAGGCCCGCTTTTGTTGATCTCCTCCCTCACTCCATAGAAATCGTCTTTGGATACTACGAATTTCCTTCAAAATTTCTTTCGGAGTAGACATACTAAAGAATAAGTATGTAGGCATGTCCTAGACAACAGACTTGACTAAGACCAATCTACTCACAATATTCAGGGTGTGAAATGTCCAACTTTTCAAACACCTCCTGATTTTATCCAAGATATCTATCCAATATCCTTTACAAACAACTGACTCCACCAACTGAACCCCTAAGTATTTGGATGGAAGGGAGCTCTCTCAAAATCCTATGATCCTACAAATATTAAGTTTTATTATGCAGGGATTGTTAAATAAGAATACCCGAGGCTTCCTTTCATTGACCTCCAGCCCAGAAACTCCACTGAACTCTTGAAGCCATCTTTTAATAGATCTAGATTCCTGGATAGAAGGATGACCCATCCCCATTGTTTTGTCCACGGATTGCTGCTGAGTTTGAACTTCAGCCCTAGGGTGCACCTTTAATCCTAGAATCCCATGATCTAATTGCAAGGATATTATGGATCTTCCTAGTTCTTATGGCATAATGAAAAGGAAGAAGAGGGATAACAAGTCCCCTTTCTAGATTCCTATTGAGGGTGTGATGAGTCTTGTCCAAGCTCCATTGACAAAGATTTGAAAAAAATGCAGATGAAATGAGCTTCATAATCCATCGGATCCAATCTTGATGAAATCCAAATTCTCTTAAAACCTCATGGATGTTTTTCCTATTAAGTTTGTCATAGTATTTTACAATGTCCGGATTTAACATCATCCTAGGGATTCTAGCTATTTTAAGGGAGTGAATGACCTCATGAACCAGAATAACCCCATCCTTAATCTGATCCCCCTCCTCAAACCTTGATTTCTTAGGGGATATTAGAGATGAAAAAATTGGCTTTCGACGGTTTTCTATGACCTTCATTATGATATTGTAAATGATGTTGCGCAAAGAAATGGGCTTAAATATACTAGTAGAATCAACACCCTCAATCTTGGGGGTAAGGGTGCAAAAAGTTGTGTTGAATCTCGGTAAAATATGTTGCATTCTCCTGGATTCCTTTACAATCTTCCATACTTCTTCCTTAACCATATCCTATAAGTGATGGAAAATATTAACTGTAAATCCATCAAGAGTTGGGGCCTTACCATCATCCATTTGTCCCACTGTCTCATCCACTTCCTTCATGAGGATAGGATTCATTAACACTTCATTCTAAGCCTCAGTAATCATGGTAGGGATATGTTGGGTGATGAGATCAATTTGCTCTCTTCTATCCAGTTTGGGCTTCTCTAGAATGTTTTGGAAGGATTGGATCAGTTCCCATTTTATGTCTTCCCTTGTTTCCACCCACTCACCATATTCCTTCCACAGCCGAAGGATTTGGTTCTAAGAGTGGTTTTGAATAGTCATACGATGGAATTTTTTGTATTTCTCTCTCCTTCCTTGATCCAACTGACCCTATAATTCTTCTTCCATAGGATTTCCTCCTTCCTTTCTCTTTCTGAGAGATTGGATATAATTATCCCTTCCTCTTCTTGGAGAGAAGGGGAAAGAAACTCCCTCATACCCTTCCTTTGTATACTTTCAAGTCTCCCCTCCAGGCATGAATTGTACTTAAATATGTTTCCAAATCCTTATTTGTTCCATTTCTTGATTTTACGTTTGAGATATTTAGCTTCCTCTGAAACTAGTACATACACTACCCACCTTCCTCCCCAACCTCCTACCATCATTGGTGGACCTTGTTCCTGAAGTTGAATGGTTGAGACAAAATTGCTCAAACTGGAAGGTATTTTTGAATCATGACCTCAACCCACTCCACCAAAGGCATCCAATGATTTGATCCAGTTGACGAAAAAACCATAGAATAGATATCACTTCCCATATCCATAATTGATTCAGAGATCAAAAAACAATCTAGATGGGAGTAAATGTGCCTCTCTCCTCCTCTTCTATTGTTCCAAGTGAAAATACCCTCCCATGAGATGATATCAACCAACCTCAAGTATTTTATAGCCTCTATGAAGAGCAAGATTTCCCCCTCCATCCACCTCCTTCCTCCATTCTTCTCTTCCACGGTAGTGATAATATTAGAATCCCCCCTAGAATTCAATGCCTACCATTGACCCAATGATGGATCCTTCACAATGAATTGATGAAACCCACCTTCTGCGGAGGAGTATGAGGCCCATAGGAATTTGTCAGAATCCCCTTGATAGATGTTCCCACATTGTGGAACTCAACCAAGATGGATTAATGGGATGCCATAAATCTCGATAAATATATCTTGTCTGGATCCCACAATCACTAGTACAAAATTAGAGATAAGTGACCAAAAAATGACCACTTTTGATTTGGTGATCATTGGAGGCTAATTTCTGGTCTCTTATCACGCGACCAAAAATGTGGTCGTATTTAATTTGGTCATTTATAGCTTGTCTTGTGGTCATTAATCTGGCCATATTTTTTGTTATTGATTTGGTCGTATATTTAGTAATTATTTGTCACAAATGACCAAACTAAACATGACCACATTTTCTATTACGTGATAAGATACAGGAAATTAACGACCAAAATTTCCATTTGGTCTTTTATATGCGAATTTTGGTAGCTTATCTCTCTTTTTTGTCACTAATTTAGTTGTTTTTAGTCAATTTATATGCGAATTTTGGTCATTTTTCTTGGTCACTTATATCTCATTGTTTGGTCACTTATCTCTCATTTTTTTGTTACTAATTTTGTCATTTTTAATCGATATTGCAATATCATTAGGGCACGGAAGAATCTCTCTCATTTTTTGTCACTAATTTTGTCATTTTTAATTGATATTGCAATATCATTAGGGCACAAAGGAATAGAACCAAGCTCATGCTTGTAAGGAAGGCACTCTTCCATTGAGCTAGCACCCTTTAAGAATTTGGAAACCTAACTTACAGAGTCCTCTCTAATGGTAAAAGCCTCTAATTACTATAAAAACATGTGCCATCGCTTTGAATGCAAATTGAGATTCCCTAATCCATTTTTTTTAATTGTTGGGAATTTCTTGTCAGCTGGAGATACTACATGGACTTAGCATTGATACACCACGTAGGTATTTTTGTCAAGAAAATATGGAGAAAGGGGGATAAGACGATAACTTCTACATCTGCGTTTAGGTTTTCTAAGTTGCACTTAGATTCCTGTCATTGGTTTTAATAATCCGGTAGCCATAAGGATTTCTATTGCATAAAAACATTGAGAAAAACCCACAATCTAAGGGACCATTAATTATTTTTGGGGACTGAATTTTGTTACAATTGCTACAAAATTGAGCAGATACTCATAGGAAAATACTCAAAAGAATTTTAACATTAAAAAAATGATGCATTTTTCATGCAAGCAAGCAGGCTCTGCTATCGATATCATAAGTTCTAACTATTTGTGCAAATATTGTACATGTACACATACAACTATTCCAAGATCATGCCATTGCATATTTCCAACTTATAAACCTGCAAGAAATCAAAGGCACAGAAGATAACCTTTGAACGACCTGGATGAAGTAAAAACAAATCAACTTGATTCCCACTCTGTTGTTAGACATGACAACAAAATATTTTTGTATAATGAAATTTCACTTCCACTAAAATCACTTCATTCAAAAGAGAAAACAGTTCTATTAATTTTCATGACGAGTTAGTGAAGGACGTCATTAAATATGAGCAAAGAATTTATTTTTCCATATGTGCTTTAGATAGAAAGAGAATTGAACTTTCCTTTACCCCTTTGTTACTTGTTTGCAACATGCTTGAATTTGAGTAGCCTTTTTGTCAAATTGTTTTTTTGGATTATGAGGTTGCTTTTTCTTGAGCAATGTGTCACTTGAAATTCTCTTCCAATTTCCTTGCAAACTAAATAGCATCTCCCAACATGATGATAGTTAGGAATTAAACTTTTTAAGGGTTGAAAAGCAATTAATTACCTAAGGACGAGTTTACACTATGAAAAAATTATACAAAATTTAAATTTTAAACTACCAATAGGGCAGTGTAGAGTGTACCCTACATGTTTTTGTTTAGAGAACGCGCAAAAACATCACATAAATGTGTAATTTATACAATTTTTATAGATTTAATTAGGACATGGACTTTTGTCTTAAATGAGGATATTTCCACCATGCCTATCAACATTCTCCATCCTAATATCCAAAACAATAACAGTTTGTACTTCATGAATAGGAAAAGTTGTAGGACCAATGTGTTCGCAACTACTTTCACACTATAAAAAATTTTGTACATAACCCATCTTGGTTTATGGGACCGAACCATATGTTAGTGCTAGAAGATGTTCTCTAAATACAAGAAGGACATGCATAGCACATGGTGTATTTGGGATAGTTTGTTGGTGTATGTCAAATAGGTATTTTATCTTCAAATCCTTTGCGAAAAACAAGTCAAGCATAAAACTTAATAGCAATACTCCATACCTTTAGTAGGAACACATTTGAGGTTGGGTACTATATGGTCCAATCTAAAACCCGAGGATAGGGAAGGGTATGAATGTATAAATTTAGAACCTACTCAATTCACACATTCATTAAAATATATTCAAAATTCAAGGAAAAATATTAAACACAAAAAGGATGTTCAAACGCAACTTTTAAATTACAGCCAATTACAATATAGGTTATACTAGAATTTGATTTGTAACATTAATGAAAATCATGCAATGATGAAATTGTCTTTGCATTCAAACTAGTAGAAGTAAAAGAAAATTATAAGGGCAAAACACTTCCTAACCATTAAATAATGGATCTTTAAGCACAAGATATTGCATAATAAGATAACTCATTCATTAATGTATTCAGTCTTTACATCAATCTTCAAAGCTCTTTATCCCAACCCCCAAAAACTTGTTTCTTTTTCTCTTGATAGATACAAAATTTCTATAATGATAAGCATCAAATTCTATATTTGTGGATCGAAGTCTATATTCAAATAACAAGATACTATCAAGAGTACATAATTAAATATACATAAACTAATCAAGTTTCTAGATCCACAAATCTAGGGTGGTCCTAATGAATTCTATTTTTAGTACTTGTATTTCCACTTGGTACATGATTTATCTCTTTGTCATCACAAAATGTCCTGAAGGTGTTACTTGAAACTTATCCTCTTCATGGATCTTTACAGATGAGAATACTTCAAAATCGTGCTAAAAATCGAGCTATAAGACATCTGAAACAAATGAAACTGAATGAAACCAACCACAATAGAAAAGAACACACAAAAAATGCACTAGCAGGCCGATACTTAAGGTCTAAGAGGAAGGAGACAAACACCAATAATTACCAAAGAATAAGTTAATGGAGCAAAAGTACGATGATGCTCATTATTCACAAACTACGAATGCATCGAGTCTAGTTTGCTCAAGTATATGCTATTCACAACACAAAAATAGAAACTACAACCCTAAATATAGTTTATATAGCAACTAACATAGGGAAATTAAGATTTCTCCTACATCTATGAGTCTTCTAGAGTAAGTCCTTAGCTCTAGGCTATTTGAAATGAATAGCAAAAACTTAAAACTCATTGAAAACTACTCTGTCATTTTTTTTGAATTTTCGCCAATTTATACCAACTTCTCTAGCATGTCATCATTTTGAGTTATATTTGTGTCAACTTTGCCAAAACTTCCAAACTTTTCATCGAGCCTTGTCAAAGTTTCAGTTATCCTCAAATTGTCAATTTGTCTAAAGTTCCTTGATTACTTTCACTATCTTAAAAAGCACAAGTTACCTTTGTGAAACCACACATGAGAAAGTAATAATAAAAATAAATATAAGATTATATTATTTTAAATTTGTTTTATATGATTTTAAGATAATATATTATATTTAGTTTTATTTAAAAAGGTTTTGGTGAGTTTTTAAAATAACGTTTGGATTACGTTATAATCCCTAGTTATTAACCAAGCCCCACATTAGAAAATAATAATAAAAATACAAATAAATATTATATTATATTATTTTAAAATTGTCACTATATGATTTTAAACTAATATTTTAATATAAATATAAGATTATACTGGTAGAGAAAAATTGGTCTATGAGATCTAAAGCTCCCATGGACTGAAAACATTGGAGGAGAGGGGAGGCCTGTGAAACCCTAGCATTGGAGGAAGCAGAGCTAGCATGGCCTGATTTGGTTTTTTTAGCGGATCAGCTAGTTTACAGACAATTATGCAAGAAGGAAAAATATATGAACCTTTAATACTTGTAAGTGGGACCTAGGGCTTAAGACAAGTGGCGACGCAGAAGTGCAGGGTTCTGATAAAGATGGAAAACAATAGCTGGAAGGTGTACTTGCTAAGGTTATCAGAAATGACTCTAGGAGAAAGTCATTCAGTGAAGATGAGTCTGTATTGGAGTCTAAGCAAAGAGGGTTCGCTATAGTCCCAAAAAACCTCTCTAATTTTGTTCTTGGGGGATCTTTAAACCAGACTCCTTGTACTGGGCATGGAGACAAGGGTAACGGGTTTTTCCTTGTGGATCGTGGTTCCTCTAAAGTTTTAAGAAAGGGATGCTCAAAGGAAAAACTTGAGGTTCGAGTTAAGTTTAAGGCTAAGAGGAAGGAGAAGGATTTCAAAATAAAGCAAGATGTGGAATATTTCATAGTAAGTAAGGAGAAAACACTAGAAATGGTGGAAGGGATGTCAAAACGGGCATTGGTAGGCTGTTTTGAGTACGAAAAACTGTCTAGAATGGAGCTTCTGAAGTGGGCACAGGAAAATTGGAAACCCCTAGTCGATTATTGCCCATAGTTGATAGCCCTTCCAAGAGTCTGGTTTTCCTTTGTCTTTCTCACTGAGGAACATGCAAATATGGTTTGAACAGTTTTTGGGTTATAAAAGAGGGGTGTTTGCTTCTATGGCGTTGGACGATCCATTTTGACCCATACAAAAATAATTTGGACAAGTGATACCTGTGGCTGCTTCTTCCTAGTTTACCACTTCAATTCTGGACCAAGGATATATTGGTAAATCTTGCTAACCATTTGGGAAAATTAATTTTTTTAAACCCCTCCTTGTTGAGAGAAGGTAAAAGAACCCTAGCAACGATTTTAGTGGAATTTGAGATGTATGATGGGTTATCGGAGGAAGTGAAAATCAATTGGGGTGATATGTTTTTTGAACAGAGGCTAGACTACAAATGAATTCCGTTCAGATTGTTCATGGATAAATGTTTGGAACAAGTGAACGTGGTTTGCTCCTTGGAATAGACCAGTTTCGCATTCAGACAAAGAAGATGAAGACGATTTTTTTGGAGGTAAGGTCTGATCTTAAACTCCAGGTCCTTATGAAGATTTAACAATTTCTGAGCTTAGATTCAATAATTATGTTGAAAAATATTTTGATTCAAGGAAGAAGTGTTTAGTGGGTTCTTCTCCTCTGAGGGTTTGTGTTGATGTTTAGGAGCCCTTTGGGAAGGGTTTGGGATTGGGGTTTTTCCAAGCTTTAGAAACCCTGGCTGTTAAAACTCCTTCAAGTTCTGTTTCAAAGCTAAGGATTCCTACCAAATAGTTGTCGAGATTGTCACCCTCTCCCATAAAGGATTTTATTTCCTCTGGTAACAATACGAATGTTTATAAGGGAAGAGCCTCTGTAGAAAAAAGTAGCTAGGAGGAAGTTAGTGTGGAATATGTGGGTGATATTCAGGTGACATCCTTGGTCTCTTATGTCAATCGGCCTTCCTCCTCGATGCAAAAGACTCAAATAAACTATATCTATCACCAAAATGTCACAATAAGGCCCGAAAAGAATCAAAAAATCTACTAAGAACGGTTTTGATGCAACTTTTGAAGATGTAGGTTTGAACGTTAGATAGTATGTTCCTCTAGCTGAAAGAATCAATTGAGCAGAAGACGGTTCAACAAATAGGAATTATGAGGCGCTTAGAGCAACGAAGCCTCTATTGAAGGTTTCTTAATGATCTGCATTTCCCTCAACAATAGAGGGTTGGGGGGAAGTCCTAAAAGAAGGTTCCTTAAAAGGTTTATTGAGATGAATCCGATGGATGTGTACTTTTTCCAAGAAACTATGGCTGAAGCAAAAAAACTCGTGACTTTCTCTTAAAATTCTAAAAGATTAGGAGCTGTCTATTATTGACTCAGAGGGTCTGTTAGGAGGACAGACAGTCATTTGGAATCCGATATCCTGTGATGTTAAGCCTTACAAAACGGTTGCTGGTATTTTGTTGGAAGACATGGTTCAAGGGTTTACTGGATGTTGAGATTGGTGAACATCTATGCCCCTTACAAAGAGCAGAAAAATTCCTAGGAAATTGTAAATGTTAGTGGGGTTTTAAGGATGTAAAATATGATAATTGGTGGAGATATGAATTTCACCTTGTTTTATAATGAGGGTTGTGGATATTTGGCTCCTCTAGATCCCTTGGCACCTTTTTTGCAAGATTTGTTTTTTCGGAATAATCTAGTGGATATTCATCTTGAGAAAATCACTCCCACCCGAAAGAACAATCGACAAGGAGAAAAAGGGGAAGGAAAAAGGTTGGACAGGTTCTTCATGGAGGACTCTTTTCTTGACAAATGAAGCTTAAGGTTCAGAACTTGGAACATTATGGAAAATCTATCTGACCATAGCCTAATTGCTTTGCAAGTTGAAGAAGAGGAGTTGGGAAAAAAATTCCCTTTAAGTTTAATCAATCCTGGCTAAAAGAGGAGTATTTCTTCCAAATGGTAAGGGAGGTATGGCCAACTTCACATGTTGATTCAGGGTGAAAATGTGAAGTTTCTATACAATTTTTTGAGAATCAGGCACACTGAAAATTCAAGATCATCACAATGAAAACAAAAATAAAAATGTAAAAACTCATAGGGATGTTGCTTGCATTGTCCTCTTCAAAAGGGTAATTTTAGTTTGTATGATGAGAGTCCCATTTGAAAGAAGATGGGAAGACACAAACATGTTTCAATAAGGCACCATTTTTTAAACATATCATATTTCGAAAATAATAAAAAATAGTGTTTAGGTATGAAAATCCTCAACATATAGTCCATTGCAAAGTATAGACTGTGTAGATTATGAATGTACATTTGGTTTATGTAAAATGAAAAACCATCTCTAAAAAAAATGAAGGACACACAGGTTACTCATTATCCAAACCTAAAATTTTAAAGTATATGCCATTGGTGCCCGTCAAATTTGTCCTACTATATGTCCATAAAAAAATTTCAAAAAAATATGAATACGAAGCTAATAGAATTCTCTAACCCTCTTGTGTTTACGTCAAGGTGGAATTCCTAAGAAGGATATGGATTTGAAATGGTTTAAGTTGAAAAACATAAAATTTTGCGGTTTTTTGTCAAAAAACAAGCAAAAAGTGTATACCAACTTTGTTTTTTCACCCTTCGGGATTAAATGCAATGGATAGAATGGTGAAAAATATTTGTAATCTCAAGTCTGTGGCCAAATTCTGGATAAAAAGGAAAGAAAATGATGATATACGAGAGCTCCTCTTATGTGAATCTCTCATTAAGGAAATTTTAGTAAGAAATATGACCACAAATTTCTCTGCTGAGGATTGGTCCAAGTTAAGAAACCTAGAATCAAAAAAGGAAGGAATTCTTAGAAGATCTGAAGAGATCTAGAGGCTAAAAAGTTGGGAAAGTTGGGTGGAGGCAGGGGATAGGGATACAAAAAAAATTCATAAACAAGCCTCTCACAGGAAAAATATCAACACAATCTGGGAAATCTCGACGCAACTGAGTGTTAAGACTAATTCTCTTTCTGTACTCAAAGGGAAGTTGCTTCCTTTTTCTCCAATCTGTATAAAAGATCAAAGTAACAATAATTTTGGGGATCAAATGAAGGTTTTAAAGCACTATCCCTCTTTCTTAGCACTGAAGAAGGCATGGATTTGGGCAAGGAAATAAGTTTTCATGAAGTTACAAAATCCCTTAAAAGTTTTGCGAAGGAAAAAAAGGCCTTGACCGGACGGGTGTCCTACTAAATTTTTTCTTATCTTATTGGATATTTTGGCTAAGGATCGATTTGACATAGTGGAATTTTCCAGGATTGAAAAATTTATGTCTGGAGGGATAAATTCTACTTTCCTTACTCTGATTCCAAAAAAGGAAAGTCTGGTTTCATTTGCGAACACTACCCTTTTTTCAGATGTATATCATCAAGTTAGATTGTGTGTGGAATGTCAGAAATTCGCAGGTAAGCATAAGCTTCAGTCCTTACCTCTAAAGCCTATTTCAGTGAATGGTCCATTTCAGCAGTGGGGACTAGACTTCATCGGTGAAATTCATCCTCCCTCTAGTGGACAGCATAAATGGATCCTAACTGCTACTGACTTTTTCACTAAATGGGTGGAAGCAGTTCCAACAAGGAGAGCAACAGAACAGGTTATAATTACTTTCCTTCAAGAAAACATTCTGGATAGATTTGGATGCCCTAGAAAATTAGTTACTGATAATGCCCCTGCTTTCAAATCAAAGAAGATGGTGAACTTTTGTCAAGAAAATAATATTAGTTTAAAACAATCCACACCATACTATCCACAAGGAAATGGATTAGCAGAATCCAGCAACAAAAACATTGTAAACAGTATTAAGAAAATGTTGTTTGAAAACAAGAGGAGTTGGGAAACCAAATTAAAATTTGCTCTCTAGGATGATAGAGTAACAATTAAAAGGTCAATTGGGACATCCCATTTCCAATTGGTTTATGGAATTGATGTTGTTTTCCCTGTTCAATTAGTGACCCCAGTTATTAAGTTTATGCAGGAAATAAATGAAGAACTAGATGATAACAGAAGAAGAATGTTCTAGATAGTTCAGTTGCAGCAAGAGAGGGAAGCTATCAAGGATACAACTGAGAAACATCAAAGAAGAATTAAATAAAGCTTTGATAAAAAAAGTTAAAAAAGAGATGTTTGCAGTTGGTGACCTCGTTCTCAGATGGGATGCAAGAAAGGATGAAAAGGGTAAGCATGGGAAATTTGAAAACTTATGGATAGGGCCTTTTTCAGTCATAAAGATCCTTGGAAACAACACTTTTGTCTTACAAAATATGGAAGGTGAAGAAATTGCAGGTCCAGTAAATGGAGGTTTCTTAAAACATTTTTACACATATTGAAAAACAAAGTGTTATTGTACATAGTCACTGTATATATCATTTTGCTTCAGATAAGACTCCAGCCCAATAAGACAGAAATGACTTTAGCAGGTTTCTGAAGGCACTAGTCAACATGTTCTCAAAGTTTCACAGGAAAACTTTGTCCCCAGATGGAGCTAGATGTTATCTCTAAGGTTGTTTCACCTTTTATTTGAAGATTTTTTATTGTGATGTGTTTTTATTTGTTTTAATTTTGCTTTGTTTTACACTTTATGTTTGATTGAACACCATTATGGTCTCTTTTATTATCTTGAATCATCAAAATCTTCATTCATTAGTCCTGAACCTATGTATGTGCAAGAGATTGTATGTTATATGATGAATTGTTGAAACTGGCAGCATTATCCAAACTGGCATCATTTTATAAACTGGCAACATTTTACTTACCAGCAGCAGAATTTCAAAGGGTGTTTCATTGAAAAGTTGGTTGTTTATAAATACCATGGAGTATAATAGGGAAATAAACTTTGGTTATATTCATGATTTTTGGCATTCGGTATTGACATGTTTTAAAGGCACCTCTGTCCATAAAATGATGGTTTTATGGTGTCATTAATGAAATGGTACACCTGTTGTCATTTCAAAATTTCAACAATACATGCAATGAGTGCTAGTACTAATCGTGGCAGAATCGACTTAACTCACTCTTTTCCCCAAAATCTATCTCATTACTTTTCTCGTTAACTGGAGAGGGACATTCAGAGGCCTGTTTGTATACTATAAATCTTCATTGGTTTCAAGCAGCTAGGGTTTGTTTTCAAACCCTGATGAATTTTTTGTTTGAAGGTATGGATTACATTGTATATAATTCCCTGCATCTCAGAGCCAGCGGTTGCAGCAAAGAATTCCCTGTTTGGGACAATATAGCATGAAGGCTTTGTTGATTTGCATTACTAACAGAGGCTTAAGGGTAAGACCGACAAGGATTTTTGGGTTCCATTCTCACTGTCATATTCATTCTGTTAAGCCTGCAAATCCATCTAATTAGGACTAGCACAAGCATAGGTGCATTATTGTAAATAAGATTGATAGTCCAGAGCCAGCATGGAGTGAATACCTGCCACAGATATAATTGCAGCAAAGCTTAGTGGGTGTGCTTTTTGTTTGTGATTTAAAGCCCGGTCTGTCTATACAACAAAGTTGGAATTTTTAGGGTTTTCAATGTCAAAGGCACTAGACGAGGAAGAACCAGAGGTTATAGTGAAAAGAAAACCAGGTGGTTTCATTTGCAAGTTAGAGCCAAACAATACAGACTGGATAATGAAGTTTCCCAGGTCTACTAAACTAATGAAGAAATCAAGATGGTTTAATTTTTGTGAGAGATTGCAAGGTTACCACTCACAGGTAACCATGTCATTTATTGAAAATTATAGAGATGAAAGAGTTCATCTGCAAAGCCTAACTGTTAGGGTAAATGAGGATTCTGTTGCTAAGGCAATAGGCGTTCTTGCACATGGTGAAAAATGATTTAAACAGCAATATTTCCAAGGCGATTTCAATGAATTTCTGATGCCAGGATGTGAAAAGCTAGATTGGAAAAATGGTGTCCATATTAGCAAAATGAAGCCAGGATGGAAGATCCCTTTGGAGGTGATACAAAATTACATCACATGCGATGGCAGATATGACAGAGTATTAAAATGCCATCTAAAATTGCTAATTCATATTAATGGAAGTATACATGTAAATCTCCCGTTTTACTTATTAAAAATCCTCCAAAAGATGATCTCCAGGGTTCAGAACCATCCCGAGCATACTGCTCGCTCTGTTTATCACCAAGGCTTAATTAAATTGTTGATTTTAGCTCAGTTGCAAAAGGAGGAAAGAACATGGGAATCCTTGTTAACAGAGCTAGGGTTTACAGACAACCCTAAAGAGAAAGGCAAAAGAATGATGGATGATAATGAACAGCCAACAATAAGTCCTAAAAAGTCAGTTCAAACTGTTGAGAATGAAGAAAAGAATGCTGCTGAGAAACCCATCCAAGAAAGCTTGTGCCCTGAAACTTCCTGCACAAATGAAAACCCGGAGAAACTCAGTAATATGCTAAAAAGTATAGCTTCAATGAATAAGATTTGTAAACAGTTATTCAAGACAGAGAAGCCAAGAACCAGGCTGAGGAAGAAGATGCAAATAGAGAAAGGGCCAGCACATGAAGATGCCATGGATGTTGTAGTGATAGATGATGCTGGTAGTGAAGAAACAGTACATACAGCAAAGGACCAGTACTGTGAAGATATTGAAAATTTTATTGATATTCAGGGCATAGCAGGCTCTATACCACAAGCTTTTTGCACAGACAAGCAGGATAATCCAGATAATGGTTCAGTATCAAAAGGTTTACAGGAAGAAGGAGTCCACATAAGAGAAGAAGACTTGGAAATATCTCCTGAATTAAGCCAATGTAGGAAGTCTTTGCAGACATACCAAGAAGAAACAAGATATTTGCAAGACATAAATGAAAAATTTATGGTGGCCAACAAAAGACTTCGTGAAGACCTGGAGGACAAAGAGACAGAATACCAAAAGTTGCCGATAGTTTCCAAAGATGTTCTAAGGGAGAAACGAACCATTCAGAAACAGCTGGAACAAGTCAAAGCTCAGAACAAGGAGGACAATAAGGATTTTGAATTCGCCATACTGCAGAAACGTTCACATGTTCTGAGTGACCTAGATACACTAGCAGAGGCTTCTAGAAGCCTTTAGAAGTTAAATTGTAGTTTGCTTTTTGAACTTATGTTGTTTATTTGACACATGTATTACACTTGTACTTTAATACTTTTTAAAAGGGATTGACTTCCCTATTTTTGAGGAGGTTCGATCCTTAGATATAGGATCTTATGGTTAGTTTAAAGCAGACATTATTTTGTATTTAAGAGGCTCTCAAGAAGAGAGAGGGGGTTGGCAATTTTGGAGTTATGAAAGCCCAGTTTTGATCACTGTCTGTATAACATGAATACTCTACAGCTTCGATAACAGGTTCTACTTTGAATGAGCATGATTATGATTTGTCTTTGTATGTTATAAATTGTCTTTCTTATGATTTATCATGTATATGGTCCACTCAATTCCATTACAGTGATTCTTATATTGAAATGCAATTATCCTTTATATTTTCTAAAAACAGAGACAGTTTCATCTCATGACTTTGTGATCGTAGTTACTGAGATATTGAACCTTGTATTTGGTTTTGTGTTATACAGTTCCTGTATGGTTTCATGATCTTATTATAGCTCTGATTTCACACCAGCCTACTTCTTTGATAATTGTTTGATTTGCTTATAGTTCTCATGTTATACCAGCTTAGTTTATTCATAATTGTGTGATTTTTCCAGTAGCTTTGATTTCATACCAGCTTGTCTTTCAGTTTGATTTCATTTATTTGTATTTTTTTTTTTAAAGATTTCCTTAAGCTTGAACCCCTATAGTATAGGTTCAACTTTAGGGATAACATCTTCTGGCGCCGTTGCCGGGGACGGACAAAGGAAAGGAAATCTTCCCTCGGTAATCGATATTTTCATGACACTAATTTTGCAGGGTGAACAAAATCAGTCAGATCTGATATAGACTACATTCAGTCACCTTTTAAAAATTTACAGTGGCTTCAAAGAAGATAGGAACTCGAGGAAATCCCTCATCCCCTTTGAATCCAGGAGTCTCAGATCCTGAGCAGTTGTTAAAGGAGGCTAGGAGAAATTTAATTTCTACTTCATCAGAAAAATTCAAACAGCCTGCAGCTTAAGAGATCCCTAAATCTTCATCTATTCCAGTTCCTTCTCTTAATCCACATTCAGAAAAAGGAAGAGAAGAGTTAGACCTGTAATTTACCCCTTCCCAAATTGACAATTTCCGTGTCTTTACAAATCCTTTGCTGTCAGAGAAGGTTAAGCTTGAAGCATTGCAAACAGAAGCTTCTTCTGTATTTGCAACCCATATTCCTTTGGTCAAAACTGCCCCAGTGAATCAATCAAATCCTGGTAACTTGTCTCCCTCATTACAACAGTCAAGCAGCTTTCAGTCTAATACAAGCTTAAACACTTCCAACCCTAGAATGGCTCAAAATCGAATGGCTGCTATGGTAGCAGCAAGGTATGCCCCACTTGTTTTACCCCAGCCTCTCAATGCTCTCCCAGCAGGAGATTATCAGAAGTACCTTCCAAGATTTAATGTCCAGGGAGATTCTACTATAGAAGAACACTGGAATACATTCTGTAGTTATGCAGACAATCATAATTTTGAACATCAGGATGTTTGGATGAGGGTTTTTGTTCAAAGTTTAGATGGTGAGGTTAGAAAATGGTTTAGGGAATTACCACCAAACTCCATAGATGGCATAGATGCTTTAGAAGAAGCATTTATGAGACAATGGGGGGACACTAAAGACTATTTATATTACATGACAGAGTTTGGATCTTTAAAAAGAAAAAAGGAGGAAGCTGTGGGAGACTTTTCCAAAAGATTTAACAAAATGTACAGTAGGATTCCAGCTGAAATAAAACCTACTGAGACAACAGCAAAGTTAACTTATGCAAACTCATTTGATCATGAGTTTTCTTTGCTGTTAAGAGAAAGAAAATATGTGACACTTCAAAACATGCAAAATGCAGCATTAGAAGTAGAGTCAAATATTTTGGCCTCAAATAAACTCAAAGAGGAAGCAGAGCACCAAATTGTTGACAAAAAGGGCAAGAAAGAAATCATTACATCCAGTCATACAGGAAGGTCATCAAATAGCAAAATGGATGAAATGAGTAAAATCATAAAAAGTTTGTCTGCTAAGATTGATAGGTTGGAAATGGGAAATAGAAATCAGAATAAACCCATACCTGAGGGTGATAGAAACTAGAATCAGTTTAGAAGACCTTTTGCTCCTAGGTTCTTGCCAAGAGAAAGACGAAATAATGATATACAGAGAGACAGATGAGAAAATGAAGAACAAAGGATTCAACCTCCTTTTCAAAACAATAATGTCAGAGATGATGAATCATATGAAATAGATGAAGGGGAGTTAGATGATTTGGAAGAAGAAGAACATAATATTAGTCAATTTGATGGTGATTCTTCCTCTCATTTTCTAACTAGATCTGATTATCAGTATGCTACAGAAATAGATCATTATGAAGAAGATGACTATCTGATGTCTATGCCTGAAATCTGTCAGGAAATGCCACAAAAATCATATGGTCTAAGATCAGGGGTGAAACATGCAGCACAAGCTAGAAAATTGGTGAAAGCTCTTCCTCTTAAACAAAATATGTCTGCAAATCATAAACAAATCGTAAATGAAAGAAAAAATGAAGTTGTGAATCTTGAGGAGATGAATAAATCTATAAGTGGTTTCAGTTTTGAACATGAGCTTAATAAGGTGAAAATCCTTGTGCCTTTAACAGAGTTGATTAAGAGTAAAGTTTACAGAGATGCATCTTTTAAAACTTTCAAAAATGCAGTGAATTCTACTTCCATCCCATCTGATGAGATTAATTTGCAGGATGAAAAACCTACTATCATTGTAGGGTCAAAAAAATTTGATAAGCCTGATGATAATTCAGAATATCCTCCTCCATTTTATGTAACCTTTTCAATACATGATCAGTTATTGCATAATTGTCTGCTAGATTCAGGAGCTTCACATAACCTCATGCCAAAATCAGTCATGGAATCCTTAGGACTGATTGTTACTAAACCATACCATGATTTGTATGCGTTTGATTCTAGGGCAGTAAAGTGTATTGGGGTAATCAAGGATCTGGTGGTGAATTTGACGCAGGTACCTATGAAGAGTGTATTGATGGATATTGTTGTAGCTGATATTTCTCCCAAATTTGGTATGTTATTGTCTAGATCTTGGGCAAAGAAAGTGGGAGGAACTCTGCAAATGGATCTTTCATATGCTACAATTCCAGTATTTGGAGGAGAATTCAGAAGACTTTACAGAGAGGTACAGATGGCATATTTGGTAAGTGATAGTAGACACCCTAATAATCATCCGATCTATTCAATTGATGAAAATCTTGGTTCTTGTATGTTGCAATTAAATGATGAAATTGAAGGGGTTTTACAAGTACAAAAATATATCCCAGTACAGGTAAAGAGAGAGGAACCAGATGGGTTGTGGCAGATGTATTTCGATGGTGCATCAAGTAAAGAGGGGGCAGGAGCAAGAGTATTGTTGATTTCAGCTGGAGGTGAGATTATTTCCCTAATGTACAAATTGGAATTTAAAACAACAAATAATACTGCTGAATATGAGGCCTTGATTCTTGGGTTAAGGGCAGCAAAAGACTTGGGCATAAAAGAACTTGTTGTATTTGGCGACTCTGAATTAGTTATTCGGCAAGTAAATAGGGTTTACCAAGTAAAGAAGTATTTATTGAAGGTCTATAGGAATGAGTTCTGGGATTTAATTGAAAAAAAATTCATAGCCTTTAATATCACCTTTGTCCCAAGAGAATATAATGAGACAGCTGATTCCCTAGCTTTAGCAGCAGCCTATTTCAAAGTCCCAAAGGTAACTCATCTGAAATACCCAATTGATGTAAGATACAGACCTGCTATCCTAGATAATATTAAACATTGGAAAGTCTTTAATGATGATCAGGAAATAAAAGAATTTCTGGAATTGGTAGGTGAATTCTTAGATGATACTGTTGATCATGAACAGGAATCAGAATGGGTAGAAAATGAACCTTGCAGAAATAATTCAATTGTTGATCACAAAATTGTTGAATTAAAAGGGAATTTCATCCCTAAGGGACTTGTTCCTTTAGAAAGATTGTTTTCAAAAGATGATACACTAATAAAACCTACCCTGCAGACTACTAAGGAAAATGTCATGGAGTATAATATTGGTTCTGAAAATCAGCCTAAGATGATAAAACTGTCTAAATTGCTGTCAGATGAAGAAAGAAGAAAATATGTTGGTTTACTGAAAGAATATAAAGATATTTTTGCTTGGTCATATCGTGATTTAAAAACATATGATACCAGCATAATTCAGCACAAAATACCTCTAAAACCAAACACTAAGCCTTTTAAACAGAAGCTTAGAAGACTTAACCCAACATTGCAGCCAGTAATTGAAAAAGAGGTGAAAAAACTACTAGATGCAAAAATTATTATGCCTTTGAGGTATTCATCTTGGGTTGCTAATTTAGTTACTGTGCGTAAGAAAAATGGAGAGATAAGACTTGAATAGATCTTGCCTCAAGGATAACTGTGCATTACCAAAAATAGATCATATTTTGCAGAGGGTTGTAGGTGCTCACAGAATTTCAATGATTGATGGATTTTCTGGTTATAACCAGATTGCAGTTCAACCAGAGGACCGAGAAAAAATAGCATTTACTACGCCATGGGGGACCTTTATGTATGACAAAATGCCCTTTGGGCTCATGAATGCAGGTGCTACTTTTTAGAGGGCTATGGATATAGCTTTTGTGGGTGAAAATGAAAAGTTTGTAGTGATATACCAAGATGACATCACAGTCTTTTCTAAGTCTGATGAAGATCATCTTAAACATTTGAGACAATTTTTTGCTAAATGCAGAAAGTTTGGTTTATCACTAAATCCTAAAAAGTCTCACTTTGCCCTGACAGAAGGCAAATTGTTAAGCCATATTGTTTCTGCTGAGGGAATAAAGATAGACCCAGAAAGAGTCAAGGCTATCTTAAAAATCAGCATTCCTAGAAATAAAAAAGAAGTTCAATCTTTTGTTGGAAAAATCAACTTTTTAAGATGGTGTATTCCCAATTTTGCAGAAATAATAAAGCATATCACTCAGATGCTTAAGAAAGATAGGGAGGTTAAGTGGTCTAACCAGGCTAAACAAGCATTTGAATCCATAAAGCAAGCATTAGTAGAAGCCCTAGTGTTGATGGCTCCTGATTATACAAAAGATTTTGCAATCTTCTCATTTGCATCAAAAGACACTATAGCTGTTGTATTGTTACAAAAGAACTCGGATAATTTGGAACAGCCAATTTCATTCTTCAGTAAAACATTAAGAGACTCTGAGCTGAAATATAATATAATGGAAAAGCAGGCATATGCCTTATTTAAAGCTCTTAAATTTTTTAGAATATATGTTTTACATTCTAAGGTTGTGGCATATGTCCCAAATGCAGCAGTTAAGGAGATTCTAGCACAGCCTGACAGCGAAGGAAAAAGAGGTAGATGGATAGCTAAGTTCATGTAATGTGACGTAGAAATTAAACCAACAAAGTTGATAAAAGGACAGGGATTCGCTAAACTTCTGACAGAGTCAAATTGTCAGGTTTTGAATCTTCATGTGATGGCAGAGCAGTCAGAGCAGGTTATGCCAACAGAACACAGTAAACAACAGGTTTATAACAGGTATGGTGAATGTGATTGGTATAATGATGTTGTGTATTTCCTTTTGTATTTACAATGCCCTCTAGAATTGAATAGGAATGAATGCAGATTGTTAAAACTAAAAGCAATGAAGTATGTTTTAATAGATCAGATGTTGTACTGGAAGGACCCAGGAGGAATATTGTTGAAATGTTTGGAGAAATACGAAGTTGATGCTGTGATTGCAGAATTGCATAGTGGAGTTTGTGGAGGACATAAGTATTGGAAGGAAACTGCCTTCAAAATCCTGAGAGCGGGATATTACTGGCCTACCCTTTTTTTAGATGTATATCATCAAGTTAGATCGTGTGTGGAATGTCAGAAATTCGCAGGTAAGCATAAGCTTCAGTCCTTACCTCTAAAGCCTATTTCAGTGAATGGTCCATTTCAGCAGTGGGGACTAGACTTCATCGGTGAAATTCATCCTCCCTCTAGTGGACAGTATAAATGGATCCTAACTCCTACTGAATTTTTCACTAAATGGGTGGAAGCAGTTCCAACAAGGAGAGCAACAGAACAGGTTATAATTACTTTCCTTCAAGAAAACATTTTGGGTAGATTTGGATGCCCTAGAAAATTAGTTACTGATAATGCCCCTGCTTTCAAATCAAAGAAGATGGTGAACTTTTGTCAAGAAAATAATATTAGTTTAAAACATTCCACACCATACTATCCACAAGGAAATGGATTAGCAGAATCCAGCAACAAAAACATTGTAAACAGTATTAAGAAAATGTTGTTTGAAAACAAGAGGAGTTGGGATACCAAACTAAAATTTGCTCTCTGGGCTGATAGAGTAACAATTAAAAGGTCAATTGGTACATCCCCTTTCCAATTGGTTTATGGAATTGATGTTGTTTTCCCTGTTCAATTAGTAACCTCAGTTATTAAGTTTATGTAGGAAATAAACGAAGAACGAGATGATATCAGAAGAAGAATGTTCCAGATAGTTCAGTTGCAGGAGGAGAGGGAAGCTATCAAGGATACAATTGAGAAACATCAAAGAAGAATGAAAGAAAGCTTTGATAAAAAATTTAAAAAAGAGATGTTTGCAGTTGGTGACCTCATTCTCAGATGGGATGCAAGAAAGGATGAAAAGGGTAAGCATGGGAAATTTGAAAACTTATGGATAGGGTCTTTTTCAGTCATAAAGATCCTTGGAAACAACACTTTTGTCTTACAAAATCTAGAAGGTGAATAAATTGCAGGTCCAGTAAATGGACGTTTCTTAAAACATTTCTACACATATTGAAAAACAAAGTGTTATTGTACATAGTCACTGTATATATCATTTTGCTTCAGATAAGACTCTAGCCCAATAAGACAGAAATAACTTTAGCAGGTTTCTGAAGGCACTCGTCAACATGTTCTCAAAGTTTCACAGGAAAACTTTGTCTCCAGATGGAGCCAGATGCTATCTCTAAGGTTGTTTCACCTTTTATTTGAAGATTTTATATTGTGATGTGTTTTTATTTGCTTTAATTTTTCTTTGTTTTACACTTTATGTTTGATTGAACACCATTATGGTCTCTTTTATTATCTTGAATCATCAAAATCTTCATTCATTAGTCCCGAACCTATGTATGTGCAAGAGATTGTATGTTATATGATGAATTGTTGAAACTGGCAGCATTATCCAAACTGGCAACAGAATTTCAAAGGGTGTTTCATTGAAAAGTTGGTTGTTTATAAATACCATGGAGTATAATAGGGAAATAAACTTTGGTTATATTCATGATTTATGGCATTCGGTATTGACATGTTTTAAAGGCGCCTCTGTCCATAAAATGATGGTTTTATGGTGTCATTTATGAAATGGTACACCTGTTGTCATTTCAAAATTTCAACAATACATGCAATGAGTGCTAGTACTGGTCGTGGCAGAATTGACTTAACTCACTCTTTTCCCCAAAATCTATCTCATTAATTTGCTCCTTAACTGGAGAGGGACATTCAGAGGCCTGTTTGTATACTGTAAATCTTCATTGGTTTCAAGCAGCTAGGGTTTGTTTTCAAACCCTGATGGATTTTATGTTTGAAGGTCTGGATTACATTGTATATAATTCCCTGCATCTAAGAGCCAGCGGTTGCAGCAAAGAATTCCCTGTTTGGGACAATATAGCGTGAAGGCTTTGTTGATTTACATTACTAACAGAGGCTTAAGAGTAAGACCGACAAGGCTTTTTGGGTTCCATTCTCACTGTCATCTTCATTCTGTTAAGCCTGCAAATCAATCTAATTAGAACTAGCACAAGCATAGGTGCATTATTGTAAATAAGATTGATAGTCCAGAGCCAGCATGGAGTGAATACCTGCCACAGATATAACTGCACCAAAGCTTAGTGGGTGTGCTTTTTGTTTGTGATTTAAAGCCCGGTCTATCTATACAACAAAGTTGGAATTTTTAGGGTTTTCAATGTCAAAGGCACTAGACGAGGAAGAACCAGAGGTTATAGTGAAAAGAAAACTAGGTGGTTTCATTTGCAGGTTAGAGCCAAACAATACAGACTGGATAATGAAGTTTCCTAGGTCTGCTAAACTAATGAAGAAATCAGGATGGTTTAATTTCTATGAGAGATTGCAAGGTTACCACTCACACGTAACCATGTCATTTATTGAAAATTATAGAGATGAAAGAGTTCAGCTGCAAAGCCTAACTGTTAGGGTAAATGAGGATTATGTTGCTGAGGCAATAGGCGTTCCTGCACATGGTGAAAAATGGTTTAAACAACAAGATTTCCAAGGCGATTTCAATGAATTTCTGATGCCAGGATGTGAAAAGCTAGATTGGAAAAATGGTGTCCATATTAGCAAAGTGAAACTAGGATGGAAGATCCCTTTGGAGGTGATACAAAATTACATCACATGCGATGGTAGATATGATAGAGTATTAAAATTCCATCTAAAATTGGTAATGCATATTAATGGAAGTATACAAGTAAATCTCCCATTTTACTTATTAAAAAGCCTCCAAAAGATGATCTCCAGGGTTCAGAACCATCCCGAGCATACTGCTCGCTCTATTTATCACCAAGGCTTAATTAAATTGTTGATTTTAGCTCAGTTGCAAAAGGAGGAAAGAACATGGGAATCCTTGTTAACAGAGCTAGGGTTTACAGACAACCCTAAAGAGAAAGGCAAAAGAATGATGGATGATACTGAATAGCCAACAATAAGTCCTAAAAAGTCAGTTCAAACTGTTGAGAATGAAGAAAAGAATGCTGCTGAGAAACCCATCCAAGAAAGCTTGTGCCCTGAAACTTCCTGCACAAATGAAAACCCAGAGAAACTCAGTAATGTGCTAAAAATTATAGCTTCAAGGAATCAGATTTGTAAATAGTTATTCAAGACAGAGAAGCCAAGAACCAGGTTGAGGAAGAAGATGCAGATAGAGAAAGGGGCAGCACATGAAGATGCCATGGATGTTGTAGTGATAGATGATGCTGGTAGTGAAGAAACAGTACATACAACAAAGGACCAATACTGTGAAGATATTGAAAAGTTTATTGATATTCAGGGCATAGCAGGCTCTATACCACAAGATTTTTGCACAGACAAGAAAGATAATCCAGATAATGGTTCAGCATCAAAAGGTTTACAGGAAGAAGGAGTCCACATAAGAGAAGAATACTTGGAAATATCTCCTGAATTAAGCCAATGTAGGAAGTCTTTGCAGACATACCAAAAAAAAACAAGATATTTGCAAGACATAAATGAAAAATTTATGGTGGCCAACAAAAGTCTTTGTGAAGACCTGGAGGACAAAGAGACAGAATACCAAAAGTTGCTGATAGTTTCCAAAGATGTTCTAAGGGAGAAACGAACTATTCAGAAACAGCTGGAACAAGTAAAAGCTCAGAACAAGGAGGACAATAAGGATGTTGAATTCACCAGACTGCAGAAACGTTCACAGGTTCTGAGTGACCTAGCTACACTAGCAGAGGCTTCCAGAAGCCTTTAGAAGTTAAATTGTAGTTTGCTTTTTGAACTTATGTTGTTTATTTGACACATGTATTACACTTGTACTTTAATACTTTTTAAAAGGGATTGACTTCCCTATTTTTGAGGAGGTTAGATCCTTAGATATAGGATCTTATGGTTAGTTTAAAGCAGACATTATTTTGTATTTAAGAGGCTCTCAAGAAGAGAGAGGGGGTTGGCAATTTTGGAGTTATGAAAGCCCAGTTTTGATCATTGTCTGTATAACATGAATACTCTACAGCTTCGATAACAGGTTCTACTTTGAATGAGCATGATTATGATTTGTCTTTGTATGTTATAAATTGTCTTTCTTATGATTTATCATGTATATGGTCCACTCAATTCCATTACAGTGATTCTTATATTGAAATGCAATTATCCTTTATATTTTCTAAAAACAGAGACAGTTTCATCTCATGACTTTGTGATCGTAGTTACTGAGATATTGAACCTTGTATTTGGTTTTGTGTTATACAGTTCATGTATGGTTTCATGACCTTATTATAGCTCTGATTTCACACCAGCCTACTTCTTTGATAATTGTTTGATTTGCTTATAGTTCTCATGTTATACCAGCTTAGTTTATTCATAATTGTGTGATTTTTCCAATAGCTTTGATTTCATACCAGCTTGTCTTTCAGTTTGATTTCATTGATTTGTATTTTTTTTGAAAAAGATTTCCTTAAGCTTGAACCCATGTAGTCTAGGTTCAACTTTAGGGATAACAGGTAGGACTTGAAACCCTCCAACGAAATTGAAATACATGGCAGTAAAAATGCAATCCCAACAACCACATGGTAGATCAAAATGCTCACCTACCGGCTTGGTAGTATAATACACTTTGTCATGGATCAATCATTCACTTCTGGGTAGAACCAGGGAAAATTGGGGAAAGATAGAAAAATGCTGGGAAAAAATAACATCTATTTATTTTTCATCTATTGCTTTTTCAATGGAGGATGGAAAAATTGGAAAAATTTTGAAGGGATCACATTTAAAATAGCATCTATTTATTTTAATTAAAAATACAATTTTTATTTAAAAACTTAAATATAAATAAAAAATAATCATTAAACATAAAAATATTAGCATTGAATATTAAAAATTTAAAAATTTATATTTTTTAAAAGTATTGAAAACTTTAGTATTAGAGTTTTATATCCATTGTGTTGAATCCCACAGTTAACCATTAAGTTAACATAATTAGAAATTAAAGTAAATTCATTTTCCTTTTAAGAGATTGATTATGTAGCGATTCGGTTAATTTCTCTTCAAATTCTAATAATATTTTATGTATGGTAGTGCTTCATCAACACTCCATGGCCATCTAACGTTAAGATTAAGTAAACTCCATGAAATG
Organism: Pseudotsuga menziesii; assembly: GCA_001517045.1. Taxonomy (NCBI): domain Eukaryota; kingdom Viridiplantae; phylum Streptophyta; class Pinopsida; order Pinales; family Pinaceae; genus Pseudotsuga; species Pseudotsuga menziesii. Next base: position 1,507,880 of record LPNX011108728.1, read on the forward strand.
GCACTCACGAACTCTGTTTAGTAATTAATCATTCTCCATTTTTGAGGAGGAGTACATTACTTGACGTGTTGTTACATGATGGTTATTGACAATTTTTTGCAAGGGAGGGGTCTAAGGGGGACTTTAGAACTTTCCAAACTCAGGAACAAGGAGAACCATGATGAATGTATGCATATGGAGAATTGATGGAGGTTGTGAAATTGACAATTTTTAGCTAACATGACACAAAATACATGAACTTGCCAAAAATTTAACAAACTGTCGAGAGGGTCAAACGACAACAGTTTTATTCAAACAAAATATGAATGCGACCAATACGACGAGTCGAACACAATGACACCAACTTCATGGCATAACAATGCCAAGAGGGAAACACCACAAATATACAGGACATGACTCAACCATACTATGATGATGCATATGATGCAACTTGCCATATATGACAACGAAAGGTTTAAGTACTAGTGAAAATATGCTTCATGCATTAATGTTGAGTTGTGACACATGAGGGGGTCTTATGGGGGCTTCACATTGTTGGCCAATATCTTATCATGTTTATTCATAAATGGGAGTTTTTAAATTGTTAAAAATAAAGTCAATATATTGAGGTATTGAGGGGGAGATGTAGGGTATAAGGGGATTTATATGTATTAAGGGGGTATAAAAAGGGTATTTGGTAGAAATAGGGTTTTTTTTAATTGAAAATATGTATTTGGAAGGAAGATCAACAAAAGGATTTTGGTAGGCATATATTAATATATAGTAAAATTGGGGGTATTATTTAATATCCCATTAATGAAGGCGCTATGCCATAGTTTAATTGAGTGAATACCTTGTGGGGGTTCTACATGAGGGGTACAAATTTATTGTCAAAATTTTAATTTACATTGTCGGAGTGACATAACTAAAAATGACCAAATAAATGGCCACTAAAAATGACCGATTGTTATGTGGTCATTTTTAGTTTAGATCTTATCCCATGACCAAAATAGTCATTTATCTTGGTCATTTTTAGTTTAGTTCTTATCTCATGACCAAATAGGTCATTTATCTTAGTCATTTTTAGTTATTCCACTTAAAATTTCTCAATTTTGGTCATTTATCCCTTGAAAAATTGTGGTGACCAAATATTTTGGTCGCCTAGTCAATTATCTCTCATTTTGTACCAGTGAATATCCCCAATCCCCCATAATCCCTAGATGCATTGATCTTTATTCCTTCATAGTTTATCCAATATTTCCTCCCTGCCTCTAACAAGTGATCCTCAAGACATTTTGTTTCTTGAAAAAACATTACCATTGGCTTCTCCTTCTCAAACTTCTTCTACAAAATCTGAGTTTTTTTAGGACTATTCATCCATCTCACATTCCAAGTGACAATATTCGTTAATAAAAAAGAGATAAATTAAAGTCCTAAATACACCCTAATAGTATGGTACTAACCTAATTCAACTAATCTTACACTGCCTTCACCAATGCAAATTTGGTTTGATTTTCGTCTTGATTTATTACCTCTTTCCACAAATTTTCTCTTATTGTCCTTCAAGGAGCTAGCAATAATTCCTAGAGGTTTTTAGGGCCTTTGCCTTTTTAATAGCTTCTTGAAGCAGAGATACTTGTTCCTAAGGTATATATCCCTTATCTTTGTCTGCACAATCCTTCTCGATTCCCTCCAGATCCATCTCGCCTATTTCCATATCCTCCCCTTCTTCTTCTATTTCCATCTCCTGCTCGATCGACCCCTGATCTTCTAATATGTTTTCTTCCCATGTTATTTTCCCTTGCTCCTATTCCTCTGGTCTAGGGATTTCATTCTTCTCTACTAGTCGATCTAAACTTTCTTCATTTTCATATTGCTCCCACAAAACTACCAATTTATTGGCCACCATAGGGAATTTATTTATCTCTGGGGCTTCTTGTCGTCTTCCCCCTATTTTTTCGATTGCACCCTCAAGAAACCATGGTCATCCACCTCTTTATTATGATTCAGTGCCGATAGAGGAGTAATTTGGGGGTAGTATCTATAAATATGACCGTATTCATGACATCGTCTACATTGGAAGGGGATCTGCTCATAATTTAGAGCTTGTCTCTAGTCCTCATCCTCCCAAGATAAATCTGTGGATTTCGGTAGGGATTTTTTCAATTCCACTTAAACACAGATTTAGGCATAGGTCATGTACCTTTCAGCCTTTGTTTTCTCAAAAATATTGACAAAATTTCCTAGGGTATTACCTATGACTTCTAGAATCTCTGGATCATAATATTACCTAGTAGTGAGTACATTCGGATCCAGACTGGCACAGTTCTCATATATTATTTCTCCATATTGAATCTCTCCTCCAAGGTCTTAGGAATAGACCGGATGAGTTAAATAAATATGGAACTCCATCTATCACTCTATTTCAGTCCTCCAAAATGATGAAGCTTATAGTAAAAAAGCTTGTTGATCCCAGTTGCAGATCGTAATGTCCCCTAGGTTTCCAAGTAGAATGTATCCACCAACTAGGGATTTATATGACGGAATCATACCCACAAGTTTCCCTATCAAAGCATGGTATTTCATATATTGGATCCAATACCTTAAGGTTGTAGATAAGATCTGCAAACCCGGGACCTAGGCCTCCCTAGGTAAGCAATTCTCAGATTTACCCCCTTGCTGGTTTTTTCTAGCTTTACCAAATCCCTCTCCTCCCATTTCATTTAGCTGGATCGGGATGATCCCAATATGCATCTCTACAGCAGGATCCCTGGGTGGGGTTAATCCCTCACCCCTAAACTTCCTTCCATGAGTTGTCGTCATCCTCCTTCCTGCAATTTTCGTCAAAGTACTCTAAGCGCTCTCAACCCACTATTGACTAGAATGCCCATCTTCACGAAAATTGAATATATATACATATATTCCATTTTGCAGATGTTGATGTTGATGATTATGTTGATGGTCATGATGTGTATGTTAGGTCAGGTTCGATGATCTTCATTACATGTTTGTGATGGTTATATTAGAAAATGGAACTTTTGTTTTGTCACATGTTATTGTTAGATCATATGTCTGTTAGATGATGTTTAAATTTGTAAGATGTATATGTTAGATAAATATGTAATGTAATTTTTATGATGGTCCATTCATGCTTAATTTTATTAGTTTTATGTTAATGATGGTATGATAGTGTTTATTACTATGTTTGTTAGATGGTGACAATGATAATGATGGTATGTTTATGCTTACATAATATCATTGAATTAAATATTTTTTTGAATTTTTTATCGATAATGGATGAAGTTGTGACAACTAATAAAAAAAAGCATGAGTGTACCTTCTCTTAGAAAAATAAGACCTCAAAGCCATAACAATAAACAATAAACAAGATGCAAATATTAAAACAAATTACAAGAGAGACACAAATATAACGTGGTTCACCTAATATGGGCTACGTCCACACAGAAATTGCCAGACCTTTATTATTATTTTGTCCATCAAAATGAAGGGATGCAACCTGCAAAAACCTCATTGCACTTCCTCTTCACTCTCTCATGATGTCTCTCTCACAATCACAGAGATCACTTTTATCGTTGCTACAATACTTCACACACGTATTACAGTTCTTTCCTTTTATAGGGAAATTATCATTGGAAAATACCACGGGGCGCCCAATACCATGGGCCCATAAACTATTGGCCAACAAACATCCAAAAATTTCTTTCAGAGGCTTTGACCCCGAACCCCCCAGCCAGCCCCTTGCTGGGACAAGTGTACACTAAAAATGGGGTACAAAAATGACTAAAGAATAACATCTTTGAATCTGGAAGATCAAGCTCCACAACCAACAATCTCCCACTTGGAGACTAATGTTGCTGCTCTTGCCATTGCTGGGACAAGTGTACACTAAAAATGGGGTACAAAAATGACTAAAGAATAACATCTTTGAATCTGGAAGATCAAGCTCCACAACCAACAATCTCCCACTTGGAGACTAATGTTGCTGCTCTTGCTAGACTATGCTTTTAATATTGGACTTGGGAAAATTTCTCTTCTTCACCTTTATGTTTGAAGGCCAACTGAAACTGAGCATAAACTCAGTTTATCTTTGGTTACTTCATTTGTCAACATGTCTGCAGAATTCTGGCTAGTATGTATCTTTTTCAACTTTAACATCTCATCTTCCAGAACATATCTTATGAAATGGTACTTGAGTTGTATATGTTTAGTCTTCGAATGAAAGGTTGAGTTCTTTGCAAGATGAATGGCACTCTAACTATCACTATACAACCTACTATTCTTATGCTTCTTACCCAATTCCTCCATGAACCTCTGCAACCAAATCATCTGTTTACTAGCCTCTGTAGCAACAACATACTCTTCTTCCATTGTTAAAAGTGCAACAACCTTTTGCAGTTTTGAAATCCAACTTACTGATTTTCCACCTACAGTAAAAACATACCCTTTGGTGCTCCTCATGTTGTCTTTATCACCAGTCGTATATGTGTCAACTTTGTGGTGGTTATCGTTGTTGTAGTTTTCATTATGGGTCACAATGGTCGTAGAGGACGAAGAGGTGGCAGAACCAATTAGTCGAACCAGGAGAATGCCAACTCGGGTCTCCCTGGGAAGCTTGAGAAGATGACCAACGCCCTTCCTCTCCTCTGCAAAGATCTTAATGAACCCGAAGAATATCGATAAGTGTGTATTTTTTAGCTCATGAATAAAGTTCAATCCATTCTTGACTGGTGTGCGCATGTGCCCACTCTCTATCGTTTACCCTCACCGCTCCTCATGACCATTCCAGTGGACAGGAGCATTCACGGGCTCTTTGAGGAAAATGTTGATGTCAATACTGCTAAAGAGGACAAGGACTTGGAAATTAAGGTCAAAACGGAGAACCATGCTACAGAGATGAAGGACAAGTTGTAAGACACCAACCTCCATGCAGCTGGAACCATTGGTGACAAATGTGACAAGTTGGACGATGCCAAATTCGAGGTCGTCTCCAATGCTTCCCATGTTGCAGTGATTCTTTGGTCCACATGTTAAGTAGTCCTCTTTTACTCTTATGTTCGTGTCTTTTTTTAGGTTTTGTCTTAGGTCAGCCCCTGCCCTAGAGAAGATATTCTCCTTTTTGGGTTTCTTGATGTTGGTTTTGGTAAACATTGATTTTCAACACAAACATGTAAGATTGGTTTTGCTAATAGGTTGGTTTCTCCTATGAAGAGGCCTGCACAATGGTATATTGAGTTGTTTTCTCGCTATGGAAAGTCCAAAAACACTATATTTTTGTACTTTTGCTTTTGTGATTTAATGTGAATAATAACTTATATATAATTTAAAAAATAAAAATTTAATATCTTAATTTATTAGAAATTACTTAGAAATTTGAAATTTTAGTATTATAATTTTATTAAAATATAAAATACTAACTATAATAATTTTTATAACATTATTAAACCAAAAAATAATAATAATAATTGATATTTATAAGTTTTACATCTTTCAAAACATATTTAAAAAAAATCATAATAATTATTTTTAAAAAAATATTGATCTCGATAATGTGGAAGAGTCTCCAGTTACATAACATTCCATAAAACCAAATATTCAATAAAACATTAACAACAATTTTCCTCATAAAATATTGGCTTCAATGGAAATAATTCATAGGGGATGATACAAAGTCATAGTAATTGTAGTTAGGATATTTTATTAAATTAAATCAAATAAACTTGAAAGTATTCCATACAAGAGTTTTTACAACATATATTTAGTTTTAGTTTTAATTTTTTATTTTAAACAATGTGTAATTATATTTTATATTAAAAAGTTGTTACAACATATATTTAGTTTTAGTTTTAATTTTTTATTTTAAAAAATGTGTAATTATATTTTATATTAAAAAGTTGAAGAAGTTTTTGAGAGGTTACAAATTACAATAATATTAAAAACAAAAATTTTATTCTAAATATTGCATATTATTTCAAAAAAAATTCAACATTATAAAACCATATTATATATATATAATAATTTTAAAAAATTTAAAACTATATTGCCTTAGAAACTACCTTAATAATAATACCCATCTATAAAACATAAAAATATGACACATTTCAATGAAGACATGGCCATTGTGACCTTCATCTATTATTTGTTCATTATGAGCCTGAGCCTAGGAGATTGGCCCTTCAAATTTCCCCATAATAGTATGTTGAATTGTCTCCTCTTCCATTTCTCTTGAGCCCATGCATTGCCCAACATGAGACTAGTGCCCTTGTGTGAAATCCAATATCATATCAAAATACATTTCAGTTTCATTGATCAGCTACTCTATCTTGTCTCTCTACTCCTTGTCTATCTTGTTCTGTATGGGTGTTGATATGATCAATATATTGTTCCATAACTTCCATCTGAGAGCTCATCCTCCTCAACATCCTCTTGATATCCCTAATCTCACTAAGAGCTTCACCCACAACTATATCTTGATTCAATGGGTGAGCCATCACGTTTCCAATCCTCCTTAAGATGGTAAAAAATTTCCCCAGCCTAACTAAGGCAAAGCAATCTATAGAAATGGACTAGGGAAGAGAGGGAAAGCAACACAGACTACCCCCTCCAATTTAAACTAAACAAAAGATCTGAAGCAAGGTTTCGAAAAAAATTAGCCTAATCACAATATCCTGATCTGTAATGACATCGGTATTCACATCATATCCCAAAGCATCCAACAATATCACACCTGCATAACCAATTCTAGAACAAGGTGCCATAATACAAGAGCAAAGAGCAAATGAAGATAAGGTACAGAGGAGTTGAGGGCATGTGAGGGAGTAAGGATTCGCTTTCCTATAATGAATACATTACTAAATACTCAATGCTTAGTACTTAACAACCATTTGAAGGGAATACTTTGCTTAGCTTTTAAAATTAATTAATATAAAAAATGAAATATTATTATTAACCTCCATGATTTTTATCGTCATCGTTATACACCATCACTCCTTTATGGAGCTTGACTACCTCAATTTCTAAATGCTCCACGATATTGTTGTTGTGCCTCCCTATATGTTAAAATTTAGCCTATTTTACACCTCGAAGATTCGAAGAAATTATGTTATAGATCTTGCCATGTGTTGTCCCTTACTTCACACGTTGATTCATTGTTTGCTTAAGGACGCGAAGAGAGTCTCCAAAGATTAGAACATATTGTGAACAAAGATCTTTTACAAATTTAGATCATAAAAATAGGATATACACTTCACCTTAATTATTGGTAGTTACACCCAATCCTCACAAAAACTTTATTTCTTCTTTTCCATCAAGACCAATAAGAACCCTGCACCTAGCCCCTGTTGCACTTGTTTCCCTAAATACATTTAGTTCTAATTAAGGTACAGTAATTTAAAGATTAACGATATAGCTATGTATGTGGCATGCAATGAACATTGTTTCCCTCTCAATTTTGTTATTGCTTGATTGTTAGTTCTCTTATCAAACATTCTTTCTCTCAATTTTGTTATTGCTTGATTATTAGTTCTCTTATCAAACATTCTTTTTATTTTTAATTATACAGGATTTTAGGTGATTGAGATTTTCATTCTAACATATTCAACATTCCAATAAAATCAAAGAAACAATTAAAGAGGTGTAATCTAACATCAATTGCTCAAAACCTTAGATAATCAAACGAAGGTGGCAACATTTCCAAGCTAAAGCTTCCTAAACTCAAAATTTTCAAATTACCTAGGTTTGCAATAGCACTTGGGTTTAAACTCTTTATGTCAAACATCTAATATATTTCTCGTAACAACCGTTGATATATAAGCTAAGGGAGCTAAGGGACAATGCTTTGATATTCTTACAACATTTGTTTTGTTATACATTCCCTAGGCCATAGGGAAGCCGACATATGTGAAACAAAGAACTCTTATTGAGGTGTAATATTGACCGTTGCAATCGATCACCATGCTTTTAAAGGGAGGGTAGGAATAAAGCAAGTTGCAATATGTACGTAGACATTATTGCAATTTATCACTCAAATAAATTCTTTAAGATAAATGTCATAAAGCAACATGCAAAAGTCATGGAGTTGCAATCTACTACACAAGTCTAGATTTTAGAATAGTTGAAGTACACATAAAACAAAAAGTACAAAAGTTCACTATGGAATTTGTTCATTGATAAGTATATGTCATTATGGAATTGCTTCATTTATTAGTATATATTTACATTTATTTAGCACTCATAATGAAGGCCATTCAAAGATTTTTTACCCTAAATAAATATCGAAGAAAGATCCACTAGAGATATCTCATCAAAATATATACTTCCACTTTTAAAGTAAATTGAAAAGAATAAAAAAAGAAAAGCAGAAAGATACACTCCAGATATTTCATCAAAATATATTCTTTCACGAAGAAAAAAAACATTCTCTGATGTATTTAAAAATTTTTAAAAAAAAACATCTAAATATTTATAAAAACATTTTAAAATTTTAAAATAATTAACATTTTTTAATTATTAATAAACATTATGTTTTATAAAAGGTTTAGAATAATATTTATAGAATTATTGACAAAGATGTTTTGAAACTTTTTTAAGAAACAATTATAATAATAAATTAGGGGCATCAAGTGTTAGGGTTCATCTATGAATGGCACAAAAGAAGTTTAGGGTCTAAGAATCACAACAAACAACAAGATATAAGTACTAGCAATTTTTCAAGGCTTAATCGTGTTTAAATACAACATAATCTAGAGGCCCTGATCTTGAGGCCCTCTACAGCCCAGTATGAGGGAGATCTTGTAACGTTTGTGGATGTAACATTTGTCCATATTATGTCGGCCAAAAATAATATTGCAAAGTATGATGGAGATGTTGTAACGATTGTGAAGATTTGTAACGTTTGTCTATTATGTTGGCTATTAATACGAAGGAGATCTTGTAACGTTTGTCTAATCTTGTATGATGGAGATCTTTTAGATCTTGTATGACAGAGATATTTTTAGTAAAATGATCTTTAATCATATTTTTACTAAAATGATTGTTACTCATTGGTGGATTTCGGGTTGATTGATACCAATTATTAATGTAAAACTAAAAAATTAAAATCAAATTAGAAGAAAGATTGGATCTAAATAAAGTAGAATTTCATATAAATTTTCAGGACACTGATTCATTTCTGAAATGATTAAAAACGTTTGAGAAAACAAGATTCATTTCTAGAATGATATGCACAAACTCTCAATAAATTGGTCAAATGTTTATCACATATGATATCAAATCTCACAGTAAAACATAGAAATTTATAATGAAAGCATGCATGGGACACAAGGAACCATAAAAAAATTCAAAGTTGTTGAGACATTAGATTACATGATATATGTATATATATTTAACGAGCATCTCCCTGTGCAAATTTAGCAGGCTTAGGCTTTGGCGGTTTGGCGGACCATCTGGGCAAAGACGGCCACCCTTTTTTGCAGCTCATTGGCATTGGCTCCCACTATTTTGTCGACCTGCACATTGTTTTTTATTAATACGAAGGTGAGCATGGCCTTCACTGCCATTTTATTTTTAACTCCTTTGACTTCATCCACATCAACTAACAGAAACAAGATGTCTGGATACTTCAACACCAGATTTTTGAAGATACCCGCCATGAATTTCAAGGGTGCGCACTAGTCTGCTGTAAAATGCACTACAACCTGCAAACCCCAAAATCTTTATATATATAAAAAGGAATATAGAACCGAGATATCCATAATGAAAATATAGAATAGAGATATACAGACATAATGAAAATATAGAACAGAGATATACAGAAATATGCAACAAGTAAAATTATGGCAAGATTTGACTTGGGCTTGACCTAATATTAAATCCCATGATTTATCAGAATCCACCGCTAGAAGTCTCGAACCCGTGATCTGCTTCTGGGTATCCATGATTGACAAAGTTGTTGCTTGATTATAATTTGATTTGATTTGAGGTTGGTTAATGGAGAATTTGGAGCAGAACTCAGGGTTCTCAGCAGAGAATAGGTTGCTGTGTACAAATAGGAGGTGGGCTCTTTCTTTTTTTCTCAACGAATTGATTCTGCAAGTTGGAATTAATTGTAGTTGGAGACAGTGGATAATCTATCCATAAATGCTCTCGCTTTTGCCCATTTGCTTGCAGCGTCGTTATCTGTCTGCTCTTTTGCTTGCGAGCTATAGATACAGAGCATTAATCCAGATTGTGCCATTCTCCAGATTGTGCCATTCTGGAATCTGGTACCTTGGTAAAAAAATGGTGCCATTTTGGAATTTGAATATCACTTCATTTTCTCTCAGACGAAAACAAAAAGGACAAGTTCTCCCATTCCGTATATATACAAACAAAATGGAAAACATTCAAATTCTAAAACATACAAACAAAAAATGGAAATCTCAATGTCTTGAAAGTTAGTTATTGATATATTTGTATATAGTCATGTTGCATGACTAATTAAGATCATAGCATGCAACATCAATGGATTAAAGCAATTGACAATTTTGGAATGGAGTAAACTTTCTATCGGACCATTTGCACCGAAACGCATGATGTGACAGCTCACGCAAGCTAGGTCGTCCAATCGGTGCAAATGGTGGGGTAAAAAGTTTACTCCTTTTAGAATCCTGAAATTTGTCAATTTGCATTTAGTGATTGTTATTTAGGTATCTTTCTAGATTTATATTTAAAAAATCAATCAAATGATTTCAAAATTTTGGATTTGATATTAATCATTTTATAATTAAATGGTTTTAGTTGTTTACTAGGTAGATTGTTGTTCATGATTATAGCTAATGCATAGATTTTTCTTTTTGTTTATGCATTTTAATTAGGCATAGATTTTGCTTCTTGTTTATGCATTTTAATAATTTAAATTGGCTGGTTCTATATTTGACATTGTAATGTTAATACCTAACAAAATAATAAAAAATTAAAATTTAATTATCCCCAAAAAAAGTGGGTCAGGAAAACAACACGATACGGGTGAGATGTTGTAATGTTCCTACCTAACAAAATAATAATAATAATAATAATAATAAAATTGAATTATCCCCCAAAAAAATGTTGGCCAAGCAACACATGGTTTTTATTGTATATGGTTTAAGAGGACCTTGCAAATGGTTTTAAAACCATGTGCAGGGTCTCCTAAACAACCCACGGTTTTATTGTACATGGTTTAGGAGGGCCTTGCAAATGGTTTTAAGACCATGTGCAACGCCTAAGCAACCCTTGGTTAGGAGGGCCTTGCACATGGTTTTAAAACAATGTATGGGGGAGATGTTGTAATGTTCTTTCCTAACAAAATAAAAAATATTATATGTTGTCCATAAATAATATTAAATATTAATAATAAAAATATCATATGTCGATCATAAATAAAAATATGTGTCTTTTAGTTTGAATCAAATCAATGCCTATATATAGGACACATGAAAGTTGATAGCTCCTTGAGTACAATACTTAAGAAGAAGTTTGCAACTCAAGAGATTTGATCCCTCTTGGCGCTTGATAGAGCATAGGATTTGGATCTATGCTAGTTTTAAGAAAGAATTATAATAATCATAATCATAATCATAAATTAGGGGCAGCAAGTGTTAGGGTTCATCTATGAATGGGACAAAATAAGTTTAGGGTCTAAGAATCACAACAAACAACAAGATATAAGCACTAGCAATTTTTCAAGGCTTAATCGTGCTTAGATACAACATGATAAGAAAGGAAATGGTGATTAGGGACTTGACCATTATTTTCAAAGCACTACACCATGAAACTTGTCCACAAAAACATGAAGCTTCCCAAAAATTTCCAAAGGATCCTCTTATTTCTTCAACGTCGTGCAAGAATGTTGAGGCAAATGTAGCTTCATGAATTTGACCATGTGGTGGAGTTAGTAGAAAGAGTTTTTTAAACAACAAAACAAGGAATAAAATAATGATAGAGACCAATGTGCAATTGAAAGAGAAAACCACATTTTGGAATTGAGAGAATGGGCGGAGGAAGTAAGGCCTTCCATGTTAATTCATAAAGGGAAGCAACTAGAGATGGCATCTCAATTAGCATCCATCCAATCCTCGGTTGGTCACACAATGACTCACCGAGGTTGTTTTGTTAACCCCCCCACACACCTTAGGAACATGGAATCTTTGGGGGACTCCTCCCTTTGCGGCCTCTCCCTGGTAGCAAAATAGAATCTAAGCATTTTAAATGAAACCAACACTTGGAGTTTATGGATGCTTTAGTTGAATCCAACCATGCAACAATTGAGTGCCAAATGATACACTCAATTATTGCAATACAAGAAACCCAAATGGACAAGCAAACTGAAGCCCATAAGGACAAGTATTTTTCTAATTTTCTACTTTAACTTTTAGTGTGTCTTGTCATAATTCATTTTTACTTTTGCATTTTGTAGGCTAGTATACATGCCAAAACTATAATAGATGGATTTGGAAAGCTAGTTCATATTTTGTCTAAATGGGCAAGACCCATGTTTTGGAAACTTGGCCATGGATAAATTGCTACATAATTTTGTATGACAATACTACATGGTTCATTGCATTTTTTCTAACATAAAATCTACTTGTTACTATGCAATGATAGTAATAATAACAATAACAATATATATAAATAATAATTAGTGTTTTTATTCATTTAGGTCTAGGTTGCACAGTTGTGAGAAGGAGTGTTATCCTACCCATCAAGGTTCAAATCTTGCAAGTCACATATTGAGCTCCTAATTAGTATACTATTGCATTGTCCTTCAATACTACGTTGGAAAAGCCTAGAGCTTCTACACAATCCAGTTTAACATGGGTAGCATCCTCATAACAAGGGGAAGTGCCCAATGAGTTTCCCTAGGATATGTATTTCACCAAGATAATAATAATAATAACAACAACAACAACAACAATAACAATAACAAAAATAATGTTTACCATGGTTGATTATATTGACTATAATTTACTATATTGCTAATATTGTGAGTTTCCTTGGGACATTTAGTTCACGATGGAAACAATAATAATGCTTACCATGGTAACTTGATCATGTTGGCCATAATTTATTATATTTCCAATATTAACACTTGAAGTTGATGGATACTTTAGTTGCAGTACTTTTTTCATGTTTTTATGGTACATCCATACTTTCAATAATAAAGTCTTAATGTAACATATCCCAATCAATAATATAATTAGTTGACAACTTAGCCAATGCATTTAATTATCTTAGAGCTTGAACATAAGAGATAAATTCAAATTTTCATTCAAGAAGACGCACACTAAAGTACTTTCTTAAAAGAGTTGGATCATGAACCTAATAAAAATTGTTTATTTGAGACAACACTAACCATGAATCCAAATTGATCATGATGTATTGAATGATGAGGCTATAAGGAGTTGGACAATGGAATAATATTCAATTACATTCTCGGTTTCAAAACCGAGACAAACAGCTCATAACCTCACAAGTTGGTCGGTGGGAAAAAAAACACCCAAGTAGTGGAAGCAATATTCCAAGTGTGGCGCTCGACATCTTCTGTGAATCCTATGTGCATAGATGTACTTTATATCATTTGGATATCCAATACCAAATCATGATAAGAATCAACCCTAACCAATGTAAAAATAAAACTAACTAAATTACAAATTTTAATTGAAAACATGTTATACAAGAGCTATGAAGCATCACTGCTTAGGCACAATACCTATTTAGATAAAACCCATTGCATAGATCAATTAAAGGGTTTCCTTTGTAGTCTACTAACTCATATGCACGTATTCATAACATGTGACTCGCATTCATAACATGTGACTCGCAATGTAAGGGTCATGCCACATAGGTTCAAATTTTCCCTGTTGTAATTTATCATGATCTTGGTCATAAACCAAAACCAAGTTACTTTGTAAAATGTAAGAGGGCGAGCACTTTTTCCATAGTGATTTTTAATAGATTTGTTATGAGCCTGGTTGGTTAGAGTTGAATCTCAACTATGTTTGTTGAGTTGTCATAAGTATATGACACATTCTTCTTTGGCTGAGGTATTAGGGGTGAAATTTAGTAGTTGATTTCAACGAAGGGACCTTGCATTCAATAGGTATAACTACCTCTACACCATGAACAAGATGGAGAGGATTAAATGCAATTACATGCTTATCTATTTTTTTATAAGCACATAGAGTAGAAAAATGCATTATATTCCAGTTGTTTTTTTACCTTATTTAAGATCCTTTATAACATAGTTTTCAACACTTTATTCATAGCCTTGACTTCACCATTGGGCTAAGCATAGTGAGGGGAATAATTGTCTTGCTTGAAATACCTAGCATGACTACTAATTATGTCATCATATGATTTTGAAATGAGATCTATGATGTATGACGATTTTTTTGAGGGACACCAAACATAGTAATAATATGATTGAATGTGAAAAGCACCAATGGACTTCACAAGGAATTTCATGAACCGTGTTTCATTAAATTACCAAGTTGAATTTAGTGAACCATGGTGTAAGAAAAAGAGCAATTTCTCATAATGATGTAAATGGTGCATAAGAAAATACAATGTGTTAAAATGTAATGTGTTAAAATGTAATCGTTATCATGTATATTTGAGAATAATTAATGAGTAGGAAAGGAAAAGTTTGGATTTGAAACAAAGTCATGACCTCCATTCCATCAGGTTGGTATAGTGGAAGAATATTCATGCTTACATCTTGCATTATTATTATTCTATCAAAAATATTTTGTTATTGTTATTATTTTTGTGTTTTTGTTACATATAAATGTGTACCCTATTCTAATTACTTCTTTAAAGACCAAGTGCAAAAGGCATTATCATAAATATAGAAAAATATCAAAGATGAGAAATGGGTTCAACTTGTGGTAAAGTGAGTTTTGCTTTCTATTAGTGTTTTATAAGGACTTGAACAAAAGGATGATATTTGTTTAGAGTTGTTTGTGTTGTTAAAAAATAGGATTGCATAGCAATAACAATAAACAAGATGCAAATATTAAAATATATAAAACATTACAAGAGAGACACCAATATAACATGGTTCACCCAAGATGAGCCACGTCCACACAGAAATTGCCAGGTCTTTTATTATTATACCATTGAGAAAAAAAGGAAGAGATACAACCTACAACAAACCCGATGAACTTCATCTTCACTCTCTCACAGTATCTCTCACACAATCACAGAGATTGTTTTTATAATGCTACAATACAATACACAGTCGTATTACAATGAGTTCTTTTTATAAAGGGAATGCCATGGGAAAATAACACCGGGTACCCAAAACCATGGGCCCATAAATCACCCATTATTGACCAAGTCATGAATCTGAAATTATGACATTTTACAATGAGAAATTTTTCCTAATTTTTTGCTACGGGGGCGTTGAACCCCCACTAAGGGGGATCCCAAAATAGTCGTTTCTCCCCTGGACCCCCTGATGACTATAGTGGAGGGGAATCCCCCCCACACCCATGGTTAGGTGATGGGATCCAAACACGGCTTAAATAACATCTCTGGATCAGGAAGATCAAGCTCCACAACCAACAATCTCTGACTTGGAGACTGATCACAAAAACTCCACCGCAGTTGCACTTGCTGGACTATGCTATGAACCTTGGACATGGAAATTTTATGATATTCACCTTCATGATTGAAGAACAATAAAAACTAAGCAGGAACTCAGTTTCTCTCTTGTTACTACCTTTGTCAACATGTCTACAGGATTCTAGCTAGTATCTATCTTTTCCAACTTTAACGGTTCATCTTCCATAACAGATCTTATGAAATGGTACTTGAGTTGTATATTTTTAGTCTTCAAATGGAAGGATGAGATATTTTCAAGGTGAATGGAACTCTGGATATCACTATACAACTTACTATTATTCTGCTTCTTACCCAATTCCTCCATAAACCTATGCAACCAAATCATCTCTTTACTAGCTTTTGTAGCAGCAACATACTCTACTTCTATTGTTGAAAATGCAACAAGCTTTTGCATTTTCGAAACCCAACTTACTGTTGTTCCACCCATAGTAAAAAAATACCCTGTGGTGCTCCTCCTATTGTCTTTATCACCTACCATATTAGCGTCAACATATCCAGGCTGTAGAATAATGTCTGAACCTCCAAAACATAATGCACGAGAAGTGGTACCTCTCAAATACTTGAGAATCCACTGCACTACCTTCCAATTCTCCTTACCCATATTGTTCATATACCTTCTCACAACTCCCACTACATGTGTAATATATGGTATTGTGCACACCATGGCATACATCAAGATGTCAACTGTTGATGAATATGGAACCTTGGACATGTATTCTATCTCTTCCTATGTCTTGGGACACATATCCTTACTTAGTTTGAAATGGATGGAAAAAGGTGTAATAACTGGTTTTGCATTCTGCATTCTAAACCTCTCCAACACCTTTTCTATGTACTCACCCTAGGACAATGTCAATTTGTGATGTTTTCTATCTCTTGATATTCTCATACCAAGGATTTGTTTTGCAGCACCCAAATCCTCCATCACAAATTATTTAGCTAGTTTCCTTTTGAGCACATTTATATCATGCATGTTATACCCTACAACAAGCAAGTCATCCACATACAATAACAAGATAATATATATTCCATTATATAGCCTCTTGAAATAAACACGACTATTAGAATGACATCTACTATAACCATATTCTGTCATAAACTTATCAAAATTCAAATACCAGTGTCTTGGAGTTTGTTTCAGTCCATACAATCTCTTCTTCAATCCGCAAGCCAAATTATCCTTCCCTTTGACCTCATACCCCTATGGTTACTTCATATAAATCACTTCCTCCAAATCCCCATGGAGAAAGGTCATTTTTACATCTAACTATTCAAGATGCAAATATTCTACCACCATGAGACTTAAAATAGTCCTAATCGAAGTCAATTTAACAACAAGAGAAAATATTTCATCAAAATCTATGCCTTTATTTTGTGCAAACCCATTTACCACAAGTCTAGTCTTATACCGCTTCTTGTCTCCTCCTTCTTACTTCAAGCTATAAATCCATTTATTTTGTAATGCTCTATTACCTACATGAAACCAAACCAAATATTGAGTCTAGTTTCTTACCAATGATTCCATCTCCTCATTTATGCCTTGCTCCCACTGCTTTATAGTTTCCACCTGCATTGCCTCTTCATAACATTATGGTTCACCAGAATCAGTCATCAATAAATAATACAATGAAGGAGAGAATCGTTTTGGGGGTCTACTTAACCTAATAGATCTTCTTACACTTACAGGAGTTTGAAGTACCTCATGTTGTTCTTGATTTTCTCGTACCTTTGGAACTTCATTTTCTTTGATTTCATCAAGAATTGTGTGCTCTTTGTTTTCCTTTTACTCTTTCTTTCCTTGCAACTGATATTTGTACATAACCTTTTCATTTAATACCACATCTCTACTACTAATGATTTTATGATTTTTATAATCCCATAAGCGATAACCAAAATCACCAAACCTGTATCCGATAAAGGTGCATTTCTTGGATTTATTCTCAAGGTTTGTTTTGTTTTATGTATCAATATGGACAAATGATTCACCCCCCTGGACCCCCCTGGCGACTATAGTGGGGGGGAATCCCCTCGCCCTTCAAGTGTTGGGATCCAAACACGACTGAAATAACATCTATGAGTCAAGAATATCAAGCTCCACAACCAACATGTGTGAATTGAATCATTCAAAAAAACAATTTATAAGTAAATTCTATGCACAAACAATAAAACAGGTTTTATTTGTATATGTCATTCATTGTATTTTCCATATAACTAGATAAAATCAATGGTTTTAGACTCTGTTCGGTTGGGGTGGTTTAGTGCCATGTTGGTTTGGTGCTATTCCATTTTCCTCTCTTGATTTTGTTTATGATTTTCCCAATTATTGGTGCATCCAATATTTATTTGGTATTGTGACACAAAGTCATGCATGCATATCTTAACTCCCCAAATGGAGTGTTAGGGAGGGAAGAGAAATCAAGAGGATTCCCTCTACATAACCTCCATGTTATGACACATCCTCCAAGCATCTAAGCCACTCGTGCATATAATTAATGGAATATTGGGTGGGATGATCGGAATGCCTCCCCCCTGTCACTTGAACTAGTTATGGATGGAGGAAATGGTGAATGTGACTCTGTGAATTCAATTCAGGGTAATGATGGTTGTGATTTGGTCTAGGTTCTAGTACCAAGACGAGGTAGAGAAATGCAAGGTCCTAATGACACAACATGATGGAAAGGGTGGTGATAATCAATGGGTATTCTTCTCCACTCCATGTATTATACATTTGCAATGGTAATTTAGTAATTCGTGTCTACTCTTCCATGGTTTTACCCCCAACAGTTGGAAATTTAATATTGTTGTTTCTCCTAGATCACTTCCTATGTTTTGTCATTTTGAGGGTTTTATTTCATCTTGTTGAGGGTTATGTTCTACTTTGTTTTGTCTCGTTGATGGATTTGTTTCATATTGTTGAGGATTCTATCAACCCTACTTCCCCCCCCCCNTCTCCATGGAAGGTAGAGGCCAAGGTGAGGAAGCAACAACATAGTATAGACCAAGGATCAGTGGGAGGCTAGGGAAGCATAGGAGACATACTACTAGGATATTTCTTCTAAGATTCAATCACACATAAATGAAGTGGAGCAACGGTTCAAGGATGAACAACACTATACTATACTAGAGGATATTGAATAAGATATGACGCCATGGGTTATTGATTCAGGAAACACAAGAACTAGAGACACAAAGTATTAAAGGATGATGATCACGATTTGGACTACATGGTATCTATTGGGAAAATTCCTTCTAAAAAATGAGGAGGAGTTAAATGAATTCTTGCTACATATGCATGAACATAATGACAAGATGAGCTTCTTCATCAAAGTAATCATCGGCAAGGAATATGGAGTTGTTGTGCAAGTTCCATGTCCTCGTCTGTCTGATAATGGTAAGGTTAAATAGTTTTGTCCTACTTAAACATTTTTTTTTTAATTTTTTGATATCATAGTTATGAACATGGTTTCTTACTTATTAATACTAGTACTTGCAAAACAAACAAAACTTTTAATGACGTAACTGATAAAATAATGTTTTATTTGTGGGATGGTTTCCCTTGGGGAAGACTAGTTCAATCTATGATGTAATCTTACATGTCTTGTTTAATACAAAAACTTAGATTACTAAAAAATGCATAGCTTTCCAAATGCAATACATGGAACAAATATATCACATTGTGGAGTATATGGTTCACTATATTATAGGATATATGTAATGTACCTGACATTCATTTCACCCATTGAAACCAGGGGGTACTCAAAATTCAATTCTGAAATATTCATTGATATCCATCGTTTATTCAATATATTCAATTACACAATGGAATTTAAAACCATAATTGGTGCAAGCTCAAAATACAGATATTTTAAGCATATAGTTTAATTACAGGAAATTCAAGCATGAACAAACACACATGTGCCATATTGATTAACTCCATGCATTTCAACATTCATAAACAGTAAATTTAGTAACATGGAAACATAGAATTAAATCATGGCATTCATAATCAGATAGATACTTGTCTTTAAAGCAATTGTTATCCAACTGGCTGCATGTGAAGGACGTTCCTCCTAGCCATAGACCCTATTAATCCAAAACTTAATTTGACATGACACCCCCAAGATGGGGCTATCAGTCCACAAGGGATAAGTGTTTTCCAAAAAATTCTAAACCATTAAGCTTAGCATGCAACCTAATAGTGTTGAAACCCCCTCCACAGTTGTACCAACCCTCAATTATCCTTCTCCATCAACATGCACAACACTAAGAACAAGCTCCCTTATTTAATCTAACAGTACCTCGAGAAGGTACCTTCTAGCACTCCACCATAGGTTGGACAATAAGTCTTTGAATTGGGACTCCAAGACCGTACAATATGTTGAGCTTTGAAGCATAAATTTCTACTTTAACTGAAGGCATACATTGTTACTTTAACTAAATCTTTATCTAAGGCATGCATTGTTATTGAAGATTTAACTAAAGCTTTAACTAAGGCATACATTGTTATTTTAATTGAAGCTTGAACAATTCAAGTTCACTTTAGTCAACTAAAGTCTTCACATGAGCAGTTTGAATTCTCTTATTCTCTATGCATTATCTCTTATCTTTACTACGTGGCCAATATATGTTAACTTTTCTTTATGTATCATATCAGATTATACTAAGAATATTTGTCAGATGTTGTGATCATATTATATTAATCTCGGACCAAATGATCATATGCTAAATGGTAATTCACTCTAGAGATGGCCAATCTCTAAATGAGACTTAATAGCAATCAATGACCATGGCTAGTGATATATCACACAACATTAATGCTTCAACATGAAAAATATGTACCTCTATAGATGTAGGTCCACCTCATGGGTACCTACTATCATTGAAGGTCCACCCCAACACATGAGAATCTGACTTGACACACAATTTTTTAGCCTTTTCCAACAAGACTTTACAACATAATCACACTGATATTCAAAGCATTCACCTCAACACATGAGGATAAACCTTTTACACTGAAGTCTTAGTCATTCTTGAGTCCAACCCAAGAATTCTACTCCAAGTTTGTAAGTCCAAATTAGGCTCCCTACCTCAACACATGAGGCCCAATCCTAGATGCTCACAAGATTGGATTGGAGAATGACTCATTATGTTGTACATTCAACACTCCCTCTCAGCGAGGGAGGAAGTCTCTGCCATAACAATCTTGTATCAGAATTATCTAAACTTCGACATGAACACAGGCTTTATTAACACATCTGTAATCTTCTCTTCAGTAGAAATGTATTGAATTCTTACCTCTATGGACCATGTCTCTCATGAAGTGATACTTCATCTCAATGTGTTTCGACTTATCATGAAACACGGGTTTTTTAGAGCTTAATACAACTCTGATTACTAGATTGAATGTCTGTAATCTTCTCCCCAAACAACCCAGCAAGTAGATTCCTACGCTACACTTCTATTCGCCAGGTAGTACTAGCCGCAATATACTTTGCTTCTGTAGTACTAGCTGAAATACACATTTCTTTTGTAGTACTAGACACAATACACTTCCCTTCTATAGTAATAGCTGAAATACACTACCCCTCCAAATGGAGTTGGCATAACCAAGTAACTTTACCTCACCACTGGAGGAAAATCTGAGTCCATAAGCAATAGTTCCTTAAAGGTACCTAAGCACATGCTTAATTTCTATGTCTAATATCAAACATGATCTGACTCACAACATAACATATAACATGTCTACTATGTATCAAATACATTAAGGAACCTATAATCTACCTATTCAGACTCATGTAGTTTCCCTAAACTAGAATCCATGGATTTGCAATCCATCATACCAAACCTTCACAACACATCAAATATGTAATTTTCTTGCAAAAATAAAATATCACCTTTCTTTTGTCAATCTTCGACATTTATTGTCTTCTTGTTGACATCTAGAGTCTTCTACGGTCTAGAGAAGTTCTGTATGAGCTTTCCATTCTTTGAGATGTTCTCCAAGGCCTGACCAATTTCAAAGTGGTTTCATTTTTCTTTTATATCTTACTGCACCCCACTATCCAATAGTATGGTTATTTCACCTCTCCAAGAGCTTTGACTGCTCCCAAGTAGTCCTAACTATAACTCACTCCAGTATCTGATAGTCATTGATAGTCATCGAGACCTTGACTATTATCGGATAGTCATCCGAGGTATTGACTATAGCTATACTCATGTGGGTGTACTCCACATGAGATATGGCAACCCCTGGCTGAGTCATGTACCTTGACTAACTAGCATCTGATTCAGGTATTCCTGCATAACTAATATTATCTATATACAACTGAGTGTCTTATTTGTTACATGGCTTAACTAAGCCATGTAGCACTACATAGCTAATCTAAGCCATATTTTGTTGTGTGTCTTAACTAGTGTCTGAGCCATGTACCAGTGCATGGCTTACAGGTGGGGAAAACTCTTCAGTCATGTCCCACATGACTTATTAGTGGGGATTTTATCTATCTGCTACTACCTATGGAGGAACATCAATACTCTCTCTCAACTAGAGGAGTTATTATGTACTACACCAAGCTTGTCCTAAAATTACTCAACTTTCCTTTGGACAGAAGATTAGTTAGTATATCGAAAATTTGCTCATCCGTGGATATGTACTGGAGTTACAGTGCTCCTTTATTCGCCATGTATCGGATATAACCTGTCCAAGACATATCTAAGTCCATATCCAATCGTACCATGTAGGTACCTCAACACATGCTTTATTATACATGTCTGTGTGTTGACTACAAAGCAGACTACAAAGCATATAACTGGCCTGGTGCTAACCAAGTACATCTAGTATCTACTCAATTGTCTGTGAGATCCTCCAAATATGACAAGGAATCAGATTCAAAAACATCATTATATGTGTGGTGATAGACTTATAAGCCATCATCCCAAATATTTCAAGATCCCTGCTATGTATTTTCCTTAACTGAGGAAAATATCATTTGGTTTCTACCACACCTATAATCCCAAGATTCACGTCAATATTCTTTAATATTATAATCTACTTGCTTGTGTATATGAGTGCCATGTAGATCTCCTCTTAGGAGGAGTTTCATCAACTAGGTCTACTGGTTCTTCCAGAGCTAGTGAATCTAAGAACACTTTTGGCTTCTCTCTCTCAACATCTGAATTGAGAGATCCATGATCTGGGTCCTCTTCTCTTTAGAGATCTGCCATCAATACTTGTCATTCTTTTCTTATAGGTCATAGCATATGGTCTTTCCCTACAAGACAAATTTATTCAAGTGATTAGAAAACTTGCATAATCCAGTCATTTAAACAAAAAAAATAGCTAACACAGTGAGGCATACATTTTAACCAATGTTTTAGCATAACTTTCCATCCATATCTCATGGAGTTTTATGCAACCCCATGTACTACTTATTTAATCATAGCATGTACTACATGAGCTTTATTATTCTCCAATAAAATAAAACTATAACATATGCTAATCATGTTATACTATAACATACTTTTTAATTCTAGGAATACAAATATGAATATAAATTAAATGAAATATA
Source organism: Pseudotsuga menziesii (assembly GCA_001517045.1). Lineage (NCBI taxonomy): Eukaryota > Viridiplantae > Streptophyta > Pinopsida > Pinales > Pinaceae > Pseudotsuga > Pseudotsuga menziesii. The sequence goes on from LPNX011108728.1 coordinate 1,531,087, forward strand.
TTCAAAAACAATCAGATCTGAGTTACAAGAGTAATCAAAATACAAATACTTATATTTTATCTTTTGTGGGGATCCCTCTTGATCTATACTTCCTTGCATATATTACTTGATTCTTTAGATCTTGATCTTTATTTTTTACAGAAACTCACTACATATTAATCTTACAAATTTGGTCACATGCAAGAGGTAGCAAATATTTGCATGGGTGAAGGAGGCCTCATGAAGAATATAGTGAATCACAACATCTCGAAGTTGGGAAGTCATGAGTATGGGATACCATGATCAATAGAAGTTTGGATAAGGTCATATTCATCCACCACAACTCCAATGTTATTAAGTTGATCTCTTACCACGGAGATCTTAGTGAATAAAGAGGCTATTGTCTCATCCTTCTCCATCTTGAGGTTTTGTAGTTTGTTCTTTAATGCCCTCTTTTCACTCGGAACCTTCTTCTCATAGAGGTTCGTCAATGTATCAAAACATTCATTTGTAGTCTTCAAAGGAGTAATGACAGACATAAATTTGTCCTTCATTTTCATTTGTCTTTATCTTGGATCTTCTTGAAGTTGATGTTCCTACATTAGATGTAGGCTCCTCCACCACAATGGATACATATCCATCTAAGTCATGTTCCTCAAGGGTTTTCACCTGGACTTCCAAGTTTTGAGATTAAAAGTTCCCTCAATCCAGTCTTCCGGTCGTACTGATATAGATGTCATTGTCTTAAGGTATTGTGCTCAACTCCTCAAGATCTATGTAGGCTCAAGTTTGTTTGAGAATACTTATATCCTTCACGCCTTGAGCTCTAATGCCATGTTGATTTTTGCACAAATATGTTGATCTTTGATTATTTTAAGTGCGGATATACTGAATACTTGAATGAATAGAACATTCAATCAAATAAAACATTCAACCATAACATAGGATGTACCCTAAGGAAAACCCTCAAAACAATGAGGATGAAAAAACCCAACAAATATTCAGAGTATAATATGATAGATAATGGAGAATTTCTTCTACAATAGCATATTGTTCTCAGCACCCCATGTGTAAGATAAGAAAATATTAAGCAATAGAGAAGAGAGACCAACCATATGAACTATGCAATGAGTTCTATACATAAATTACTTGCAAGAATCAGTTTCATGCAAGATGGAGAGAATCACTGCATGGGTAATTAACCTTCCATGTAAAAATAGTGAATTGCCTTCTTTGGAGAATTGTGTTGTGCTTTGGTTTCTTCAATCCTGCAATACATAATACGCAATGCCTTTCATCTTTTTCATGCTCAAATAACTTCATGATGAACTCGCCTTCTAACTAGATGTAGAATCACTTACTTAGTATGCCAACCCAAGTGTTATCATGCAATTTCCTTAACTCAGGTGTACCATAACTTAAGTGTCATATTTTAGTTTAACTAAAGTGTTGTCTTTTAGTTTAACTGAAGTGTCACCATGCAAAACACTTTAGTTAACTAGTTCATTTCTACTAACACTTTAGTTAACTAATATTAACTGAAATCATGTTGATTGATTTATTGAAGTGGTCATTGTGAGTTCTCCTTTAATTAATTGATGCAAACATTGTTGATTTAACTAAAGCTTAACAATATTTAAATGAGGCATGCATTGTTAATTTAAATGAATCTTTAATTGAGGCATGCATTGTCATTTAATTGAGGAATCTTTACCTAAGGCATACATTGTCATTTTAACTGAAGCTTTAACAATACAAATTCACTTTAGTCAACTGTAGTCTTCATATGAGCGATTTGAATTCTCTTGTTCTCTATGCATTATCTCTTATCTTTATTGCATGGTCAATATGTGTTAACTTTATTTTATATATCATATCAGAGTTACTAAGAATATTTATCGGGTGCTATGATCATATTATATTACTCTCAAACCAAATGATCATATGTTAAAGTAATTCACTCTAGAGGTGGTCAGTCTCTAAATGAGACTTAATATAAATCAGTGACCATTCTTAGTAATATATCACACAACATTAATGATTCTTCATGCAAATCATTTACCTTTATAACTAGAGATCCACCTCATGGGTACCTATTATCATTGGAGATCCACCTTAACACATGAGATTATGACTTGACACACAAGTCTTGAACCTTGTCCAATAAGACTTTACAACATCATCACTTTGATATATCAAAGAATTCACCTAAACACATGAGGAATAAACTTTTACACTATAGGCTTATTCATTCTTGAGTCCAACCCAAGAATTCTACTCCAAGTTCTTAAGTCCAACTCAGACTCCCTACCTCAACACATGAAGCCCAATCTTGGATGAACACAAGATCGGCTTGGAGAATGACTCATGGCGACATACTTTCAACACAAGATACAAACTAGGTATTCTCTCACACACTTATCTACCTGGGCTAATTGCAAGAAGAACTCATATTCAACAATGAAATGTTTGCTCTCTATGATACTACCTAGATATGGCAATCCTGTTGGACACACCAGGCACACGGAGAGGGGGGGTGAATCTGTGTGTGCAGTCTTTATTACTTTTTGAACTTTAATAATCAACAACTTATTCAATATTATGCATTATCACATTATCATTATATCATTAGCAACATTGTTATCATCATCATATCATCATCATCACATAGAAAGCATAGCAACACAATACACAAGATTTTTATGTGGAAACCCAAGTCCTGGGGGGGGACACCATGGAAGTCTTTTTAAAATAGTTTTCCAGAAATAACCAGAAGGAGAAAACAACCCCCTTATTACAAAGACTTCAATTTTTCAGCTTAAACTAGAAGGAGGCTATGACCACCTAATTTACAGGCTTCAACCTGAAGGAAGCTATCACTCCCTAGTTTTTTGGCTATAACCAGAAGGAGGCTACGACCTCCTTTCCTTGCCCTATCTTGCAACCCTGATAAGAATATAGAAACTGTTGAACCACAACTGCACTGATCCTACGGACCTGCTAATCAACACCTGTACTGCACTGCACAATTTGTACCACACTGCACAACCTGTACCACGCTACAAAACCTGTACCACACATCTCAACCTGTACCACACTACACAACCTGTACCACACATCTCAAAATGTACCATACTACACAACCACTTCCACTACTAACCACTTCTCATCATCTAATCACTACTCATCGACTGATCACTATCCACGGTATCACAATGCTCGTCAACCTATATAATCAACCTGTCCAATTAAGTTGTACCAATCAATTTGTTTCTCACATCAAAAAAATGAGTCAATCTGAGTCTGCACACTAAACTCAGTCCACCTAGATCAAACCAACTGCTCATACAACTTGGCCAATCTGAGTCAAAACAACTGCACATAAGGCAACTTGTGCCAATCTTTCTCAACTGTACCAAGATGCTTGTGTACCTATGCCAAATCAATCATATACTTGTGTTAACCTAATCAAGTGCTCTGATAGTCAACCAACCCTTCTTACTTGGCATGGGCAAATCAAGTAAGAGACACATTTGAGCAACCAAGAGACTTCACATACGGTCAATTAAACTTTGTCCAAACACACTCAACTCAATGACACCACAACCAACCTCAATCACACTAAAGGAATACTTGACAGTTAAACATGATATGCTTCAACCAAATAACATCAGCCAAGAAGATAAAATACTTAACCAACTATGTCAAACTCAATCAATATCATAAACTCTTAGACACAAAATGATTTTTCACTCTATTCAAATCAAACAAATATCAAGCAAATAGTCACTTACAACACTATCAAAGGTTGGCATTAACAATCAATAACAATCCAACTCCACTTAGGTCAAAGACACAATGATCAACACTTGTAAAACTATTTTTCAAAGAAAACATTTAGGTTGATCAAAGAAATAACTCACAAGATCTACTACTTACATGTCAACTTCTCATTCCATACTACACTTATACAACAGTCAAAATAAACACCAAGATCTTTGCCAACAACATTCAAGATAATCATCAAGATATATGCCAAGATAACCATCACCATATCCTCCATAACATATTGAATTACTTCAAAGAGATATACCATTGTATAGCCTCGTGTACTAAGATCAAATAGGAACTCTATCCATGAGAGACATGTGCCATTACAAGAGAAACCATGAAGTATGAACCATACCTTATTGAAGATGAAAATATGAAGAAGAAGTAGAAAAAATAAAAGAAACTCTAGATCATGTCATCACATAGCCCTCATAAGAAGTTTTCCAACAAGCCAAAAAAATTGTAATTTCAATTCCATATGAGAAAGTTATGCCAATTTTAGTGAAGATGCCCAAAAAAAATTATGTCACAAAATTTCGCATTGTTCTCCAAGAGTTACGAAATTCCTAAGAGAATTGATGATAAAAAAATGAAATGTTTGATATTATATTTATATAGGTTGTGGAAAAACATTATTACCTTGGGCCGACATACAATTCAAAATTACAAATAATTAAATTCTCTTTTGTTTGGTCGGCTCACCCAAAAAGGTGGGGTACCCCAACTTCAAAAATTCATCTCTTCAACCGCAAGGAGTTAGAAGATGCTTCGCATATCAACGGAAATAGATTGACGAGGACTATCTCCCTATGATGGGTATATTTTCAAATTATTGGTCTAATGCCCTTAAATTCCTCAATATGTCCAGGACATCAAAGACCCCACACATGAGGGTGTCAAAGACCATACCACCAACTACAAGAGTTTCAAAGTCTTCTTCAAATTATTCTTCAACATATTAAGGCACATATGTGGGATATACCTCCATCTACATCCCAATATCTATATAACAACAAATAGGACCATACATCATCATGGTTCAAGGTCTCCATATCATTAAAAACATATCCAATGGCTCCACTATATATATTCATCACCATAAGAGTACCAACACCCCAAAAGAGGGGTACAAAGACCTCACCACTAGTTTGAAACACCTTATGGGATTCATATGCATGATCACGAGAATACTACATGCAAATGACCATATAGAGTCCAAAGAACATCAAACCACCATATATGTGGGTTCACATTAGAGGAAATTTTAACTCAAAATGTGCCTCCTAAAAAAAATTAATAAAATAATATTTATTAATTTTGGAGGGAGAAAAGAAAAAAACTACTTTTTTGTTTATATTTTTGACATATATCCCCATGTTTTTACTTAAATTTCGATCGGGAGAGCTCGTTGGATGCGGAATTTAATTCCGCATCCAAAGAGCTCTCTCGATCGAAATTTGAGTAAAAACACGGGGAGATATGTCAAAAATACAAACAAAAAAAGTAGTTTTTTTTATGATACCTATCCCCAAATTTATATTTAAAAAGTGTTTAAGACCTATATGGTATTTCAAATTTAAATCAATTTCATTGGCTAACACATGATGACATGGAATTTGAGTTAAAGTTAAAAGGCCCATTTTGAGTTGAAATTTCCTCTAATGAGACCTAAACTTTAGAGGACACCAAGCACCCCATAATAATTGGTTCAAATAAGTGTGTGTTCCAAGACCTAAGTCTCCACATGTAAGAGGATCAAGATCTAAGCTTGTGGACTCAAGGACCCCACAAGAACTTAAAAACCTCAAGAGTATCCAATGCAGACAATGGGATTCACCATCAACACATCAAGGACTTTACACACATGAGCCAAATCATCCATCCAACAACCAATCAAGAGACCAAAACAAGTACAAGCATAACAAGCAGCACAAAGACCGGTAACCAAAGATCAACAATGAGTAAGGAACTCGACAATGGACTCAAATGGGACCAAGATACCACTTAGGGGCACTTGACCAAGTCAATAGGTAACCAGGCTTTTGTCATTGTTCCACGACCTCCAAGGGCTTCAACCTTGGGCTTGGACAAATCCAAAAGGGCTCCTCTGACACAAACTAAACACTAACCCTCAGGGGCTCCACAAGGGGCACTAAGGACTCAACAGTTGGCATCAATGACAACTTAATAACCAAATCCATAGTGAAGAAAAGGAAGTAGAAGGCGATTCGAATGATGGAAGTTGGATGAAAAAAGAACCCCTCTCAAGATAAAATTATACCTTTTATAAGCACGGCTTAGGCTTCCATGTGGCTCCTCCACATGGAACCCCTTTTTCTTTCCTTAATGCCTTTCTTAAACTAATTTAATAATGCTTAATCAAAGCATGGTTCTTAATCAAAGTTTAATCACTTGGTTTAGATGGATAAGGCTAAGAATTTAAGTTAAGTCCCACTATCACTTCCCCTCTCAAGGATTCATAGGCCCCCATATCTTCTTTCTCCTTGTCCCTCTGCATCCATTTAGATATTTTTATATTAATATACAAAAATGTACATATTTACATAGTCTTGGTCATTCCCAACCATTTGTTTCTATCTTTTATCCTTCTACATCAATATTTACAAATTTACATTGTAGGATCAATTTGGGGTATTACATTCCCCCTCCCCTTAATTTATGCATCGTACTCAATACATCATCAACATTGTGTACATTTACAATTTATTTTATCAAAACTTCAAAATAGTTGTGGATATGCCTCCTGCGTCACATCCTCGAGCTCCCACATTGCTTCTTCAAGACTCTAACGGGTCCATTGAACCTTTACCTATCCAATGGCCATGTTCCTCAACAAAGTAACCTTTTGATCAAGCATATGCAATGGTTGTACCAGAATATCTTCTTTCAGTTCCACTTGGATCAAATTCCAATCAATTATGTGGTTAGGATCAGGCACATTTTTATTTAATAAAGACACATGAAATACATTACGCACACGTAAAGAAGCAGAAAATGTAATGCATAAGCTACAAGTTCTATCATATCCAAAATTTCAAATGACACACAAAATTGCGCTGCAAGCTTTGGACAAATTCCCAATCTCAGAGAACTCTTCTTTGGCCTTACTTTCAAATACACATGATCCCCCACTTTAAACGATTTGACTACTCCTTGTTTTTCTGCATAACTCTTATGTTTATCCCGTGACAATTTCAAATTCTACCTCATTTTTACCACTTGCTCTTTCGTTTCTATGAGTAGTTCTAGCCCAATTATTATCATATCAATTGGATTGTCTCAACTAATTGGAGTATTGCACCTCCTTCCATACAAAGATTCAAATGGACTCATATTCAAAGAAGCATGATATCCATTATTGTATGCAAATTCTACCAAATATAGATAATCTTCCCATTTTGATGGTTGATCCATCACATACATTCTTAACATGTCCTCAATAATTTGATTGACTCTCTCGGTATGGATGATATGATGTGCTTAAATTCATATTTGTTCCAAATCATTTAAATAATCCCTTCCAAAAGTTTGAATTAAACTATGGATCTCTATCCAAAACTATTGTCTTTGTTATTTCTTGTAACCTGGCAATCTCATTCATATAAATATATGTTATATCAGCGACCTTATGAGTTGACTTGAATGGTATAAAGTGAGTATCTTTGGTTAACTTATCCACCACTACCATGATGGAATCATGTTTCTCTCTTATCCTATGCAAATTAATGACGAAGTCGATGGTCACCACATTCGATTTCCACTCTAGTATTGGTAATGGTTGAAGCAATCCTGCTATATGTTTATGCTCAACTTTTACTCTTTGACATTCAATGCACCTTGCTATATATTCAACAATATCTCTTTTCATTCATGGCTAAAAGTATTGACTTATTACTACTGCAATTGTCTTTTGGTATCCTGGATTCCCTACATATGGCGCATTATGCATCTCATGCATTACCAATTTCCTTAATTCCCATGAATTAAGAACATAAACTCTTCTTTTGTATGTAATAATTTCATCATCTTACAAACAGTAACCTTCATATTTATGATGTATATTTTCCTATTGTAATTTTTTTTTACCGGGAGGTAATGTCAATATGTTGTGACCACTTCAAGGATTCTCATTAGGGGAATTTTGAGACCTAAAATGGGTCTCAAAACAAAAAATGTACTATCAAAATCAATTTTAAAAGAACCAATCACATTCTAAAGAATGACATCTATTATAGTTGAGGTGGCATTGCTTGAGTTAGAGATGCTTACTTGTCAAATTCTAAATGGTAGATGCAAACTCATAACTAACCATACTCATAATAGAAAAACAGGTATAAAGTACTTTTGAATATAATATTTATATAATTAATGCTACTATGTACCTATCAAATAAAAAATAAAATACTTTAAGATTTTTTAATATAAATTATATTATTAAAAAAATCGAATTCAAAATTTAAATTATTACATTCATACTTTATTGATATAACAGATATTGGTAATGAATATTTTAATATAAATTATATTATTAAAACCAAAAACCAAAACTAGAATTCAAAATTTGAATTATTACTAATGGATATGTGATAATGAATATACCATGATTGATATAATGGATATGTGATAATGAATATACGATGGATGAAAAATGTCATATTAAATAAGAATTTAGTATATTAAACTCATAAAATATTAGCTTTATCGTATTTATTTTACCTGATTAATCTATTTTATTTATAATATATTATATTATTTTAATATATATATTATTATTTTTATTTATTTATGATATATTAAATTAAATCGTTAAAAAACAAGTAATAATATATTAAATATATTATAATATAATAAGATATAATATTTTTATATAAATAAATATAATTATAAATTTAAATTTAATACTTAAATATATATAAATTAACTTTTAGTTAAATTAAGTTAAAGTAATATTTATGATTTTTAATTTATTTAATATTTATTTGTTAAACTCTAATATTCCTTTATATATAAAAGTTTAACTTAAATTCTTATTTCAAAATTAAATTATTTTACTTTATTTTATTTATGTATATAAAGTACTTTATTACATAAATAAGTAAAAACTTTATTTTAGTATATATATTAAAAGTATTTATATTTCTAATCATATCAAAGATGATTTTTTTATTAATTTTATTTGTACACATTTTTCAATTTAACTCAACCATAGTCACATAGATTGTAGTGTAAAATGTGAGTTGTAAATATATCTTCCCCACAAAATGACAAACTCATAATATTTTATTATATCTCTTAGGAGGCCCATTTTAGACCTCAAAATTACCGTAATGGGTTTTTAAATCTGATTTGTACATACTAATGGTTGAAACATATATAGCATGAACCTTTCTACTGAGTGCATCAACAACTTTGTTCTCTTTTACTTTAATATGTATGATATAAAAATAAAACTCGCACAAAAATTCCATCCATCTTGTTTGACTTGCATTCAAGTTTTTCTTCTCAAACAAATATTTCATCCCACTATGATCTGTTATCAATTCAATTTTTTTTGCCAATAAGGTAATGTCTCCACATATTCAATGCATTCACAATAGCAACAAGTTCCAAGTCATGTACATAATACATTTTCTCATTCTCTTTAATATGTCTTGATTCATAATAAATCACATGTCCATTTTTCATAAGGACTCTACCAAATCCTTCTTGACAAGCATATGTACATACTACAAAATAGTCATTTGGATCAACAATCTTGAATATTGGTGTATTAGTGAACAATTTCTTTAACTGCTGGAAAATTTCTTCACACTAGTGTGTCCATTAAAACTTGACTCGTTTATTCTGCATTGATGTAATTAGATGTGCCAATTTGGAGAAGCCCTCTATAAATCTCCTACAGTATCCAACTAATCTCATAAGTGACCTTACTTCTAACACATTGTTTAGAGTAGGCCATCCCATAATAGATTTTATATTTTTGGGATCCACTGCTATTCTTTCTTCAGAAATGATATTTCCTAAGTAGTGAATCTACCTCTGATAGAAAGAACATTTACTTACCTTGGCATAAAGTTGATGTTCCCTTAACACTTCTAGCACCAATAACAAGTATTCATCATGCTCCTCTTCGGACTTTGAATAAATAAGAATGTCATTCAGAAACAAGATGACAAACTTATCTAAATACTTCATGAATATCCCATTCATCAAGCACATAAATTTAGTTGGTGCATTTGTTAAACCAAAGGGCGACACCACAAACTCATAATGATCATATATGGTTCTAAAGGTTGTCTTGCCAATATCTTTGTATTTTATCCTTACTGGTGGTAACCAAATCTCAAACCTATCTTTGAGAAAAATATTTGCTCCTTTGAACTGAATATTTATTCCTAACAGTGACCTTGTTCAATTGTATGAAGTCAATACACAACCTTAGAGTGCCATCCTTTTTCTTTATAAATAGTATCTGCACTCCCCAAGGAGACAAAATTGGGAGTATATATCCTTTTTTCAACAATTATTCCAGTTACATTTGTATCTCTTTTAACTCAGTTGTACTCATTCTGTGTGGAACTTTGAAAACTAGGGTAGCTACATGCATCAAACCAATAGAAAAACCAATATCTCTTTTTTATAGCAATCTCGGTATTGCTTCAAACACATCTGCAAAATATTGCAATATTGGAAAGTTTTCTAAACTTGGGATTTTACACTTCTGTAGTTCTTGCACATGAGCTGCATACAACTGACATCCCTTTCTGAAGCACCTTTTTAATTGCAAAGATGAAATTTGTCTTATGGAAATAGGCCTTAAATGCCTTCCACTATCTTTCGTTTCCCTTCTTCATCAAAACAAGTGAATGACTTGTTATCACAATCCAACAACACATGGTGTGGATCTGACTAATCCATCCCAATAAGTATATCATATGAACCAAGTGGTATTATGATCAAATATGTACAAGTGCTCAGTCCATTCATATCAAATGGACAACCTTTTAGTAATTCATTAATTTTCCTTTTTTTCCCAGTAGCCAATTGTACCATCCATGTTATATCATGTTTTCTTTTCTTTAGTTGAAATATTTCAACTAAATTAAGAGCAATATAACTATGACTTGCTCTAGAATCAATGAGATTAGTAATAGGTTGATTGGCAATTTTACCTTCAACCTAATCATGTTGGACTGATGATCTAGTTGTTTGTTGTCCAATGCTGCAAATATTCTTGGAGTGTTCCTGCCTACATCCTCCATAGTACATGCTTTTTGTAAATTATGCACATTTCTCATTTGGTCTCCCCTTTGTGGATAATCTTTATGATATTTTTTCCTTCACATCCCCAACATTTTACTTGTTTCCTAATTCCTTTTCCAACATAATATGTCACCCTAGGCCCATTATGAGTTGGATTACTTTGTTGATATGAACTCTGTTGATTCTTGAATGAAGGTGGTTTAAATCCTTTCTTCCTTTAATCCTTCTTATCCTTCATTTTATCTCTTCATGATTTTTGAAAAAAATTCCTTCCCTTGTTGTGATCATACACATGCTTGACCTTTCGAATTGATTCTTCAAGAGTCTTCGGTTCATCATATTAAATTGTATCCTCATAAATATTTTTATCTTTACATTCTCCTTCTTCATAAGCCCAAGATTCTTAGTAGTTCTAATAACTTATTTTCATATTCATCCATGCTCATGTTTCCCAACTTGAGTTCAAAGAAATTTTCCATCTTCTTATCATAATAATGTTCTAATAAATACTTTTTCTAAAAGTACTTCTCGAATTGCTTCCATGAGATCCTCTTCTCACTGATATGATTAGTTTGGACCGATTGGTCTCTCCAAATGTAATCATTTCCCTGTAAGTTGTAAATGGAAAGCCTAACTTCCATGTTAAAAGAATAGTTATGTAGTTGAATATATTTCCTCATTCCCACAAACCAAGCTTCAGCGTCTTCTCCCTTCTTCTGCTCACCATCAAATGTGGGAGGTCTAGTTTTTCAAGTTCCCCTTGCAGGTCATCTTTCACATGCCTTATTTTATGATGTCTAACTGTAGACATTTCTAGGTTGTTGCTAGAACTATCAGGTATATATGGCCTTTTTTCTACATAGTGTGGTGAGTAGTGCATCTTAGGACTTCTGGCAACACTTTGTGGTGTTCATATTTCTCATGTGTTATCTTCCCTGATCCATTTGTTCCTTCTTTCTCCTCAATTGAGGCTGAGACCCTTTTCATTTGCCTCTGTAGCATCTTCATACTCTGCACTAGTTGAGTATTCAACTCATTGTGTTGTTCTTGGGCCCTCAACAACCTCTCATTGTCTGCCTTATAACTCTATACTTTTATCTTCATACCTCTCATGGTTTCCCTAAATTCATGTGCATTTATATATTCTCTAAACCCATTTGTTTTTGTTTATGCACTTCCCATACTGATATCTTGACCTCTGACATATTCCTCGTGGCTATATGGAAACTCCCCTTATTCCATTTTGTTGATCTATTTTTTTTCTAAAATCGAGCTTATGACTATGTCTAATTCAAAAATTGTATCGACAATGTGTTCATGTTTTTACATTTGTTAGACATAATTTATTTCTAAAATTCAGTAAAAATTCATTTATACATATGCATATATCCATATACTTTAAATTCTGAAAAACATCATTCGACAGTTTTGTCAAATAGGACCTACAGATCCTTTTTTGCTCATTTCCTGAATAGATCTGTAATGCTTTATTGTGAAATCCTATTTTATTTTTATTCTTCTTCTAATTATATTTCCAGTGGTTGTAGCCATGTTTTGTTCTAATATTGGAGCTACAATTACAACTATTTACATTCCACAATTCTTCTCAATTTGTAATCTTTTTGTAGCTTCCCTTAAACTCAAAAGATAGATTTGCTGATTTATTAAAAAAAATGGGGGTCAAAGGGGATTTCCTTGTTTTTTTTAATAAATCCCCTGATTTTGTGCAATCTAGCGCATAAGTTCCACTCTATTTTTTATTTTTCGCACCTACAAAATAATTTTTGAGAGCTGTGCTATTTCTTAATTATTCGTGTATATTTAAGACTCTAAAAGATTTTTTTATCATTGATTAGCAGTTTTCCCATCATCGATCAACAATTTCTAGTTAATATTGTTCCCTTTACACATTTTTTCCCGTCATGCTAACATTCCTTGAGCGAATGGTCATGATCTCATATCATTACATCCCATATTAAATATTAGCCATTGACGTTGAAGTACCTTTATTGTCACCCCATGCACTCACATTTTTCGTTGGCGGTCAAAATTGCACGATGGAACTTATGCGATAAAATAGCCATTGTACTCTTCCCACCTTATAAAAGAATCACTAGAAATCGAAACGAACCCTAAAATTTTAACCATGAAGACGATTATAAGTTGGGTCAGGCTTGGAAGCCCTTGATCCATCGCTTCACCCAATAATCTATATTTTCCATGTCTCCTTTCCTTGTTTATCCTTTATTTCCTTTCCATCTCTGTTTTGTTTTATTACCCTTTAGATATACTTATATTTTAATATAATTAATACTACGGCCTGTCTAATTAATTAATTATTAACCCTATTCCTTTAAGCTATACGTTTATCTTAATTCATTAGTTTAAAGTTTGTTTATTAATGTTTTGCCTTTTTATTTCCTCTCCCTTATTAAATTAATTAATTATTTAAACAACTCCTAATGTTAGTCCCCAAAATGAAATTTATTATTAATTCCTACCCTAACGGCTTTTAACCTTTTTAACTTTTATTTGCTATTAAGTATTTTTTATCCTTATTTTATTCCATCATTAACTTTCTCATTCAAATTAATCTTAACAGCTATTTCACTTTATCATATATAATCATTTGCTACTCTTTTCAAATCATTTCGGCTTCTTTTGAAGTGTACAACTATAACTTCGAGTATTCAAAATTTTAATACACTGTAAATCCAGAGATATATACACAACAACTTTCACATGTGTTGACAATGCACTAATTTGTGTGAGCCAATCCTTGCATCTGACAATACAATCGCAAATGGAAATGTCACATTTATATCTCCTTGATTTTTTCAGCAAGGGCCCTACAACCAGAGTAGAGAGCCCCCTGGCCTCTCTTCTGCCCAGTGAACCTATTCACATCGTTGAGATAGCAACCCATGGCATAAGGTTGGCAAGCAGGTCCATGAGAGACAAGAGCATCGACATAGTTAGCTTCCTTCACCAGTGCAGAATGACAAGATTCTGACCTTGGTATTGGCCATCTCTGAGACCGTGAAGCCCCCCAAGCCAAGATATGATGGTTGGGAAGAATCTATCGTTTATGTTGATCCTCTTAATACAATCTGGAATCCAGCACTAAATGATCACAATGAGCTCCATTGGCCGTTGGCTTGGTTATCCAGTGTTTCTGCCCAGGAGTTCTTCCCTTGAATTTTTTTGCTTTAGATTCTTGGTATTTTTGGACTGATGTCCAGATATTGCTATATGTATCAAGTGTTTTGGCATAATCCAAGTCAATTTTCTCTGGTATTGTTTAGACTTTGCTAGAACTAGAGGTGGCTGCATGTGCAACCTGCCTTTTAGTGAATAAAAGCTTTTAAAATATTGTTTAGAAATCATTAATTGTCAAAGCAAACTTTTATGTCAAATAAAAGAAAGAAAATGAACAATATTAATGTCAACAAGTGAATAAAGTTGATCAATACGACCAGAAGATGCATCACATGAAATATATAAAAATCAAGTGTGTTAGGCAATTCCAATAAAAAAACAAAAAGAACAGAGAATAAAAAGTAGTTGTAAGTATACACAAGTGCAAAACATTTGTAAAGCACATTCATGACAACTATAGTAAACCCAAGGGCTAGACTGGAAAAGCTCCTCAAATGCCTAAAACTTACAAGTTGGTAACAATGAGGTTACAACCAAGCCCAAGCCAAGAACAAGAAAGATCAATTCCAGCTTTGCAAAACAAGCTGACAATGGGCCATTTATGATGCGATCTAATATGCAATCTACAAGTCTTTAAATGACGCCGTTGCATAATTGGAAGTGCTTTCCAATGATGCAATACGAGGGGAAATGCTATGGATCTAAAGGTTGAAATTTAATTCATGATACACGATCTGCACTTCTTATGAACAATATTCTATCTAAAAATTGTCTAAATTGCTCTCAAAATAGTTTGTTGAGACTCCGAAATTTTGACTGTAAACTTCACAAGTACAGACACTGCATTAAATGGAAAACTCAGAACAACGGACTATTAGTACAAACTCTGCATAAAATCTGCATTCTGTAAATTACGACAGAAAGAACGATTGCAGCACTCAATCACATATCTGTCAAAAGATAGAATTACAAAGCAAAACTTAGCTCAAAAATTATCCCAAGACTAATGCACCCATCCTGCATGGACAATTTCCTAAATAATAGTGCCCTCTAGAGAAGGCTAGTCAGATGCATGCACCTTCTAATCTAGGAGATCGCACCCTTTCTGATTGTAGAGATTCCCTAATCCATCCACTTTTTCCAAATCTGGACACTGGAACTGCAATTCAACTGAAGATAAACAACACCTAAACTAAAGCAGAAAAGCACGTCTAAATTAAGAAAGGGCAGTGACTTCCTAAACTGGAAAAGCACTCTAAATAAGAATGACAATACATATGCCTCTATCAAAATGATGCCTACTAAAGGCTGTTTCACCCTCCCACACAGACCTCTCTGCTGCAATCGAGGCATGATGGATATGCTGAAGCACACCAAACTGAAAGAGAGTTACCTTTGGACCAACAAGCTAAAGTTAACATTCCCTCTTTGCAAGGAAGGTGTTCACCAAAAAAATTTACTCTCTACTTATCTCAATTCTCCAAAACTTTCAAGGTGTACTTCCCTATTTCAAGGAAGGCTTCATCAGCGACTGCATACTTAGAATCAATCACTAATTGCACAGTGGGTTCTAGAACTATATCCCAAGCATCATACTCCTCTATCATAGCATCTTCCCATACCTTTTCTTTAACTGCTTCCTCGCCGCTAGAAAGTGACAGAAGACATTGATGCAACATCAGTCAGAAACTTCCTAGGAGGATTACTCACCCAAAATGTATCTTTAGGTACTCTTACTTCTTCTTGTGCCTCTTATAATCTCTGGGTAAGCCATCTCGGCTTCCTGATTGATCTGGATGGTACTGAAGCCTCTAGCCTCTATTCCTTCAATTGAACCTCTCTGACTGAATCTGATGTTTCTTCTTTCTGATCAGCCATTGGGAAAGCATGCTTATCTCCCTCCTTAACCTTTACTTGAGGCTCCTGAGAATCGAGACTTCAAGGACCATCCATCTTCATCAATTTTATCATCTCAAATTATTACTGTCTTCCACCCTACTGGAATACAGATTCAGTAAGCCTTAGAGGTCTCGCTGTAACCAATAATATACCCTTGATGCTAAAGTGTTCAAACTTAGTCCTCTTTTTGTCAAGCACATGAGTATAAACAGCACAACCAAATACACAAAAAGTGTGATACCTTAAGTTTCTCACTAGTAAAGGATTCCTCTAGTGCCTTATCCTTCAAAATCCTATGAGGACATCTGTTCAAACTTCAGAATATAGATAGTTGTGTTGCATGCCTCTGTCCATAGACACATAGACAAATCCATGTCATGGATCATTGATTTGGTTGTCTCAAGGATAGAGCACTTTTTCCTCTCTGCAACCCCATTTGGTTGCAGGTTGTATGACACTACTAGTACTAACTCCCTCGTGATCTCTGCTTCTATACAAAAGGCATCAAAGTCCTTGGAGGCATACTCTTCTCCATTATTGGACCTCGGCACCTTTAATCTCTGACCAGTTTCATTCTCAACCAAGGCTTTGAATTCTTTGAACTCGCTGAACACTTCATCCTTTGTCTTCATAAAATAAATTCAAGTCTTCTTAGAGAAATCATCAACAAAAGAGACAGTACAAACAACCTAACAAAGCCGCTAAAGTAATTGGTCCACACACATCTAAATGGATCAAATCAAGAATCTCTCTTGTTCTTTGCTCACTTCTTGAGGAAGCAGTGGTGCCATGGCTCTCAAGTGTGGCCCTTGCACACTTCTATCTTCTCAACCCTGAAGTCTAGCAAACCTTGCACCACTTCCTTCAAGAGAGGTAGTGCTCCATAGTGCATGATCAAATGTGTGCCATAACTCACACAGATTGCAACTATCATGCACTAAAGCACCATGCTTTACTGGATCTGCTAGCACTCCTCTGGCCAAAACTCGACCAAGCTCAACACTGCATTTTCTAATGATCACTTGCTAATCATCAAACTCACCCATATATTATAGTTCTGTCTTGCAAGAACCTGAAAGAAGATCCTATGTTAGACTAGGAACATACAAGACATTACGAAACTCTAGAACATCACTTGAAGGCATTAGGAATGAGACAAAACGCATCCCAGTCACTGGATATGCAGCATCATCAACAAGCTCCACCTATATGCCTGTATCTTGTTCTTGAAGTCTGTAGTAAGATTTCTTGTTGGAGGCCATGTGTCTAAAATTTAAATGATCCATTGTCCACATACCCCACCACACCAAAAACGGTGTTAATGGAAAGGCACGATACCATGGAGAAAATTGTCTCAAGTATAGATACTTATTACTAACTTATCTACTCCTCTCCTCATGAATAGAATATCAAATTTATCTTAGAGCCCATAATAGAAAAGGCAATGAGGAACCAAATACTCCTCAATTTCTACCTCAAAGAAAAAGTTTACAAATATGCCAATCCTTTGGAATATGCGATGTCAAGATCTGCCTTGACCCTAACTTGTTGTGAGTAGACTATGCATTGAAACCTCAAACAATGAAACAATTGACGATACCCTTGAAAAGGATAAGCATGCTAAAGTTTTGATGCTAAGAGTCCTAGATCAGCCTATCCAAGTAATGTGGAAAAATTATATCATCATACTAGCCTCTTTAATTTTCTCTTTGGTGGATAGATGATTGGCAGGAATGTGAAGTGAGGACCCAAATAAGGTGGTCAATTAATAAAGATATGTAAGGACTAGTCAAAAAGGGGACATTAGGATACTAGGACCACTTGTGAGTATGTAAACAGTCTCCAACTTCTAGGAGGAGCAAAGAGTTAGATATGGATATCAACTTCTCTCGCATCAACCATCCAACAAACTTGATGAAAGTAAGATGTAAACCAATAGACAATCTCAAGAAGAAAAGGGTGTGTATCAAACTCCATCTGGACAGCAGACTGAGAAACTATCCTCTTGCATCAGAGAATCTTTCGGAGCATCATTGTTTGTACCCTCTCAATGTATACCTACTTAGTATGAACAAGAATAGGATCCCATACCTTAGAGACATTACAAGGCACAATGATCTTAAGAACTGTATTCAAGACATGCATATTAGCACTCTAGTGTCCTAAAAGTAGAGACGCAAACACTCTCCAAAAATAGAAAAAGTAGCATATCCCTTACAAATCTTGAGAAGGGATGCCAGAAGCATGTTTGAGCAGGTCTTATGAACTACATTCCCAAATAAGTTTTAAGTTTGCATGGCCTATCCCCCAAAAAGTTAAAAGGAATTTGAATATTATCTCTTTGGTCGTACTAAAAGCTATCACCTTACTTCAATGAGGTCAACCTCTTGACCTCTCTTCTTAAAAAAAATTGCCTAGGAATTAAGTTGTCATTCTAGCACCTTTCAATGGCAGATAAAAGAGCATCAACATATACGAAAATGAAGAATAATAAATTATAATGGGGGAAATTGCCATGACCTTTACAAGATGCTTCATCATATGTAGTTGGAGGTGTATCTGGCCTCAACTACTTCCAATGAGTCTAATTCAGAAATTGTCTAAAAATAGCTTGAGAAATGTGGTAGTCTATAATAAATTTTACTATTTGGATGGTATTGCTCAGTAGGTTATATGATCCAAGGAGTGTCATTGATTAATTGATGCAATGCAAGGTTCAATGGATGAACTATACGAAGAGTCCAAAAGATATCAAGGTACCTGCTTTCAAACATCAATCCCTCAGCACTACAAACAGGTGTATCATTTCTGATCACTTGCACTAAAATGTAAGGTCCAATGTTCTCAATTGCATCCTAGAGAATTTGGTCAATGGAACTTATGTTGTATTGGAAGGAGCTGTCTTGAGCAGATATGAACATGGAAACTGCTGGTGAAGGATAAGTGACATTCAACAGCGACCTACGGGCACAATTTGTCCATCCATCAGACACAACTGAAACACTTGAGTCTTTACAAGAGGACTAGATGGGCTCCAAGATCCTGCCTCCTCTCTTTGCCAAGCATGTCCTCGCCTTCTCATAGTCCTTGACTCCTCACCACATCATGGCAATAAGGTGATCAAAGTACATAAAATAATATACCTATGCACAAAGATAACTAGCCACTTTGCTATCCAACTCATCTCTCCTTCAATGTCACTGATAGCCTCCAAAAAATCGCTCCCATTTGCTTGCTTGCTTTCCTCCTCCACAATACAAGGCTCTCTATTAAGTGATGAAATATGGGCTCTTCTTTGTCTCAATTATTTTGCTAGTGTTGCTGGTTCATAATTTTTAAGTTTTAACATAGGGCAATCGGTCTCGCATGTTAAAACTTAAATATTTTATCGCATCCTTAAACTCCATGACCCATTTCATGCAAAAATTGGGCCCCTGCATGGCTGTCAGACGTTTTGTACGCATTATTACAAATGTTGCATTTCCATTTCCTACTGCCCACTCCTGTAATGGATCCCAATATTGTGACATACCTCTGAAGAGGGTAGTCACTACCAGCACCAACATCTTCATGGAGGTTTAACTTTTAAGGTTTATGTGCCATCCAAAGGGGAAGAAAAGAAGATGACAATACATAGAAAATATGCAAAACTCCTTTTCCAAGAGTTAAAACAATTTACAGAACTTGCAAAAACACTCTCCACCTGAAAAGCATCATCCTGCGACTCTGACATTAATAATTATCCTCTCAACCTGCAATAACACTTTCAAAGGTTCCTGCAATGTCCAAGGTGCTCAAAAGTGAAACAATCTGAAGAAAGAGGACAAAACCCTTCTTTTATTACTTCATTTTCCTTTTTTCTTTTGTATTCAGTTTTTGTGTTTTTTCAGAATTTATTTTTCTTTATTTTGCTTTTCATGGGTCCATAAGTTTGGGTTATTTTTAGTTCTTTTATTGGGAAACATTGGTTAACATTTCTTGGGCAGTTCATTTCGTACATGTTTTTGTACCGGAACAGGTATGGAAATGGGGTACAGAGGCTTCCGGTTTCAAAATTTTGTATAAAGGATAAGTGACCCAACGGTGATGCAAAATTGCAAATAAAGAAACAACCAATGATGACAGAGATAGGGAAGCTCTCTCAATCATCAGCATGTCAGTTGCATGTGACAGTATTCCACAAATGCAAGAGGCAGAGACATTTCAACAAGCTTGGGATGTGCTGAAGGTCTTGTACAAGACTTCCACTACAACCAGGATTCTCTATTTAAGAAACCAATTATACAGTAAGAGAATCGCTGAAGGGGACTTAGTTACAAATCACCTAGACAAAGTCAAAAATATAAGTGATCAACTTCTTGCAATCTGTGACATGATCGAAAATAGGGATCTTATCTCTATAACCATTAGGTTACCCCAGTTTTTCAAGTATATGAGTCCAAATCTATCAACTAAAATAAATCTTTAATATTTGATAAACTAACAGTTGTACTTTTTCCAAAGGATCAAAAAGTAAACTCTGTGATGAAGATGGGGATTGAGAGCATGCATTTGCAACAAAGCAGAAAGGCAAAGGAAAATCGACCCTAGGGCAATGAGGATATAGAAGCAAAATTCAAGGAGAACGCAACATCAAGCATGAAGATTCATTGAAGGGCAACACTGGCACAAGTAGCAAAGGAAAGAGCTTTTACCACAATAGACCTGATCATTTTTAACATTTTTCCACTTCACAAGATTCAAAAATGCATCTAGATTCTAAAGATTCGTGGTATATAGAATATAGATACAGAGGCCACTAGACCCAAGCCAAACAAAACAAAGTGGTTTACCACATTAGTTGACAGTAAAAAGTCATCAATAGAGGATAGTATTCCGAGATGACATAATACACATCGTCAAAGCTTAAGGTAATGCTCATAGAGAGACATTGAACTGGAAGTCAAATCTATTAAAGTGATTTTCCTAAGTTACTTAGGAAAATACTTTAATTATTCTAATTTGATTTTGACTTTAATGGAATCACTTTATTAAAGTGAAAAGTGAAACATTTAAGTGACTAGTTAATTTAATCTTGGCCATTGATTCTCACCGAAGGATCTCATCCATAGATCCATAGTGAGGGTTAGGGTTTTCGTTTAGCCAATAAAGCTAAAAGGAGATTTGGTGGAGGACACGTACACAGACAAGATACAGACAGGGAGAAGTCAGACGGAGGATTTTGCTGAGAAGACAGAGGAATAGTTACCCAATAGAGTCACCAGGGTTTCCAAACTAAGAGAAGGTCGTATAGATCATGCTGCGAGGCAATCGTACCATTCGACAAAGGGCATCCGTACAGCTGCGTAGAGGAGGTCGTACTGCTAACGCAGGGACCATGCCATTATGCTGAGGGTGTGCTGGGTTGTTGGACTTGTCCAGTGTTTTTGCAGAGGTTCACATTCGCCAGGTTGGGTGAATATTCTACTAGTTGTAAAAGTTCCATATTTTCTCATAATAAAATTCATATATGACTGCTCCACCGATTTTCCCATCTTGGGGTTTTCCGAGGGTTTCCATACCCAAAATAATAGTGTCTATATTGTGATGTGATGTTGTGAATGTTTCTCAGTAATTTATATTCCGCTACATACTAATAAAGAAGTTCATGTGTGGTTTTCCAGTAACAAATTAAATATACTGTTTAGCCCTAGTTTGAGCTTTGAAGGAAAATTTACAGATGTTCCATGTTGATGATGATGATGATGCTCCTTATGATGATGATGATGCTCCTTATGATGATGATGTTCCATGTTGATGCTGATGATAATGATGATGTTCCAGATACATGATGTTGTTGTTGTTCCAAAACTTCCTATGATATATAGATTCACTAGTCAGTTGTACAAGTGGTGTTGTTGTTGGTTGTAGAATACCTTCCTTGTTAAGAGGGAGTGTTAAAGAAATGTAACTTCGAAAGATATTCTATTGTAATTCTATTATATTATTATTATTCCTCTCTCGAGAAATGTCCTTGATGTATTTGGTCAAGTAAAAGTCATGAGATAAAACCTCTATTGTAAGTCGGGTCAATAATACCCACAAAAGTATTATAGAAATGTTATTTTGGGTCCCTAGGTAAGCCGACCCTATTTGGAGCAACAGGTCGGCCCTGATGGGTTAATAGGTCACTCACTTGATGAGTATAAATAGGTGAGGCGCTCCACTCATTTGACACACATCTCACTCAAACAATTGCGCAAGAGAGAGAGTGAAGCAATCTACTGGAGAGAGGGAGATTCTAGTCTTGTTCTTAAGGTTGTTCGTTGTACTTGGTTGAATTCTATATTAAGGAAGTTTTGTTGGGTTTTCTCCCCCACGAGGGTTTCCCGGGATAAATCTTTGTGTTCTTTTTGTGCTATTGTACTTGTCTTTCTTTCAGTGATCCTATTGCTTTTGGCATAAAACTATTAAAATTCTAACACATTTTTAAATAGACACACTATTTTGGCAACGATATGTGTAAAACCCCACGACGGGTGCCAACAGGGTGAATGCATAACCACACATGCTTAATGGTTTGAAAGACGCGTCCACTAATGCATGCAGCACGGCAAGTGGAGACCGAACGGAAATCTTAGACATGGGGTATAGTACACCTTCTAGTTAGTATGAAGATATGGCCATCATTATGGTAACTTCCTAGGTTGTGTAGTAGAGGAGTTTGTCAATTTGCTTGTGCGGGCTTTCATGGTTGCCTAGTCCAGCCGAAGGGATGATGAGTGCGCGCATTATGACTTCACACGATGCCTCCAGAAGTGGAGAATTCAAATCAAGTACCAGCTCAAAATTGTTAAGTTCGGCCGCCTGCCGGATTGTCAACTCCATTCCATGCATAGAGTGTTTGCTGCCTGGATCGAGCTATCTCTTCACGACTCATCTAGGTTTGGGTGCACAAGACGGCCACTATAGCAAGGATGAAAGTTACCAAATGGAAGACGACCAATAGGTCACGCCGCACGAATATGCCGCGAGCTTTGAAAGAAATGGGAAGGGTGCAAGGATTCTTTGAGAATGATCTTCCTGATTCTGCCTCAACCCACACCACCCATTTGGAAAATCCCCTAAGGGAAAAGCAGACCACCGACCTAGTAACTAGATGCAAACTTTCGTGGGATGGTGGAAGATGCAGGGTCCTCCCACACCAGAGAAACTCGCCATACGAAGAATCTGGGATCTATTGGATGAAGGCCCTCTTGACAATGGCCATGGAGGATTGCCTTCAAGGGCACCTTCCAAATGACAATGAGACTCCTCCCCTAGGCACTCGCATTGAGAACCTAGAGGCTGGTCTTCAGCACCTATTGCAGACCCAGCTTGAGGAGGCTTCCCAAATCAATGCAAAGTTGGACGCTCTAGCATGTGCCTACACTGGGAATACCTTCACCAACCCCCAGCCCAACAAGCTTGCAAGCACGCAACTTGTGTACCGGTGATGCCCTGAGACGGTCAACCATGAGGTGAAGAGTGAGGATCCAAATGCCGACCCTTCTCTAGTTTTTATTTCTGATGATGATTAGGTGTTATGTCCTTTGGGTTGTGTTTTTTACTATTAAGAGAACCAATTGCTTTCATGGTTATTATTAAATTGAGCACATAGATCTATGGACAAACACACAACTCACAAGATAGATCACACAATTTACTCAGTTATTGAAGAATGAAACAGTGCAAAAATGGCTTGCAGCTGTGAATGCTTTTCATTAATCAAAGAGTAATTAGATAATAATTACAATGAAGTACAATGGCTTAAATATCCACATGCAATTCGAATCCACATGAGGAAATTCGAATTGATTAGACTCTACTTGACTGTAGGTAACTAAGACCTTGTCTAAATCACTGTCGGAGGACTCAATAGTTAACTGACCTTGTCTAAACCATTACCGGAGTTCAACGGAGTTCTAAAACACAACTCAAGTGTCTACTTCAGTGTTGACTGAGGCTAACTGACTGTGGTAGGTGAGAAATTCGCCTCTCCTGCATGCAGCCATGCAAACCTAGCGCTAACTGAATGTAGAGGACTAGAACTGAATGTAACTGACTCCTAACTCAGCTTGACTAGTCACTAACTGAACTCAACTGATGAAGGTTGGTATCGGCACTCCCAGTGGCTCCTAAATTGTAGGAATTGATCTAGGAGGCTCCTGAACTGATGCATGCAAGTGCAATCAGTGGCAGTAGGCCTCCATTAGTGTTCCCCACACTTTAGTAACTGGAACATGTGCCCCAATTAGGCCAAGTGGACCCAATGGTGCTAGTGACTAAAAATAGACTGGATGGACTCCCGATTTAGACATGACTCCTGATTTAGACATATGACCAAAGTGGACAAGGGAGGATTAATAATCCTAACACCCCCCCTGAATGCTAACTTGGACAATCTGTGGGCCCTGGTAACTAAGACCATAGGTCACCCATTACATCAAGTAAAGTAAAGTAACTGCTCAATATAAGGAGCTGGGGAAAAAACCACATGGAAAAAAAGCCCCCCCTCTAATTAAGCAGGTAGAATCAGGATCAATCTGGTTCTTCTGTGCACAGGTATCCTGGGGCCTGGCATGTGAACCTCTCCATCATTATGTCTGGAGGAATCTTCCTCTTTGGAAGAAGAATGATATGCTCAACTAAATCAGAAATATAGACAGCTGACGGATGAAGACTGGACCCATGTAGAGCAACTGAAGTCAATTGATAAGTGAGAAAAGGTTCTTGAGGAACACTCAAGAAACTGATATGTTGCAGCCATGAACAGAAAACCATGAGTGGTAAAATCAGCCCCAAGTGTTAGGAGCAAGTGTTCAGGCAGATGCAGAATGTCTTCCTCTTTACTAGTTCTGTGAGGAGATGAGCATGTGATCAATGGTAGAGAAGCACTGGGACTGTGGAGAGCGAATGCTTGAGCTCCATAGTCTGATATAGCTTCAAAAATATATAATGATTCACAAAATAAAATATCAACAATCTCATAAAAGGAAACTAACACCAAATCCCCAGCAGCAGTTTTGAAGAGAAATTGCGATACTTGATTTTTCACACCAGAATTGGTGAGAGCAACTATAAGCATGACTGAAAGCTCTTGGATTTTAAAATCTGAACCAAATAATATCATATCAGAAAGTAAATCAGATCTAAATAGGTTCACAACAGATCCAAAACTGTGAAATGAAATCAATTCCCCAGCAGCAGTTTTGTAGGAGACTTGCGGTACTTGATTCTTCACACCGTTTATGAGAACAGCTACAAGCAATACTGAAAGATTATGAATTTGAAATATTAAACCAAGAAATATCAGATCATATCTAAATAAGATCATGTCAAATCCAATAAGGTTCATATCAGATCCAAAGAAATGGTCAACCGAGACGATGGATGCACAGCTTTCTTCTTCTTCAAAATTCTGAATTTTGGTGCATGCAATCCTGCAGGATTTTGCTGGAAGATCTAGATCATGGGGAGCTCTAGATCATGGGGAGCGAATGTGTCACTCTTATAATCTGATATTTATTCCAAAATATCCAAGTTTTTACATATTTGCACACCAACAGCAACATTAGAGAGAGAAAAATCAAATTCCTCTTCACTTTTGGAAGCAATTACTGGCAAATTTTGCACAGAATTCAAAGGAAAAGCACCGGTGAATGTTTGCATGGAAGTGCGGCAATATTTTTCTTCAATATCAAAGATTCAAATGTCTTCTTCTGTTTCAGCCATTTGAGGAGATAAGATATCAGATATCTCATAAACTTCCGGAGCATTAGGAGAAGGAGTCACTGCAAGGAGACTGTCTTCAATTCAAATTGACTGTGTAGAAGCTTTTGCTTCTTCTTCATCTTGAACAAATTCATCAGAGAGAGTGGAGGCCGAGATTTTTGGATCAAGGATGCTTATGGTGTTGGATGTGCTCTCCAAAGTGCTAATATGATCCTCATCAGTCATTCCAAAAGTTCTGTCCAATATTTTCTAGAAATCCTTTGGGTTTTTAATAGATCTTTTGAGGTAGCGCATGCTAGGAGAAAGGGCCATACACATTGTTCCATAAGCTACATCACATTCATTTAGCCAGTCATCCTCACTCTTAAAGGACTCTTCACCAAGTCCAATAGACACCTCATAGAGATCTTGTCTCTTCAGAGATGCAATCATCTTCATCTTCCATTCTGAATAGTTTGAGAATAGGGTGAGAAGAGGAACTGATGAATCCATTCGAAGTTGTATCTACAAAAACACAAAAAAGGCACCGTAAGGTCGACAGCCTGCACATTTCAGGTTTTCATCACACCCAGCATAGTTGATCAAGCAAGATTGATCAACAATTCCTTAACTTGGGGTATTAAGTGGTAAACCTTTTGCTTTTGGTGCAAAGCTGGAAGGAGCAATTTTGCTCAAAAATGATCCAGTAGGAGATCTAAGGAGGAGAAGTGCCTTGTCCGTCGAGGCTCTGACACCATATTAAATTGAGCACATAGATCTATGGACAAACACACAACTCACAAGATAGATCACACAATTTACTCAGTTATTGAAGAATGAAACAGTGCAAAATGGCTTGCAGTTGTGAATGCTTTTCATTAATCATAGAGTAATTAGATAATAATTACAATGAAGTACAATGGCTTAAATATCCACATGCAATTCGAATCCACATGAGGAAATTCGAATTGATTAGACTCTACTTGACTGTAGGTAACTAAGACCTTGTCTAAATCACTGTCGGAGGACTCAATAGTTAACTGACCTTGTCTAAACCATTACCGAAATTCAACGGAGTTCTAAAACACAACTCAAGTGTCTACTTCAGTGTTGACTGAAGCTAACTGACTGTGGTAGGTGAGAAATTCTCCTCTCCTGCATGCATCCATGCAAAGCTAGCGCTAACTGAATGTAGAGGACTATAACTGAATGTAACTGACTCCTGACTCAGCTTGACTAGTCACTAACTGAACTCAACTGATGAAGGTTGGTATCGGCACTCCCAGTGGCTCCTAAATTGTAGGAATTGATCTAGGAGGCTCCTGAACTGATGCATGCAAGTGCAATCAATGGCAGTAGGCCTCAATTAGTGTTCCCCACACTTTAGTAACTGGAACATGTGCCCCAATTATGCCAAGTGGACCCAATGGTGCTAGTGACTAAAAATAGACTGAATGGACTCCCGATTTAGACATGGCTCCTGATTTAGACATATGACCAAATTGGACAAGGGAGGATTAATAATCCTAACAGTTATATGGCCATGCCCTATAACCCCCGGCCTATGAGGGATTTTTGCTTCTAAAATTGTTCTGAACAGCGCTTCTGTTATCTTAGCTAGCTCAATTGGGGCCTTTTTGGGGACATAGGTTGTTTCTTTCAGACTGAGGACATGCACAAGCAATGCTAAAACATGGCATAACAATGATATGGCTCTATATAGTTTTACTTTTTTAGTTCAATATGCGTAAGATTTAAATATATAAGTGTATGAGAAAAGAAAAAGCTTAAAACTTTAAAAGATATTTTATGATAGGAAAAACAATTTTGGAATAGATCTATTTCAGGCTGAATATCTATCCTTATCTTCGACAACCAATTTTAAAACCACTGTGCAATATAAATACATGTTATCCAGCTTTAAAACCACTGTGTAATATAAATACATGTTGTTGTGCAATATGAAATCGTTGATCAAATATTATTCCTTTTCTTGTGTGTTTTGTGACTTGTCTCCTACGTGTGTGCTCTGAAAACACATAAAACAAAAATCTTATTGCATTGAGAGTAGTGAGATGCTCTACATCCTAGTATGGAGTAGAAGTTGTCACGTAACATAACATTACCAAAAATAAAAAGTAATTAAAAAATTCATGTCAGCTCATAAAATAAAAAATTAAAACCAAATGAAAAGTAATTTAAAAAATCCATGTCACCTCATAAAGAAAATTAAAACCAACATAGATCCATCTTAAACCCGTATCTATCAAGCACCAAGAATGATCAAATTTCTTGTGTAAATTTTTTCTTGACATGTAAAGAATTTAAGATAAAAGAAATTTACACCTCAAGAAATTGAATCTTTCTCGGTGCATGATAGATCTGGGTTTGAGATAGATCTATGCTGGTATAGTTCAGAAGTATATGTCCCATGTAATGGGTGCTATGACCATCTGTTAGGTATCCTCTTAGCTTGTTGCACCCATTGCCATATCTGAAGTAAAGTTCATTATCTTTATGGCAGCAAACAGTCGGATATGTGAACTAAAACACGTAAAATCTGATAAATTACATATCAATATATTAATCTATTGAAATATTAGATAAATAGATATAATAGTATACACTTGGCCCAATGGGTTAGTTCAATTCGTGTCATCAATGTTGTTGGGCATTAGCTAATTCCATACCAGCAAGTATGTGGTTTGAATCCCACTAGATGAGGTGCACTAGTCCTATGCCAACAGGTTTACAAAGGATGCCATACACGAATGTGGGGAAGCCCTTGGGTTTCCCTTGAAGTTTTCCTTGGAAAAAGAAAAGCATGAACTTATATTAATGAATGGACCTAACGATGAAGAACATGTGTTTCCTCCTTGGAGGTCACAGGTTCAAATCCAAAGGGAGGTTAGGTATTACAGCTACATGGATTAAAGCAGTCAAATCCTTGCACGAAGGAGATTCGTTATACCACAACAACGGCATCTCATACATCAATTTGGTGTCCAGCTTGGCCATGATCCTAAAAATAGATTGTTATCATTATTGTTATAGATGTCCTAGATAACATGCAATTACATTATATATTATTGATATAATAGATGTAATTACAAGTAACTACATCATCATCATCATTATTATTATTAGTAGATTGTGTGTAATCTACTTTTATGTCTATAATAGATAGCATGTAATTAGTCAGAAGTTTAAATACTAAAATAAAAGGCTTTAAATGTGTATTTTGATTTTCCTATCAAAATATCAAATACAATGATTTTTTTTATTTAGAGTTTAGACATATCATAAGAGAATGTTCATTGTTAATAGATCTAATAAAAAGCATGCAATTACACGAATTCATATACAGCACAACTACATTGTATATTAATCATAGGTGCTGGATTCACCTTGGGGCACCCCACACCCGCATTTTAATCTCCTCGGAATCATGACATCTTGGATTCATATCAGATTCTTGGGTTTTTGTCTATTTTGGATCAGATCCATTTTTAAAGTATGGTCCATTTCCAGTATAAGTGGATCTGGATCCCAGTGACAGAATTGTGGCAGATTTACCCCTAACTGCATGTTTTGAACAATTTAATTTTTACCATCATCATTTCCAGGAACAGTGAGCACACAATTTACATGATAATTATTTGCTAACTTGGTCAAAGTTTGAGCTATTTGCTCCCAGTGCCCCCGTTGAACACTTTAGAGTCAGTGCTTGATTAGTTGTGATCATCATGTTTATAACAATATTGTACTTTAGTAATTTTGGATCATGAATTGTCTTCAAGTCTGTCTTCTAGAGGACTGTAGCTCTCATCTGAAAGGCTAAAGTTCACATGCGACGTGTCTTTCTATATTTAATGGATCTTTCTTTGTATTTGGCCATTGCAACTCACGTATTATCATAGTCTGGCAATCTGAATGAGAAGTGTTCACACTGCACGGTTTTCCACTATTAGTAAGTTCCCTCGCTCCTCTTCCGGTTAGAGGAATTGATTTTACTTCTTCTCGTGGTTCTCCATCTTGGCTCATATTATTTTGGTGTTATAGTCCAAATATTTGATGATGTTATCTGCTAGCAGTGGCAGTAATTAAACCTTCAGCAAACTTGGTGGTTTTCCACTATTAGTAAGTTCCGTTGCTCCTCTTCCGGTTAGAGGAATTGATTTTACTTCTTCTCGTGGTTCTCCATCTTGGCTCATATTATTTTGGTGTTATAGTCCAAATATTTGATGATGTTATCTGCTAGCAGTGGCAGTAATTAAACCTTCAGCAAACTTGGTGGTTTTGTCTCATTTCTCAATTGACAATATGAGTATCAAAGTTAAACAGTTGATATGCTTTAATTCAGTTTTCAGTTCTTTATATAAGCAAACTTGGTGGTTTTGTCTCATTTCTCAATTGACAATATGAGTATCAAAGTTAAACAGTTGATATGCTTTAATTCAGTTTTCAGTTCTTTTTATATATATATATCAGTTTTCAGTTCTTATATATATATAATAAGGTTAGGGTTCTGATTTCCCAATTCAGCTGAACTCGCCCCCACCCCGGATTCTTTTGCTAATTTCAATCACATCCACAGTTCATGTAACCCCTAATTTAGAAACTCTAATTAACACAAACAACCCTAATTTGACAATAAAAAATCATAACTAACCCTAAAAACAATTAGGTGATATTCAAACACTAATTATATGTTTAAAAACACTTAATAACCCAAAATATTTGAATTTTAACATTTAAGAACACCTAATTAACACAAAAGATCCTAATAAACCCTGTCTCGACTCTTAACACTAAAAAGCCCTAAATAATCAAAACAAACGCAAATAAAATTCCAATTGCTCCAGGAAAGCCTAATATACCTTAACAAAACACTAAGAAACCCTAAATAATCAAAAAATAATCAAAAGAAACCCCAATAAAATTCCAATTGCTCCCAGGAAAGCCTAATATACCTTAACAAATGCATGAAAATATTAACTAACATCGTTGGTTAATGTCACAGGTCAACAAGCCTGCTAACATATATTGTCAAATTTTAATTTTAATTTGCACATGCACGCAACTATATTAGACCATCTTAACTCTAGATTTATCAAGCACCCAAAGTCATCAAATCCCTCAAGATATTTAAACAGCATGGATCTTAGCTAGTAATATCATCATCTCATGTGATAATAATTGGGAATTCATAATTATAAAGGTAAGAAGCCTTTCTCCTCTCGTATTGTCGTTCCCATTGCATGCCTGAAAGCTGAAACCTTTGTGCACTTTCATTTCCGTTATTTCCAAGGAATTCCACAGGCCTTCATTGACATCGGAAAACTAAGGTTTTGCCCTGCAGTTGTTTGCTATTAGCTTTTTTCGGGCCACAAAGTACTCAGATCTAGTACAGTGGGAGAGAATGAAGATTTAGGTGTTGTATATAAGGGATGACTAAGAACTATTATCCTGGTAAATAGATTTCATCCAGCTTTGCATCTGCTTACTCTAATGTAGAATTATCACAATTTCATACATGTTATAGCATGGAATATGTTATAGCATGGAATAGGCAAATGCAGTGTATTTATTTTCATCCCATGCAAGTGACAGACTCATAACCTCCACATTAAACTTGTTCTCAAAAACACGGGCTATGGTCTGTGACATACCACTTTAGAAGCAAGCTTGGGTTATTTTATTGTTATAACTTATAGTCAAGGATTGACTATTGACTTTGAGTTTTGTACATGAAAAAGGTTTGGTGATGGCTGGGTGTTCAATAATTTTTTTGAGTAATTGCTCATAAACACAACATACCACCCAATATCCACCAGTACAGGTGTTCCTTTCTACATTTTTTCAATAGTCATGAAAAAACTAATAAGATACCAACAATGAAACTGGTATAAAAGAATAAAACACTACAATACAGGAAAAAGCATCGAGAGTATATAGTACAAGCAATGCCTGCAGACCTGTTCAAATTCAACATACAAATGCTTAACCAAAAGCTCTTTTTTACTTTGCTGATGTAGGCTCCCTCATTGGCATAGCCTCCTGAATACGGTATCACTCGAGATCCGCTATTCCAAAATTAGAGATGAGTATCTTCATCTGATCAACGAAGTCTGAACCTGTTGCATATTCCGTTAATAATCCAACTGCAAATCCAAACATTGCCCATCTGCACAGCAGAGATAGTATGAGGGATGACCACTGACTAAACAAATCATCTTATATTTCTTCAACAAAATATATTATAATGGCCCACGATAAATTCTCAAGGATTCCAAATAACTTAAAGGCAATAAGTAATAGCTGAAGGGTACTAGGGCGGCAGGGCCTGAGCTTTCTCAAAAATATATTCACAAAATAGTTTACTCTTCAAATTTTTAACTGCATAGATCCATGCAGTTGAGTGGACACTATTATTTATTCATTAATTTATTTACCAACTCCTTGGCCTTCTAATTTTTCCCAAATTTACCAAATGTATATGATTTAAAATATTGGAATATTATGGTGCCCAGTATGATATATTGGCTCTTCTAGAATGGGTGGAAAGAAGAAGCAAAACCTTATAGTATGTACAGTACCTGATATATTGTTTTGTAATTCTGTAATATAAGACTCATTTTTTCTCGCCAAAACACAAATTGGCATATCTTTTTCTTATATATGTGAGAACTTTATTTATTATGAAGTGATTATTTTTTTAAATGGAAGCGATTGCCTGAAATAAACCATCCACTATTTATATGAACTCATTTATATGTGTCTCTTTTTGGTGTGCTGTGGTCGTTTATATCAGAAGAATAAACGGAGTCCATTGCCTGAATATTGTGGGATAACTAACTATACAAGTATTTCAGCACTTCAATCTTTGAGGGTATCATTTGGGTGTTGAACAATTCTATATGGTATGATACCCAATTCAATACAAAATTTGTACATAAGAACCAGCCCTAACAAGGACCAGTATTTAATGAAAATGAAAAAGAGTTTTACAGGACCAGTATTTAATGCAAAAATATTTTTACGGGCAAACCAAGCATGTACAACAAAGACCGTGAAAGCAGATAAGTTCAAAATTTAATTGGGTTATACCTTCCATTAGAGATTTCGTTCTTGGGGGTGAATCCAAATACTTGAGTTTGAGAAGCCTGATCCTCGATCTTTTTCTGACTGAAATATTCCTGCAATTCCTTCGCTCTCTGCCTTTGGAATTCCACAGTCACTGACGGAGAACTAGATGGTTTAACCCCAACTTTAGCAGAAGGAATAGATGGACCAGGAGGTGGAGGTGCAGAAGAATCAGAGGAAGGTGGAGGAGATGGGGGAACTGGCCTAATGGGAGGGGTGGCCTCTTTAATGGTGGGGCTGCTCGGCCTTCTCAGGGGCCCTTCAGCCTTGGAGCTCCGTACACACAGATTGCTATGCAATTTCACTGTATTCCCAGGCTTTGAATTAGTGGAAGAAGGGAGAAATATGGAGGGGAGAGTTGGGGTGAGAGACATTTTTGAATATAGAAACAGAATTGGAGGATGGATGTTGTGTTTGTGGACTAAGAAAAGGAGGAATACTATGCTACTCACCCATCTGCAGAGACAGATTCCCTGGCA
The DNA here is from genome assembly GCA_001517045.1 of Pseudotsuga menziesii. NCBI lineage: Eukaryota > Viridiplantae > Streptophyta > Pinopsida > Pinales > Pinaceae > Pseudotsuga > Pseudotsuga menziesii. The sequence goes on from LPNX011108728.1 coordinate 1,564,596, forward strand.
TCTGTAAGATCGACGTGGTCAGCGTCATCCAGCAGACTTGCTGAAACAGGTGGATAAGGTTGGTCCAACGAGACTCCCTCGACCAAATTTTGCTCAATGAAACGACAGCAATTGGACCAAGGAGTGGTTCTAATTTGGTTTTGTCACCATATTACCTATAAAGATGTGATGACCAATATTACTTTCTAGTAGCACCAGATATCAATCTTAATTTTTCAGGATTAAGTATTTATAAGTTCGACAAAACTAACTTTTATTCTATTTTATAGATATTGTTTAGTTGGATAGAAGAATTACACAAAAGACACACATGAACTAAAAGAGATCTCCCATGGCTAATTTCTGCTCACCATGGTGGTTATGACACTACATTTATCAACGGGTTTTTTTCTAAAGAGTGCTTAGTACAAGCAAATGCAAACTAAGAAGATGAATGCTAATCATTTGATAATTGGTCAAACGTTTATGTGATTGAGAAGGAAACTGAAGATGAATGCTACTCATTTGATAATTGGTCAAACGTTTATGTGATTGAGAAGGAAACTTTCTAGTTATTTGATGAAATATCAATTAAATAAGTTTTGTTTAATTTAGTTCTAAGAGATATAGGGTTTTGTAAATAAAAACCAAAAACATTTTTAGTTTACTGATGGAGAGACAAAAATCCAAGATAAGGAGGGGAGCTTGGTTGTTTATCGTAAGTTGATTTTTTGTAATCGATGACTGGAAGATAGGTGCACACTGCCATACTACAACACTCAAAAGGAATCCACCTTGTTCTCAGTGCTACATCTATGTGGAAAGGTTTTGAACAAATAGAGTGTTTACCATAATTTTTGGTGAGGATGAATTTAGAAGTGTGAATAATTCATGCCCATAAGCCAAACAAAAATCACAAACACCATAAGAGGCCCTAAGGTCTCCCATTCTTTTTTGGAGGGTGCCACACCCTCATGCACACAAACAACACCTAGATAAAGAAAATAAAGAACTATACACTACAATTTTTATTCTAAAATAGTCCAATGGGTTAGTTTGAGTGATTGAGTGCTTTAAATTTCATGCAGGAGGTCTTGAGGTTAATTTCCCAAGTGGGGTGCTTTACTTGATGTCACTATCAAGTCAAGGGTTATAATCATCACCAACAGGTTTACATTGGGTACTCTTTGTGAAATGCAGGGAAGTGCCCGAATATTTCCCTATGAGGTTTTCCTTGGGAGGATAAATGACATTTTAGAATCAAGCCCCAAGGGTTAGCTCAATCAATTGAACCATCCACGCAAGGCACATTGTCGATGGGGATTCCATAGGTCACAAGTTTAAAGTTGGTCTAGTCCTTCAGGATTATCAGTTGCAAGTTTGATTGGCGAACTAATCGTCCTCCATTTGGATATTTCGAGGAAGACTATAAAATGCTTAAACCTAGAAAAATAGAAAATACACTGAGAAATAGATGGAATACATAACAATATTTGCTTGCCTCTTCAAGGGGGAAACCTTCAAGAGCACTAGCTCCAAATACAATGACAATTATTGACTTCGCATTACATATCTTACTACTTTATGTATAGTACTTCAATAGCCTAATTAACTATTTGTGGTACCACTATTAATGAGGGCCAACCACCTAAGGTCATTTAATCAATAAGGAAGACCCTTTTACATTAAACAACTACCCACTAACTAACTAATGGCTCTTATGGCCTTGTACATAGATAAAGTAGGTGGGGTAGGTTAGGACCCTAACATGTCCTCCCCCTTCAAAAGTAACATTGTCCTCAATGTTGGAGATGAGGAAAATATTGCAAAATTGCTGACAATTCCCAAGTAGCATCTTTTGGTGAGGTATCCTTCCATTGAATCAAGGCTTCACAGATAGTGTGGCGACCTAGTTGACGCTCCCTAATGTCCAAAAGTGTTTCTAGTTAGATTTAAATGGAGCTTTCGTCATCTAGTTGAGTTAAGGTAGTTCAAACTCGACACTTTTGACCCACTACCTTCTTCAAACTAGAGACTGAAATATTGGGTGAATCTTGGAGTGTGTTAGGAGTGCTAATTTGTAGACCACTTGATCAATGCATAAACAATATGATATGGGTCATAAAACTTTGGTGCAAGCTTCTTATTGCCTTTAACTTTGAGAGAGTTTTCTTATAAGGTTGGAGGCGAAGGCACACCTGGTTTCTACAAATTAACTCTTTGAGCAGTGTTGGTATGCTTGTTGCTTCATGCGATTTTGGTCCAATGCAAAATTTTCCTTTAGTGTGCAAAGAGTGACAATGATGGTTACGAAGCAAATTACCAATTGCATGTACTTTGGAAGTACTTGGTAGATAAGAAACCATTAAGGGCAGTTGTTGTCCATAGACTGCTTCATATGGTGTCATTTTTGTAGCCTCATGATAAGTGGTATTATACCAGTCTATGGTGTCATTTCTGTAGCCTCATGATAAGTGGTATTATACCATCATTCTGCTAATGGTAACCATCGTTCCCATTGGTGCTGCTTTTTGGATGAAAAACATTGCAAATAGGTTTCAAGGCACTTTTTGATTGCTTTTGTAATGTACCTGGTAACCTCACGGTGACTTTGGGGCCACAGAGTACTCAATCTGCTAATTGAATTTTCCTATAACATTCAAATTTGTTTTATTATTGTTTTTAATTAACCATTTACATGAGAAATAAATATGTATATAATCACCCATAAAATGTATATAAAAACTCTACAAGTTATCTCCACAAGAATGCATTCAACAAAGCCATTGATTATGTTAACTTAATTTGTGCAATGGAAGTAATTAATACAAACATAAATAAATACCAATCATGTATGCATAGATGGAGAGTTATCTGAAAATATAACCAATTGATTCTAGATCGAGGACATTCCTCCAAGTCGTAGGCTATGTCAAACCATATATTTCTTTGACGGGCCACCCCCAAGACGGGGCTACCAATACACAAGAAGGTACCAAGTTTCCCACTAAGAGATATTCAATCCATTGTTCTCAATACAGTTCCCCATCTACAATACAGTGATGGTGGTATGGGTGGTAGTGCTTCTGATCTGAGAACAATTGATGGCTCCCTCATGAGAGAGAGAATCCACCCGAATGGAATAGTTCTCAATACTTGTATGCATGTTGAGAACTAGATAAGTGGCATGTAGGGTGACAAGAACTAGCCAAATAGCATACATGGGGTTGGACACCTTTTTCCCCTCTAATCCTCGGCTTAGCATAATTAACACAAGATTTGTTAAGTTTTCGTAATTGCTTAGATGATATCCTAAAACAATTTTCACTAGTAGGATCACTGAAAGAACAACAAGCATAGAAACACAAATAACGCAAATATTTTCCTTGGGGAAACCACAAGGGATAAAACCCCACAAAACTTCCTCAGTATAGAACTAAACTAGAGCAGTGTAAAACCCAGACAACTACTTCTCTCTTCTTTCTGGCGCACTTGTTCTTCACTCTCTTGCAAAATTTCTTGAGTGAGTGTGTACAAATGAAGGGGAGCGCCTATTGACCCGACTTACATCCGGAGGTTTACATTGATTCTTTCAATGACTCTTACATGACCAAACCCATCTCTTGATGGAGGAATACAATCAATACATATGGAATATCTTCTGAAGTTACAATACTTTAACACTCCATCTTAACTAGGAAGGTATTCAACCAAGGTAGCAACTACTACCACAACTGTACATATGACTGGTGAGTCTCTATATGTCATAGGAATTTTTGGAACAACATCATACATCTTCATTATCGATCTCAATTGGATCATCTTCTGCAACCTCAATATATAAATATTGAATCATCTTCTATGTGTACTGTATCATCTTATGTCACATTAGTATGTGGATATTGAATCATCTTCTGTGTATACTGGATCATCTTTTGCAACATCAGTATGTGAATAATGAACCATCTTCTGCCAACATTAGTATGTAGATACTGAAACATCATCTGCAACATCAGTGTGTAAATATTGAAACATCATCGGCAACATCAGTATGTAAATACTGATACATCATCTGCAACATCAGTATATAAGTACCGAAACATCCTCTGCAACATCAGTATGTAAATATTGAGATATCATCAACAACATCATTATCATGTTAGTGTTAAAATAACATCATCAATAAATACTAGATCATCATCTGCATCACCAACATAGAGATGCTAGAACATCATCATCATCAACATAAAAAAGTTGAAACAACATCATCATCATCAGTATAGAAATATTGAAACCAACTCATCAACAGTCATCACAACAATCATTAGTATGAAAATATTAAACTTTCTACATCAGTATAGGAATACTAAAACTATCTCATCAATCATCTCAACAATCATCAATATAACAATACTGAAACCGCTACATCAGTATAGTAATACTGAAACTATCTCAGCAATCATCTCAACAATCATCAATATAACAATATTGAAATTGCTACATCAGTATAGGAATACTGAAACCACCTCAACAATCATCAATATAACAATACTGAAACCTCATCTTTCCCACTAACTATCTAGGAGCAGTATCTTGGTGAGTTCTCTGGTAGATCCATCTAGGCATTTCGTCAACTTACTAACCCTTTCGAGTCAACAAGCCTAGTCAGGAAAATAGATTTTCCTAGGGACCAACAAGTCTTGTTCTGTCTTACTAACCCACTTGGGTTAAACTGGTCTAGCTAGACATGCTAATCCCCCTAGGATCAATAGGCTTCGTCTGACTTACTAACCCTTTCGGGTGAACAATCCTAGCCAAACTTACCCTACTCTAGGTTGAGCTACCACCATTGTATCCTTCTACCATCTACCATCACTCCCTCTCGAGAGAGAGGTCCTTTCGACCTTCGCCAAGCTTGTCTTGAAAGTATTCAAACTTTATACGAGATAGAGGCTTAGTCAACACATTTGCCACTTATTCCTATGTAGGAACATACTTGAGCTTTATGGCTTCCTTTTGAACCATATCCCGGATGTAATGATATCTAACTTCGATATGTTTTGTCTTGTCATGAAATACCGTGTTTTCTGTCATTTTAATACAACTCTGATTATCACAAAGGATATCAATAACATCTATCTCTGTATCAAATAAACTTGCCAACATCTTGCGAAACCATACTACTTCACTACAAGTTGAACATGTTGCAATGTATTCATCTTCTATCGTGCTAAGTGCAATACTGGTCTACTTTCTAGTGAACCATGAGATCATGCCTGATCCCAAACTAAAACAACATCCTGAATTGCTCTTTCTATCTTCGACGCTTCCTGCCCAATCTAAATCTTTAAATCCATGTAATCTGATCTCACCATTTGATGCATATCTGAGAACATAGTTTAAAGTCCCCTTTAGATATCTCATCACATTTTTTGCTCCAACTAGGTGAATATGTTTGGGATTCACCATATATTGACTCAAAGTGTTTATAGAAAAACATATATTTGGTGTTGTATTCACTAAGTACATCAGAGAACCAATAATTTATACGTATAGGGTGGCATCGATTGCTTTCAAAGTGTCATCATTCAATAGTTTCAAATTTGTTATCATCGGAGTATTCATAGCCTTGCAATCTATCATCACAAATCTTTTTAGGATTTCTATTGCATATTTTCCTTGGTTTAGGAAAATATCGCTTGGATACTGCCATACTTCAAGACTTAGAAAATAGTGCATCGAACCAAGGTCTTTCATCTCAAATTTTGCGGCAAGCTTATTCTTACATTCATTCATGGGCTTATCTTCACCTGTTGAGAATAAATCATCTACATATAGTAGCAATATCATAAGTCCATCACCCTCAACTTTATAGTATAGGTTGGAATCGTCTTTACTCTTGGTAAAGCCTAAACTCATCAGGAATCCATCGATTTTTCCATACCATGCTCTAGGTGCTTGCTTTAACCCATACAATGCCTTCTTGAGTTTGCATACATGAGTTTCCTGATAATTAGTCTCGAAACCTTGCGGTTGTTCGATATATACTTCTTCTTCTATCAATCCATTTAGAAAGGTTGTCTTTACATCCATCTGATGTAACTCCCACTTCATATTGGATGTCAAGGCAAGGATGTTTCTGATTGAAGTGTGCCTAGCTACCGGTGCAAAGGTTTCCTCATAGTCGATTCCTTCCTTCTAGGAGAATATGAGAGCTATGAATCTTCCCTTATACTTTTCTATACTACCATATGCTAAGTGTTTTGTTTTAAAGATCCATTTCGAGGATACCACTGACTTGTCTTTTGGTCTTTGTACTATTTCCCATACATCATTATTCATAATGGATTGGCATTCCTTAACCATTGCATCAACCCATTCTTTCTGCTTTGTTGCTTCTTCAAAACATGTTGATTCTTATCAACGAGATCACACGTCAAAACTACATAACTAGGGTATGGATTTGGCTTCTTTCTTTCTCTGATGGATCCTTCTGGGACACCATGTCTTTTTGCTTCTTCAATTACTTCATGAGCCCAGGAATGTCTTCTCTTTCATGAGATCATTTCACTGGGAAAATATTCAGGTCTCTGAGGTTCTGTCATGTCATAATCCTCAGGCATATGATCTTCTTCTTTGTTCCTAACTGGTTTAGGACCTTCTGCAGCTCTAGGAGTTTCATCCTCCTCTTCATCTTCCTTGTCTTTCTTTGATTTTCCGAAGGTTGTATCTTTGTCAAAGGTGACATCTCTACTTAATTCAATTTGACAATATCCTGGGATACAGATTCGACAAGCTTATGATAGCTCACTATATCCTGCAAACATCCCCTTCTTTCCTGAAGGGTGTACCTTTGATCTTTTCTCCTTGGGAATGTGTATGTATACCAGACAACCAAATATATTTAGGTGACTTACTTCAGGCTTTTCTTCGGTAAACATCTCTTATGGAGTTTTGTTCCCAAGGGAACTGTGGGAGATTCTATTCTATACATATATTGTTGTTATGGTTGCTTCCACCCATAGGTACATATGTATATCTTGACCATGTATCATAGCTTTCACAGCTTCCATGTTAGATCTATTCTTTCTTTCTGCCACACCATTTTGTTTTGGATTATAGGGAATTATAAGCTCCCTCCTAATCCCATCTTCTTTGTAGTACTCATTGAATTCACTTGATGTGATTTCTTCTCCATTATTTGATCTTAAGATATTGATCCTCTTTTCAGAGAGGTTTTCTACCAGGGCCTTAAACTCTTTGAATCTTTCAAACACTTCATCTTTCTTCTTTAGTAAATATATCCAAGTTTTGAGGGAGTAGTCATCAATAAAGGAAGCATAGTAAACATACCCGCTTAATGAATTAGTTTGCATGCCTGCATATATCTGAATGAATAATATCTAAGATCCTTTTTGCTTTGATGTCACTGTTTGGATAAGGGTTCTTAGTATTCTTTCCTTGTGGACATCCTTTGCATAGTCCTTCATGATCTATCTGAATCTCTGGTAAACCAGTTACAACCTTACTCACAATTGGCATTGCTTTGTAATGTATATGAGCAAGTCTTACGTGCCATAGCTCACATGGGCTTATGGTACTAGTCATCAATGTTGAATCTACATGTCCGTTCAATCTGTAGAGTCCTATTTTTTCAACTGCAATTACTACTACATCATCTATAGTTTTTCATTTTGTCCACATGAGGACTTCTCTGTCCACAAAAGAAACTCTAAACCCTTTCTTATCTAAGGATGAGGTAGAAAGAAGGTTCTTCTTTAGTCCTGGGACATACAAGACATCCTTCATCTTCATGGACTTTCCATAGTCCAACTTGTAGGAGGCTTCTCCCATTCCTTTGATGGGATATTGGTAATCATATCCAACCATTACTTTGTGTGGGGACTCCTTTTATACAAGACAAGAGAGTGAGTGCTTGTAACCTATCATGTGCTTGGAAGCACCACTATCTACTAGCCAGGTGTCATTTCCTAGTGAGACTGATCCTGTGAGTGTAGAGATCAAGACATATTCTTCATAGGAATCTTCATTTTCCTTAGTTATTTCCTCATCTTCTTGATCATTGTATTCAGCAGCATGGGCCTGGAATCTTTTCTTCTTCTTGACTCGTTTTGCTTTCATGGGACAGTTTATAGCAACGTGTCCCATCTTATGACAAGTGAAGCATTCATAATTTGAGAAGTCTTTATTGGGATTCTTAAACCCTTGAGTCCTTTTGGGAGGATGGTCATAACTATTTCTCTTGTTCTTTCCTTTGGTATGGACTGCCAAAGCTTGATCCTCATTTAGCTTCTCTTCTCTGGCTATTGTTCTTTCTTCTTCTTGCACACATTTTTCTGATAATTGTCAAAACTTGGTTAGTCTTCTTCTTGAATAGATTCCTTTGATAAAGGATTCTCAATCTCTTGGAATACTATTCAAGGTGGTCATTACAATTTATTCTTCTTCAACCATATCACCAATGGCTTCCAACTGATCCTTGATTTGAGATACTCTTGTAAAATATGATTGCATGGTTTATAACTTTTGAGCCTTTACACTTTTGAGGTGATTCCTCAAGGTCGTCTTCCTATTGATGTTTCTTCCTTCAAATAGGTCGGATAGAGCATCAGACATTTCTTTTTGTGTGCTCCTTGAGGTATCAAGTTATATTTGATGGAGTCAACTATGATCATCTTAGCCTTGATCATATCCTTGTTGTATTTGGACATAGCTTCAGCTTCTTCTGGTTCTGCAACTTCCTCCTTTATAAATCCTTCTAGATCATTTTCTTCTAGGATGAGCATGATCTAGTATTTCCATGCTCTAAAGTTTTCAGCACCTTCAAGCTTCTCCTCTAGCTTGGTACTCTTTGTCATCTTTTAACAGAATGAGAAATTCAAATGGAATTAGAAGCAGTAGTACTTAATTGATAAATACAACTTCTGGATGAACTCCTTTGGGATGACCTAGGGTTTGATGTAGAAACCCTAATTTTCTAGTTGGGATCACTAGTAGGGATGAGTGATGGAAAATATGTGCCTCCCCAGGGCGATATAGACGGTATCTTGATTTTTCTGAGAATGGTGATGGAGTCTCAAGAAAACCGAAGCTCTAGTTTTTCCCGACATTAGTGTTTGGTCCAAAACTGAAACTTTTTGGAATTCAGTTATGTTTCCACAAAAATATGCGCCCTTCTGGGGCTAGTTGAGTGAGCCATCTTTTCTGGTTGATTTGTTGAGGGATTTGTTCAGAGTAACAAACCCTAGCTGTGCAGTGTCTCTTTTCAGGGTGGCTCTAATACCATGTTAAGTTTTCTTAATTACTTAGATGATATCTTAAAACAATTTTCACTAGTAGGATCACTGAAAGAACAATAAGCATAGAAACACAAAGATTTTCCTCGAAGATACCGCAAGGGAGAAAACCCCACAAAAATTCCTCAATATAGTACTCAACCATATCAATGTAAAACCTAGACAACTGCTTCTCTCTTCTTCCTGGCGCACTTGTTCTTCTCTCTCATGCAAACTTGCTTGAGAGAGTGTGTACAAATGAAGGGGAGTGCTTCCCTATTTATATTTGTCACTTGATGTGTCCTAGGACCCAACGGGGACGACTTGTCTAACTGATAGGGCCAACTGGTCTAGCAAGACACCAAAACTAATATTTATTATAATGACACTTGGGTACTATTGACCCGAATTACATTCAAAGGTTTACATTGATTCTTTCAATGACTCTTACATGACCAAACTCATCTCTTGATGGAGGAATACAATCAATACATCTAGAATATAATCTGAAGTTACAATACTTTAACAAGATTATGGTTAATGAGCTTTAATAACCAAGGGTTAATAAAACAAAGGATAAGAGGAATAAATAAAATTAATGACTTAAGTAATAAGTCACTAGAGTCGTCTCCCTTCTAACCCCCCTCTCACTCCCCTCTTGTGGAATAATATCCACCCATCTCTTCTCCATCCTCTAGTCTACAGTAGTCATGTTTTTTATATTAAAAAGTGTAAATGTACAGATTTAGATAACATGTTGGACCATTCATATCCATCTTGTATCCATTTCATCAATATTTACATATTTACATATTGGGGTCAAAATGGGGTGTTGCATTCCCCTCCCCATTAATTTATCCACCATACTCGGTGCACCATCAACACTATATATAATGACAAAATTTAACATGTCTTAAACATGTTGAATATCTCGTTGCATGACATCCTTTAATTCTTAGGTTGCTTCCTCAGGCACATTTTCCACTTTGTTCTTGGTCCTTGTACTTTTGGTATATTTGTTGGCTATATCATCCATAATGCACCTACATTAATCATCTACTAGCTTAGTTTCCTTTCCATGCTCGCCACATCCACATGTACCTATATAAATCATTAAAATGAAATATGCACGTTATAATCCTTCTTATGAGATAATCATAGAGTCCATAGTAGTTTATCAACAACAAAATGTAAGAACATATGTTAATTTCATTAAATAAGTATGGAAATCTATATCCAATACTTATCTGCATGCATATTTCTTTTATTTCGTAAGATTTCCACGGGAAAGAATTCAACTCGTTGCTCCTCTTGACACACCCTCTATAGTCGTCCCAATCCATAGCACTCCTCCTCCATTAGCGTGCACAACACAAGGAATGGGGCTCCCTTCTCTAATCTAACAATCCCTCATGCTTCCTTCTATGAGTTAACAGTCCCTCGGGTTTGTTACCCCGATTCCCTTCTAATGCTCCATCACAGGTCGGCTAGGGAACCTTCGTGATATGACTCTAGATATCATGAATCATTCATACTAGATTCAATAGAGTTTCTTGTTCTTTATAGTCACTCGCACTTTAGGCTCAGGCATCCCCTTCTTTGAGGTAATAGTCTCACGAGTGATCAATCATTCACCAATGTTTTCTTACATAAGAAGAGTACAACTTTAGGGTTATTGTGTCCTTGTAGTGGCCTTCTTCCCGATATTTCCAACATATAATTACCACCATGGGTTCCTAATAAGTAGATTCAACATCCACTTATGTCAAAACATAAATATAAATGTATTAATAATCATATTTTTATCTATCAAATAATATTGGAAATTGTTATCATCACAATTAGATTCCTAATAATAACATGAGTTTCACACATAATACTTGGATTTCAATGGCAAGAGCAATAATCCATGTCTTCGTTATGGCTCAATTTTACTGCCATATCCAAAACATCTTCTTATTTTACACAACTTTGTTATTTTGACAAAGCATTCTTGTAGTCTATCCAATAAGACTATTTTTTATTCATGCATTTCTTTCACTACATTCACAACAACTCCTAAGATAATCTTAGAAGTATGCATTACCATAAATTAATCATTTTAGGTGTTAACATATTATGCAATGAAATATAGCTTAACATGCATTCTCATAATGCATACAACATATATGCACACATGTGTGTATGTGTAACCGCAAGATTTATACCATCTAATAATTCACACACATTCAATGCACTCTTTTTTTAAAGAAATAAAAAAATGATATTATATAAAACTACCAAAAGGTAGGATAGGGCTACAAAATTCATCAAGCCAACAATATTCTTCTACTCTTTTATAGAGGAGAAGAGTATCATTTCCGAAACTATCTTTTGTATGTATATTGTTTCTCCATATTCTACAAAAATTCCATCTGTAAATTCTACAATAGGATCCAAGGATAAGAATATAAAAAAGATTGACCATAAAAAACTATTAATGGAGAACTTTCCTGGCATGTCCTTCATTTCTGATTTTCATATATTGATTTTTCTCCAAGACTGATTCTTCAATTTGTTGCTCAATATGAATCTTGTACACCATTGGTTCAATCAAATCTTCGTTGATCACTTCCTCTTGTCTAACCATTCTTTTCTGCATTGTTTCTGCTTTTCTCTTCTTCTCTTGCCTTGGATTTTGCATACTGGATCGAACAATAGAGACGCTACAATACCAAACTCCAAACTCCTTCTAAGGTTTTCTATTTCCAATTATATAGAGGCCAATTCACTCCATGTTGGAGCAAGATCAAGAAGGGACCAGTATTGGGAAGTGCACATAAAGATGTGGACTGTGCACATGCAACAAAGAGACGAAAGAGCACAAAAGATGGAAAGTAGTTAGATTTGTGGTTCATTAGGCATATTTGTAGGTCTATTTGTGGCATTTTCTCCCATTAAAAAACTATAAATAGGCAGTAGATAGATATATAGAGGATGTGAAGAGGGTAATAATATATGGGAGATAGAAGAAGAGAGAGAAGACAAATAGGATGAATGAGTAATACTCCTTGATTGATTTGGGGTTTCAATCATGCAGTGCACAAGAGATGTATGATTATGGATGAATGATAATGTGATGAAGATGTTTTGGGAGATCCTCTTTGTGTATTGTTGAATGCTTATTTCTTTGCAAGCATACTAAATGTGATGTTGTTATAAATGTTATTCTTGAATAACATACCTGAATTTGTTTATGTTATAATTGTTGTTATGTTATAGATCTGATGTTTTTGCGCAGAAGTGTAAGTGGTAAAATTGCCTCCTAACCCTTCTTTCCTGTAGAAACCTAATTCCTACAACCCCCCTTGGATGCTTCGGGTGAGACTTCATATGTTTAACAGGCGATGCCCTAAGGGCCAGTATCTAGGCATTTTGTTGGTGTTTTATTTCTAGAACTCGAGTCTTCCCTCTACGCACCAACAAATGATTTTGTTGTTAAGAACCAGATCTGATATTGAAGGGAATGTGGATGCCAACTAAAGAAGAGATAAGCCAATGAATAGAGAATAAGCAATGTGATTTTGCACGAGAATAGAACAATGATTCAAGAATAAGTGAAGCGATATGGTTAGGAAGGTATGTATTTCTGAAGTTCTATGAAATATTTTTCTATCAGTTCCCTACAATGCTAGCTTATTAGTGGCTCATATTATTTGATACAAATCTAAGATATAACCTTGTGATTCCAAGGAACTTGAACTTTGAAGAGATCGAGCGGTTGAAAATCGTAAGAAACCCTATTTCGCGCGCAATTGATTTCTAGGTAGATAGTATATTGGAAGGGTACATTATTGATTTTTCTATAAGTGGAACAAGATCCTATTGTGATGCAAAGAGAAATTTCTTGAAATGAGCATGCAAACGATATATTGGTCGAATAGCTACATGGATTAAGATGTTATTGTACGATAATGCTTATATGATGATGGAATCTCAATACTAAATTTTTGTGCACACCGGGGAACTGAGGCTTGACTATAGAAGGGTTTGAGGGTATGGAAAGAAATATGAAAGTGTGATGAATGAGTTGGGAATGATGAAAGGGTAGAGTAAGACAGACACAAAGCTTGAATCTCTGTGCAATGGAAAAATATTTAGGGTAGATAGGAAGAGGACTGCGACTGAGAGAGAGGAGTAGTATAGTGAGTTTGAAGAAATGATTATTACACAGAATACCAGACCGAAGGAAAATCATACTTAGAAGAGAGGGATTATCAGTTTAATCATAAGGAGGAAGGGATTCCCATTCAAACCTAGGTATGTGTTGAACCTACAACCCCAAGTGCGTCTTCATCATATGAGGTAAGACTTAACTTCGCATATAAAGTAGTGATAGTTAGTACAAATAGTAGTGGTAGTAGTAGTCAAAAGGGACAAGGTAGTGGCAGTGGTAAGACAAATTCTGGGAAGCCAAGTACAACATCAATAAAGATGGTAGATCCAACACTTAGAATGCATATATTCTATGGAAAAGGAAAAAAGATCTAGAGCAACATTTTAGTTCTTTGTAATAATATTTGGGAAGTGAAGCAAATCCAAGATGAAGCTGAAAAGATAGCGCAGTTGGGTACTACGTTCTGAGAACGTGCATTACATTGGTATATGAAGTATCAAAATTATATACCATGTGGACAACCTAGAACCCTCACGTAGATATGTGATGCATTTAAAATAGAATTCTGGAAGCCTATGTCTAAGTCGTAGTGTATTACAGAACTGAAGGAAATTAAATAAATGTCAAATGAAATCATATGGAACTTCGATAAAAAATTTTAAGAGGTTGTTAGATCATATGCATTTTGAAGTACATTCAAAACAACATGAAGAATGGTTTATTACTACATTGTTACCACACATCCGTCAACCATTGACATAATAGAAAATCGCGACACAAAAGGATGTACTAGAACTAACAATGAAATTGGAGGCCTCTCCTATAGTGGATATTGGTTCAGGTATGGCTCAATTTCAATCACAATTACAAGCATTAACATTGCAATTGTAGGAGATCAGAAAAGGGAAAGAGAAGCGTGAATGGGTATGGTATAGTACTTATCATACATAAGGTCATCATAGAAGAGAATTCCCCATGGTCGCGAACTATTTTTCAATAGGACACTCAAATTCATTGGTTCCAAGACCACAAGGAGGACCCTGGTGTGATATCTATAGAGTTTGGGGCCATCCAAGAAATAATTGTCTAAAGATGCAAACATATCATACTACACCTCAAAATTTATTCTAAAACTTTTGTAAATCTATAGGACATGATGAAAAGGATTGTTTGCACTAGATCTAATTAGGGAACGGACTTCAAACTTATACAAAGTTGAAGCAGATCCCGAAACAACAAAAGGAACAACACAGTACAATGCACCATTTGGAAGAGGAGGGTGTATTCTAGGTGCAAGAGGAGGATTTTGAGGCAATAGAAGAGGAGGGTTTGGAGGCTTTGGTAGAGGAAGAGGCCCTATAACATGTTACAATTGTGGTCAGGAGGGTCATTATGCACATGAATGTAAGAATCCGTGTTCTACATGTTCCTGTTGCCGCACACTAGATCATGTGGTAGAGGATTGTCCACAGTTTATAGCTAAATGGCAGGAGAAGAGGAATCATAATCAAACTTAGAATTAGAATCAGAACCAGAACCAGAATGTACAAATGATAGCTACATAACCTAGGGAGGAGCAAAAGAAAATAACAATGGTTATGCACAGAGGAGTCAAAATTGGATCTAGTGCGACAAATGCAAAGAATCAGAACATACATTGGGTTAGGAAAGGAGCAACATCTAGACCAAATTTTGATCCTAAAATGGAAAAGGAAACTTATTCTTATGTGCAAGAGGAACTATTCCAAATGGATTAGGGTGAGTCCTCTATGTCGATGCCAAAAAATTAGGATGGTCATCTAGTATATGGTATGCCTCCTATATATGATCATACCATTGTAGGAGAATCAACTAAAAATGTAAGTACCTTGGAAAGTTTCTTGAAAAGTTGTTTGGATCTTGTTAAAGATGGATCATTTATGAACACTTTTTGCATTATAATAGATCAATTTGTAAAATAAATGGAAGGGTATAAATAATTAGGCTGAATGCCTTCTTTCTCCGAGGTCGGGTTTGAAAAACCCTCTACTTTTTTTGGTCGTCCATCTATCCAATAAAACCGTGACACATTTGCTGGATTGGAGCTGGAAGGTACAACTCAAAGGCAGTTGTTTGAGCTACATTCATCAAAGCGCCATTACAAATCCTGTACAAATCTACTATTTAGTAGGGTGCGAGAATCAAGGAGTCAACAAAAAACATACTTCTTCTTTGTACTTTCTAAGAAAGGAGTTATACATGTTGCACAAGCGTGTGGTGGGAGGGTTGGAAAATGAAAGGAAAAATTGAATAGACCTAGGGGTTGAAAAACAAGGTTCTTTAGATCATATATGTAGATTTGGAGTCTGTAAGTTCATTCTCGCTTTACATAGATTTGCACGCTAGAGTATCAGTTTTTTAATAGAAATCATTGTTTTGTAGATTGCATTGATGTCTTCAAGGCGGTTTCTACCTTGTGTAATAAGGAGTTCCTTTCATTAATGAGTTTTAGACTGCTTTAATAGAAGGGATCGAAGCTCTCCTGCTACCATGAGTCTCAAGATAATAAATTCTGTAAAGAGTCTAACGAGATTGAATTTTGTAAAGAATTTAGCGAAAATGGTTAAAGGGGTGGGATATTTTCGTTATACTTAGAAAAATCATTACAGGTCTATAAGTGTTGATTCACAACAGGCCAAGTATTTGAAAATAACATGTAGCCGCAGCCGCAAAGATGATGAAATCCCTTAAGGATGTTTGGTTGTTTATGTTGGTGAAGAATGGAGGAGATTTGTGATTCCCACTGTCTACTTATCCCATTTGATTTTCCTTATGTTGCTTGATAAGGCTCGTGAAGAATATGGTTTCAAGTAGATAGAGGGTTTGATGGTGCCCTGTAATGTTGATATTTTTGAGGAATCGTTGTGGCTTATTGAGTGCAGTCAGTCAACCACTAGAAAGTGAAATTTCACGAACAAGGCATCTCTCCACCCACATGAATAAAGTCCAATTTGAATTTGAGCGTCGCTGCTTTGTCAAACATCTTAGTGGTAATACTTTGTTCAGTGGCCATGAGGGTTTCATGGAAGAATGTGAAGGGAACAATAATTTTGTTCTTTTTTCTTTTCTTTAACTTGTTGCAGAGGATACTTCTAAATTCCATGGTATTATGTTATGCTATGCATTTAATTAGCCGACTTGTATTTCCATTTTTGCGATTCTTTTTTTAATCTATTCACGCTGTGATTTATTATGGCGACCTTGTAAGAGTTGTGTAGCACTACCTTTTATAAGATAGGAGACTTGATATTTCAACCTAGTGTTTCTGTTTAACGTCCTATGCAATATTGGGCTTGTTGATTGCAGACTGGAGATGAGGAAAGCTTTCTTTTCATTTGTATCCATGCATGTACGTTGGGAATCGTTCATACTTTTGAAAGCAAAGGTATCTGTAGATATCTTTCATTACTAAATGATAAATCAATAAAAATGGGTTCTTTTCTAAATTTGTAAGAAGCGATATGCAACTCTAAGATAAAATTGGCTAAACGTTAAACAATAAGTGCATTGCACTTAGAGTTAGCATTGCACAACCTCATAAATTTCATTGTTAAATTATCAATTTGTTTATCATGATTAATTTTTAAAAGGGTTGATAGTTTGAAGGAGGTTGTTGCTATAAATAAGTTTCTTGGGAATGGAGGGTCAAATCTACGAAGGTCCCATGGTAGCATGTATGTTCTTAAGCATTGTCATATTTATGAATGATGATCTTGTAAAATAATTGGGATTATTCTTTTGACTTGATTGATTGGTTTATGAGGGCCCCATGGTAGCACACATGTTCCTAAACATTGTCATAGTTATAGATGATGATCTAATGATGTAAAATAGGCATATTACTCTTTTGAATTGCTTGATTCTTATTGCATTTTTTTTAGTTTTAAGTAGTTTTATGCATAGTGGGAACATGGGAAATAACTATAATGTTATTTTTCTTAGATTAAATAGCTTAATATTTTATATTGAGATTTCCAAGGAACATGTATGGTATCCCATAGGAAATCCTAAAAATTATTCTTAACTTCATCTCTATGCTCCCCACATGTAGTGAATAATATTTGAACATGGTCCATTTGTGTTTCATTATGAACAACATGCTTCCACCATATATCTTGATAGATTACAATGAAATAAGGAGGTCTAACATGGAGTTTTTATATATATCTTGATAATATTTGTGGGTGGACATGGTATGATCATCCCTAACCTCAAACCAAGTTGTGAACAAAAGGAGGGCAAAGTTATTTGGGTAAGGACTACTTTGAGCTATTATTCCATAGTTCATATTTTGTCTTTAATGGATTTTTTTGTTGTGTATTGTTCAACCAAAGAAAATAGTGTGGAGAGATCAATCTATGTTCTCTTATATTAAATGTTAGGAAGGAAGTGAAATCTGTCCATCCTAGGTCTTGGAGGAGGGCACTTAATTGTTCAACGCCTAGTTTGTTCAAATGGATTTTTTTCTACCTTATTATTAGGGAGCGATAAATATGTAATGACTTAGGGTTGCATCCATAGGTAGTTAAGTCCAGCCAACATATTTCATGTTGTTTGTCTTTTAAATGATGAATGTATGGATTTTACTACAATTAATAACTAAATTGTAAATAAAAAGAGCCTTTAGATTTAAATTACTCTCAAGCTCCATTACCATCTATTGACGTCTTTGTTTTCATCTACATATAGATAGAGTTGTTGATGTAGGAAACTAATATTGCATAGTTCTAACTTCATTAAATTTGTTAGACTAAACAAAGGCAGAGCAAACCGGCTTCAGAAAGTCATCAAACACCATGGTTACAAGGTTTGGCTAGACCTAGCTCAAGTTCAGTTGGATCCCAAATTGTTCAAAGTAGCCGAACCAATCCAAACAAAACCTCAAGAATTTTCCTTAACAAAAACATACGGAAAAAAAGGAAAATATTTCAATTGATAAACAAAATAAAAACCTATGTTAGAGCCCTTAGGATGAATTCCTTCACTTTACAAGCTAAAAGCACTGTATATTATGAAATATCTCCTTTTTAAGTGTTGCTTTTATGTGCTTATGTATTTTCCTACAAATTTTTTAATTTCAGAGTAATATGTGTAATTTTGTATGTTTCATATTTATGGACTTTTCATCTAACCTTTCAAACTTTTTGAAATCTCAAACATTCCAACCCCCTCATGATTTCAAACCAGGTAACTATGACTTCATCAAAGTTTTGAAGGGTTGAAATGTAATTGTAATATAAATGCTAAAAGTATTATCAATTTTGAACAAGAATTGTGAGAGATTTTTTTATCTTGTATTGCCTTCCACAATTACAAGTCACTTCAGTCCTTTTCAAGTTTTCAAGAAGTTGATCTCGAGTATCTGCTAACAATCTGTTATGTTTAATGGAGTTTCCTTTATGCTTTTATTGGAAGATAGGAGGGAATTTCCATTTTAGAGTAAAAAATATATTACCAAGTAGCATAGATAACAACTTCATTTGCACATCACATAAATTACCATACAACAACTTCATTTGCACATCACATAAATTACCATAAAGTGGGAAGTGTGAACATGTTGAAGTTTAACATTTATTTTTGTTTCTCTAACTTTTCAATATAAATGTACAAGAACATTTGTCTATTCATTTCGTTAGGTTTGGTTTATTTCTCTATGTTCTTACAAACTAAGAGAACATCATTTACAAATATTATTGTAAATATAAATTTACAATATTATGACTTTAAGTATGATAATCATCTATATTCAAACATCAACAAACATTGTAAAAACACTTCTAGGTTGGTTTGTAGTTTAGTTAGATATTGTTTTTCAATCGAGAAGTATTTTTCTTAGGTTGGTTTATCCATTATACACTTACTCTAGGATGAGATGTTGTTCTTCAATTCAATTTATGTATATATTCAATTTTATTTCGGCCTTTTATTGCACCTTTTGGGGCAAATGCTAGTTAAATAATATTCAATGAAAAATAAGAACCAATAAGGAATTCAGATTAAGTGCACAAATAGGAGAATATGACATGGATTAGGTCATTTTATATTTGGGATCATATGTGAATGTATTGCCAAATCAAACCTAGGAAGCTATGGGTAAAGCTAACATGGTTTGGTCTACAATACAATTCGACCTGGCCAACTCGCTTAGAATATATCCTATTGGAAGACTTCAAGGAATAACAGTTGATATTGATGGTGTGCACAATACAGAGGATTTTGAGATCATTGAAATATAAGATAATAGCATACCATATCCAACAATCTAGGATTCGAATGGGATTTTGAAAACTAAGAAATTATCAATTTAAGGAAAATGCAAATGGTATTTGAGTTTGGGGATGTGAGAGTAATTTCCCCATTGGATCTAAATGAATTCAGACATTATGTGGAGCTTGTGACAAGTAGTTTCAGTGATGAAGAACTTGATCATCTATACAACATGACTGCATGGATATATGACTATGTGGATCCTATAGTATATGGTGTATTGATTTGTGTAGTATCGCTTCATGTACACCTGATTCAAAAGAATTTTTATAGGATTGGTAGTAAAGGAGACATGAAGTATCTACCCGAAGATGTGTTGGCCTGACATGTTCATTGCACTGGATCGGTACTAAGGTATGTGAACCACCAACAATGTAAAAGATTGGTGCATATCAGATTTGATCCTAATTTATGTTTGATTATGCCAAAGCATAAGGGGTTGAATAATCCTAAGGACCATATCACCAACTATGTTGAGGCATGGATAGTTGTACCTCAATAGGAATGGGTACATAGATTTATTCACACATTGGATATTATTCCCAATAATCGGTACATAGAATTGGAAGTGAGCAGAGGAACAAAAATTTGGGAAGAGTTGACACAGAACTTTGTGGTCATGTTCAACTTTGATGATGATGACCTGATGGCTCATATTCTAACAAATGAGCCATAACTCTTCTAGAATATGCATCCTAAAATTGGGATTGCTCCAAAATTGTTAGAATATTATAACATAAAAAAAGAGACATTTGATGACAAAGATCCAAGAAATATACAGATCCCATAAGTAGAAGGAGAACACGCAGTAGAAGGTCCAATATTGGAAGTCCCTGATTATGCCCATCCAATGAAAACACAAAAATTCAACATTGGGATAGAAGAAAAACCCAAGTTTGCAAGTATAGGAGATTATTGGGATGAAGAAACAATCCAAAAAATCACTCATATTCTATTAGAGTATCAAGATTTGTTTCTTGCCACTTTTAATGAGATGAAAGGAATTGCTAGAGAATGAGGAGAAATAAATATTCCATTGAAACCAGTTGCAAATCCAGCTAAACAGAGACCTTATAGACTGGATCCAAAGTACAAGGAAAGAGTAAAAGTAGAGATTGATTGTATGTTGGAAGATGGAATCATAGAACCTGTTGAAGAATCTGAGTGGATCAGCCCCGTGGTTGTACAAGATAAGAATACTGGAGAAATAAGGATTTTTGTTGATCTATGCAAACTGAATAATGCTTGCATGCATGACCCATTCCAAACCCCCTTTATAGATGAAGTACTAGAGAATATGGGAGGAAAAGAGGCATATTCATTCCCAGATGAATGCTTTAAGTATCACTAAATCAAGATAGACAAAGAAGACCGACACAAGACTACCTTTGTGACCAAATGGGGTTGATATCAATACATTGTTATGCCAATTGGATTGAAGAATGTGCCAGCTATATTTTCAAGGATTGTCATCCCAACGTTCAAGGAATTTATACATCAATTTTTAGATGTCTACTTGGATGATTGGATACTATCTAGCTTGTTGAGGATCACATTGAACATCTACACCTAATGTTGGATAAGTGTAGGAAATATCAAATTTCCTCAAACCTACAAAAATGTATTTTTTGTGTGCCATTTGAATCTTACTGGGACATGTGGTATGTAAGCAAGGGTTGTTGGTAGATCCTGGAAAGATAATTTTAATAGTGAATTTCCCACCACCTACATCTGTGCAACAATTGAGATAACATTAGGACATACTGGGTATTATAGAAAATTCATCAGGGGACATGCACAAATCATTGCATATATGGAAAATATGTTAAAGAAAGAAGTCAAGTTAAACTGGAATGAAGAATTCCAACAAATATTAGATATATTAAAACATAAGACTATAAGTGCATCGATATTAGTTTTTCCATATTGGAATAAGGAATTTCATGTCCATGCAGATGCATCATCTATTGTGTTAGGTGCAGTATTGGCTCAATCAGGTGGAAAAGAGTTGGACCGTCCAATTGAATTTGCAAGTATGAAGCTATTGAATGCAAAACAGAATTACACCACTATAGAACATGAAGGATTGGCTATTGTTTATGCACTATATAAGTATATAAACTATCTACTGAGGTCACACTTATACATGTATGCTAACCAATTTTCACTCAAATAATTAGTGCATAAGACAGTGTTGGGGGGGAGATCTGTAGATGGATGATACTATTCCAGGAGTATGATTTTGAAATAACGGTGAATCCAGGTAAGATGAATTCTAGTCTAGACCACTTGTTGCAATTGACCTCATGGGAAGAAACTAGGAATTGGGATGATAACCTTCCAAATGCACACATATTTGCAGTAAACATGGTAGATGATTATTTCATAGAAATTGCATAGTTTTTTAGCACTAGGACTGCTCCTTCATAATATATAGTCGCGCAGAAGAAACAACTAGTAGTGAAAGCAAATGATTATCAATTGATTGCAGGAAACTTGTATAAGTTAGGTGCAGATGGGATCTTGAGAAGATGTGTATTAGAACACGAAAGAACTATGATACTGGAAGAATCTCATGAAGGATTTTCATGAGGACGCTATGCAAGAAAAGAAACAACATAGAGGATATTGTGTGTAGGACTCTAGTGGCCCACAATTCATAGAGATGCAAAGGAATAATGGCAAGCTTGTGATATTTGTCAAAGAGTTGGAAAACCATCAAGAAGAGATGAGATACCATTAGTCCCACAGATTACTTTACAACCTTTTGAAAAATGGTAAGTAGAATTTATTGGACCTATTAACCCCCCAACAAAGAGATCGAGAGCTAGATACATCATTAGTGCACCATACTATCTGACTAGATGGGTCGAAGCAGAACTAGTCAAGGATTGTAACACATAGATCATTGTGCGGTTATTGTTTGAGAATGTGGTAACAAGGTTTGGTTGTCCAAGGATCCTTGTGAGTGACTGTGTGACTCACTTTTTGAATAAGACAATTGATGCACTAGTCACATAATTTAAGATATACCATCATAAGAGTACACCATATCATCCTCAATCAAATGGGACAATAGAATCTTTCAATAAAATATTGGAGTCTGCGCTGACAAAGATTTGAAATGTAAATAGAGATGATTGGTATCTCAAGATTCCTACAGTATTATGGTCTTTATAAAACAACAAGTAAGAAGTTGATTGGGTAGACACCCTTTAGATTAGTATATGGACAAGAAGCGGTGATGCCTATGGAATTCATTGTACCTAGTTTTTGCATTGCATCAATGACAAGACTGACATATATAAATATAGTAGAGAAAATACTAGAAGGCCTCACTCATCTAGAAGAAGACCACTTTGTCACATGATATCATCAATAGGTGCAGAAATCATGGCATGATAGGCACATTAAGCAGAAGTAATTTCAAAGAGGAGATTTAGTGTTAATGTATGACAATAAGTTCCAAGAACATCCTACTAAGTTTAGAATTCATTGATTATCGCCATATGTCATAAATTTTGTCAGAGATGGAGGAGATGTTCAAATGTAGAATTTGGATGGAGAAATTAAAGAAGGACTTGTCAAAGGAAGCTAGCTAAAAATGTATAGGGACAATTGTCCTTACGCACACTAATTAGAAGAATATGAGAAAAAAAAGAGAAAAAAAAAAGAAAAGAAAGAAGAGAAAATGAGTAAGAAAATAAAGGAAAAAGAAAAGAAATGAAGGTGTAAGTTGCAAAGAACCAGACATGTCATAGAAAGGGACTGCGAAAAACTGCAGGAAAATGCATGGGAAGCATTAAAGACTGAAAAAGTAGTGATAAGACCAAGAGGCTGCGACATTGATGAGGAAATCGACAGTGACAAAATGACAGTTGGATGGATTTGGATCGAATCAAGGAAAATCTAGGGCGATTTTGAATAAATCAAAGGTCAATAATGGTGAATATAAGGTAATTGAGATGGCAAGTGGCACCAAAATTCTCATGCAAATAATTGGAAAAATATAAATGTGACCATAGGCGACTACATAATACATCTGTCATAGAGCGCACGATAGAGAGTGAATTTTAGAGCATAAGCAATATTGATAGTTGAAATTTGTGCCCATAGAGACCATGGCACCCAGGAGATAGACCAACATGAAGAATCCATCAATAGAATTGCATGAAGGGGCCACAAAGATGCCAAGATAGTCAGCGTTGAAGCTTTTCAATTTCCCCCATGACTACATTCCATCGAGAAATCTTACTGTGAAGATGGTCACTCTACCAAACACAGAGGCAACATATATACCAGTATCAGAGATTCCAAAGGAGGTGTTCATTGAAGAAAATATGCTAAGCATGCTAAACAAGTTTTGGTTTGTAGATTATGATCTCACCAATGAAGAACATTTTCTAGAGATAGTTGATAGTAATTACTTGGACAAAAGGATCGGTTCAGCCTTGAAGGAGCCAGTTGAAATAGAACCTCAGTCATGGGCAGTTGGATTGTAGAAGTCAAGCATTCTCGATTTGATGGACAATCCTTATTTTGGGATGACCCCGCAAGTGAAGTTGTGTGTGAATATGTTGTTGTCATGTGTACATGGTGGGTTCTTGTGGTTGGATAGGATTGTGTCCATTGATGTTAAGCTAATAGAATATATCACTAAATTTCCAATCACAAGAGAGTATGTGAGCGCTCTTCTAGATAAAAAGTAGGAGAAACCCCTCATGAAGAAGATGATGAAGAAATATGGTACCAAGAGAGTTAGTAGACGATTTTCAGTCAAGCACATCAATGGCAGAGTAGTGAGGTTTGCTGCTGATATCTTGGCATGTAATATATTCCAGAAGAGTCACAAAGAAAAAGTCTCAGTAGTGATTACTGTATTCGTATCACAGTGCGTGGAGGGAGTACAAATGAGCTGGTCAACATTCCTTTCGAATGAGTTTTTAACTGATTGCTAGGAAGCACAAGACAAATGTACACTTTTTCATTACACTTGGATACTAATATGGATTACATTGGTAGGATGGAAGGATCCAATAGATAGATAAATATTTGACAAGAACAAGAATCCCTTTCTAGCATCAATATATGTAAATTTATGGTTTACGAAAAACAAGCGCATACATATAGATAACAACATTTAGTTATTTCTATATAATGATGAGATTAATGCTATCATCAAAATAATATCACACATACAACCATGAATAACTAATACATATAAGTGGATTATGCACTTTAATCCATGCATGCATCATATCTATGTAGAAGAAAAAAGGGATCCCCATAAGCAATGGTTAGCTACCATGTTTAGGCCTTTAGAGGTGGACATCGATCAGATTGTGAATGATTGGGATTTGGCACGATGAACTCCATTGACAAAATAAGAAGAGGGCGTGCAATAACAACCACATCAACAATAAGAAAACATTCCACCAAAGAGTAAGTCAACAAAATAGGAAACAGAATAAAAAATTTCCCTGAAATACACAACAGACTGCGCAGGATGAGAAAATAATAGAAAAGGAGAAACTAGAAGGATCATCAAGGAAGAAGAGAAATACATAAAGACCCAAATTTGTTTGGGTGTTGACAGAAGACAATGTGGATTAGATTGGTTGGGAAGTCAAGAATGTCATAGAGGAATTCATAGAGAAGGTAGCCATAGAGCAGGAAATGGAAGACCTTGCGACCAAACAAGAAGAGATATTCATGAAAGTCGAAGAAGAGTTCGTGACAATAAATCAATTATTGACAATGACTAAGAAAGAAGATGGACATAGCAGTGGGAAAACACACTCATCTACACAGATGCAGGTCACAATAGAGACAAAAAATGGTTGAAGATTTTGGTAGCAACACTGGTATTTCCCACACAAGAGATGTAGGAGTCAACGTTCACAATAAGTCTCATAGGAATAGTATTGTTGCACTTACCTGTGGACGAGATGCATACATTTCATACATCTATCATGTAGGAAATTTGAGGGCGACATGATATGGCCACAATAGAGTGGTATAAATGCCAAGATGAAAAGGAAGCATTAAAGGATGAACGTCAGAAAATGCAAAAAGAGAAAGAAGAAACTGCATAGAAGACAACAAAATTACAAAAGGAAGAGGAAGAGGGAGCCAAAAAGAGTGATAAGTTTAAGAAGGAAGTAGAGGAAATGGAGAAAATGAATTCAAAATTGTAGAAGGCAATTGAGGAAGTATGTAGCACGCTACAAGATGTGCAAATAAAAAAGGATACTCCTTTAGAAGAGAAGGTGAGGAATATAGGTGAAGACATTCAAGGATTTCGTGTTGAGATTAAGGAGATCAACAACTAGAGACACCACCAGAGGTCATATAAGAGTGCAAACATAGACAATAGAGAGTAAATATTGCAATAGGTAATATTAGAACCTTGGAATTAAAGCGTGAAAGTTGCACGAAGAACGTACTCAGCTATGGGAACAATTGGTCATAGATGAGCAATCGAAGGAACTAGATCAAAAGTTTTAGGTTGCTCAAGAGACAAAATAGAAGATGCACCCTAGTTTGAATACCTTACCAATTGCGAAGAAAATGGCCAAGACGGGAGATTAGATAAAACAACAAAAGGAAGTAAGCAAGATTTGGGATGAGCAACAGAATATAGCCAACAAATTAGAGCCATTAAAAGATGAATCCATTCAGGTCGTAGAACAATTTGCGTAGGTACAAGGGAAATTTAAGAAATCTGGTAAGGAATGCACATAATCCTTGAATTTACCTCTCAATGAGCAAATGGAAGAAGGAATTTTGGCCAAAGAAGCAAAATGTTGTGACTGCATAGGAAACCCTACAAAAATTAGAAATAATAGTGCAATCAGAGAAGCAAGCAGAAGTGTGAGAAAGATTAGAGACCCAAGTTTTGGTTGACTAACTGAGGTGGCTCGAGATGAGCCATAGGTGAGTGTTCGGGGCTTGTTAGATCAAGATCGAGAAGGGACTGGTTTTGGGAAGCATGCGCAAAGATGTGGATTGTACACATGCAACAAAGGGACATAAGAGTGCAAAAGATGGAAGGTAGTTAGGGTTTTGGTCCATTAGGCATATTTTTGGGTATGTTTGTGGGATTTGGCCCCCTAATTAAAAACTATAAATAAGCAATAGATAGACAGATAGAGGATATAAAGAGGATAATAATAAATAGGATATAGAAGAAGAGAGAGAAGATGAAGTGGATGAAGATACTAATGCAGCAAGGAGGCCTCTAATCTGGCATTTTTTCCATGTTCCTTTGTCATTATAGACTACAATATCAGAAATGATAGAGTTGTCTTGATTTTGACAACAGAGTCTTAAAGTGTTTAGGGATTGGTATTGCATCAAGGTGGGGGGGG
>LPNX011108728.1:1591727-1667695 GCA_001517045.1 Pseudotsuga menziesii
GTTTCCAAATGGGGGAGATAGCCTTTCCTTATCAGGGGATTCTCAAGGCATCTTAGTCTGTCATGATAGAAGTATTTATGAACAAGATATTTTTTCCACCAGTAATCCTTTCTAGAAACAAGTCTCCAAAAAAGCTTTGCTAACATTACAAAGTTTTCTATTGAGGGATCATGTATACCTAACCCCTCATTAACCTTAGGCGCTCTGACCAACTTCCAATTCACCATAATCATTCTTTTTGTGGAGGATTTTCCGCCTTTCCAAATAATTTTTTTGATTTCATTTCAAACCGATTCTTTGACATTGGATATCCCCAAAAAAATGGAGAGTTGGAAAATGGGTAATGCTTACAAGACTACTTTGATCAGGACCACATGCCTAGTTAAATTCAACCATTGGACCCCCCACAATTTTTTTTTTTGATTATGTCTAGAATTTGTGCCCATTTTGATTTTGGTAAACCTTTATGGAAGATACAAATTCCTAAGTATTTGAAAGATTGCAACTATTTCTTTATGGAGAATTGCATACTTCTGGAAATAAAGTTGTAGTCCTTCTATTAGTGTTCTAGAAGTAGAATCGTCTTTTCTGCTTTATTGTTTTTCCTCCAGAAGCTCTCAGGAACACCTCAAGAATATCCTTGAATTGTGGGGTAGGATAGTTGAGGTGTCAGATTGAATAACTCTTGAATTCATTTTATTCCTTTGCAAATGTTTTTATTTATACATTGCATATGGTTGTTTCTCTTCATCTTCCAACCAACCTTTTCATCTCCTTACGTGACTATTCATATTCATAATTTATTTACAATATTTACATATTATGTGGAACCATAATCACAAGGATTAGGTTTCCAACATTCCCCCTCTTAATCTGAAGGGGTCTTTGTGAGTCTGAGCATGGTTCTAAATCTTTCACACTTTTCTCGTCCATGTGCTTTGGTGAAGATGTCGATAATTTTCTCATTTGTGGAACAATGTCATAAATGAACTGTCTTGGCCTCTACATGATTTCAAATCAGATGGTACTTTCTTTTGATGTGCTTGGTTCAATCATGGAATCTAGGTTTCTTAGCGAACTTTATTGCAGAAGTGTTGTCGATCAATAAGGGAGTGGAATTTTCTCACTTCTCTAACAAATCTTCAAGTATTTTCTTAAGCTACACAATCTCATTTGTTTCTTTTGCAACTGCCACATATTCTGCTTCTATTGTCGAATTTGCTGGAACTGACTGATTGTGTGATCTTCAGGAAATAATTGCTCATCCAAAACTCATTGTGTATCCAAAAGTGGACGCTCCTATCTCTTTCTCGCCATCAAAGTCTGAATTAGTGTACCGAATAATTTTGATCTCTCCCACCTTAGTGTACATGAGTCCAAAGTCTTGAGTCCCCTTCAAGTACCTTAGAACTCTTTTTGTTGCAGGTCAGTGTCCTTCACAAGGTTTGCGCATGAATCTGGAAAGAATCCCAACAACATAATAAATATATGGTCTAGTAGTGGTAAGGTAGATACGGCTTCCTACAAGTTGTTGGTACTTGGTCGCATCCTCAAATTATTTTCCTTCACTTCATGTGAACTTCAAATTTTGTTCCATTGGAGTTGAGAGAGGGTTGCATTATGTCATGAAAAATATGTTCAACAATTCTCAAACATACCTTTTATGAGATATGAATATGTACCGAGGATGTTGAGTCACTTCCATTCCTATGTAGTAATGAATATATCCCAAATCAGTCATTTCAAAACATTTCTTTACGGATGCTATATAATCTTCATTATTCCTTGTCATCAAAAGATCATCTACATATACCACACGAAATACAATAGATATTCCAACTTTATTCACAAACAATGTTTCATCATCATGATTATAATGCTTGAAATTTATCTTTAGAAGATGCTCGGTTAGCTTTTCATACCATGCTCGTGGTGCTTATTTAGGCCATACAAGGATTAGACAAGTTTGCATACCTTGTGTTCTTGTCCCTTGACAATAAAACCTTCCAGTTGAGACATGAAGACATTTTCTTTCAAGTATCCATTCAAGAAAGTTGTTTTTATATCCATTTAGTGGAATTTCCACCCACTTTGTGCCGCCATAGAGAAAAAAGTGCAGATGGTAGCTCATTGTTTTGTGGGGGGGAATGTTTCTTCATAGTCAATTCCTTATTTTGGTGCATAGAATTTCGCCACAAGCCTTGCTCTGTGTTTATCAAGTGAGCCATCTAATTTTTATTTGTTGTTGAATACCCACTTGAAACCAATTGGTTTGGTTCTAACTAGAGGGTCAAGGAGATTCTAGGTTCCATTCTTTATGAGTGTGTCTTATTCATTTTGCATAGCTTCTTTCCATTCATCACATGTATCAACTTCTATAAAGGAACTTGGTTCAAAGTAATCTGATAAATTCAATCCACAATCAAATGAGACATCCATGTAATCACTTGAGTTATCTGCTTCTCCTCCATCATCTTGTCTTATTGAGTTTCTCATTTCTGTCTTTCCAACTCCATCTAGATGGACAGTTTCAAGTTTCTTGATGGACCATTTTGGAATATTCTTTTATGGTCTAGGTTGATCAGCTGGAGGTGCTTCATTCTCTTTAAAGTTCAATATTCTGATACTCTCAATAACATCATCCATTTCAAGTGAAGTGGTGGGAACTTCTTCTTCATGGTGTATCCACGAGGGGGTGTTGGTGCTTCAAAAGGAAATTCCAAAGATTGATCCTGATCCAAGATCGGGATTCCCCCATCAAGGTTTGGAATTTCATTATCAAAATCATATTATGTCTTTAGATGGGAAAACTTCTCAAGATGATCAAGTTGTATTTCAATAGACTTGTCATTTATATTAGTATGGCATGACTTGGAAGTGTCTAAATACCTTAAGAAAATGCATCTTTGATTTCTAGCACCAAGTTTGTTTCTTTGCTCCTTTGGTACCAAGGCATAGCAGGTGGAACCAAAAACCCTGAGATTCCTAACCGAATTAAGGTGGAAAAACCACATTTCATGTGGAGTCTTGTATTCAAGAGCATGAGATGGACTTCTATTTCTCAAATATGTTGCAAATAATACTACATCACTCCAAAACATCAATTTCACATTCTTGAAAAACATAATTGATCTTGCGATATTCATTAATTAATCCTCTATGCTACACCATTTTATTGAGGATTATAAAGAACTGAAGTTTAATGTGCAATCACATGTTTGCAAAGATAGTCTTCAAATTCATTAGACGGGTATTCTTTACCATTATCATAACAAAATGTACCAATACATGCTTGTGCTTGATTCTCTATCCATGCATGAAAGTTTAATGTTTGAAATGTTTTAGACTTTATCTCCAATAAATATAAACAACACATTCTTGAATAATTGTCAACAAAGGTCATGAGGTACCTATTACCATTTGCCAAGAAATTGGCACGGGGACACATAAGTTAGAATGAATCGGTTCTAAATTTCTACATGCTCTAAATTTAGACTTGTAAAAATGATGCTTCCTATGTTTTCCTAGAATGTATGCATCACAATTGTTCCTCTATTTAGGAATAATAGGAAAACCATATACACCATTCTTTCTTAACAAATAAAGACTGTTATCATTCAAGTGACCAAGTCTTGCATGCCACAATAAACTAGAATGGATGACAAATTAACTTCTTCAAGTTGAGACATATAGGAAATTTTTTGAAAAGTTGCAGAACAACCCTTCAACTTCAACAACTTTCCATCTTCATACTCGGTCATGATGACCTTGCTGTTAGAGGACTTCCTTATCTCCCTAATTCCATCAAACATGTGGATGGAGTGGCCTTGCTATTGAATTTGCACCTAGGACGAAAAGCTTCGCTGCAACTCTAGAAGACAAAGAACATTATTTAACAAAAAATAGGGGAAACCAAGCATCTTGAGCTTGATTGAACCAATTCCCCTTGGTTTGAGGCTATATTTGTTTTCAAAGTATACTATGTCATGAGTCAATGTCATCCAGTTCTTCAAAATTGTATTTTTGTAAAAGTCATATGAGAAATTGCACCAGTATCAAGCATCCAACAATCTTTGTAATATGCAAGAGAAGTTATTTAATTAATACCAAGATTACAATGTGCAACTATACAATGAGCAGAATTAGGGGCTTTACCAGCCTATTGATTTTTATTTTTGTCTTCTTTATTGTGATTGTGTCTTCCTTTAATGGAATCTCAAGGAACCCAACATTGATAAGCTTCATGTACATTCTTTCCACAACGCTTGCACTTCATATTTGATCTTTTGCTTGAGTTGTTTGTGCCCCCTCTACCTCTAAAATTTCTTCTTCCTCATCCTCTATTTCCGCTATCTTACTTGGAAGGGTTTTTGGGTCGATTCTTTGCTTTCTGAACAAAGCAAAGGGATTCTCCAGTAGGCTCACTTGATTTCTTTCCAAAGGATTTTTCTCTGTTCGCAATCTTTTCTACCATGGTGTCAAAAGTAAGGTCTTTGAACTTGTCGCTTGCTTGCAAGGACTCAAGGTAGTTGGAGTGAGTTGAATAAAGTTACTTTATAAATGATGCAAGTGGAAGGTTGGGATTCATACCAAATTCTTTTCCTTATGCATGATTGCTTTGATCTTAGATGCAACCAACATAGGATCATTATCTTTTACTTCCAAACTTAACAATTTTAACATTAATTGAATTATCTCCATATCAGAATGTGAGTCATACAATTCTTTTCATTCCTTTAAAGCTTAAAAACATGATATTACAGGAAAAATGTATTAGCTCACCTCTTCACTAAAGTGGCAGTGATCATAGCTAAATTTTCCTTGTCTTTGGACTGCCAAATAGCAAGTTCTCTCTTTGATGTAGGAAGTTTTGGATCAGTGGTTATGACTACATATATCTATATCCGAATAGTCTTTCCTTCATAAATCTCATCCCATTGGTCATTGTATATAAAGGTTGACTTGATCTTTTTGAACCATTTTGGAGATGTGTCCTTGTTAGCGAGGACAACACCAACTATTGATACCAAAGAGTGCATCTTCAATCTGGAACCTACAACTTATACAATATTTGAGGAAAAGTATGGGATGTAGGTTTAAGTTCCTTCTCCTTAACAAATTACAAAAATGATTTTAAAGCTTAAACAATTATGCAGCTTCTCATAATAATTCTGCAACTCTATATCATTTTTTCTAGAGTGTTATTACATAAACAATACATTTCAAATCTTCACAATAATACATCAATAAAGTCTCATCATAAGGCCAAGAATTTACAAATTTCATTTATCCCCCAAAGCTTTGAAGATGTTGAAATTGGCAATTATTACCATTCTTCATATGCTTCTTGTGGAAGTTTGAATTTCAATTACCAGAGAGTGAATGAATTTATGAGTTGTATTCTATCGGTACTTCCCGATAGTGTGGATTTTTGTGTGCTTTACAGAGGTGAAATTTTTGCGTAGTCTCATGCGATTCATTATCAGCAGGAGGATCTCCATGTACACATGTTCGCTAGGTTTTATGTTATATCTATGAATTTTCTATAGATATTTGTGGACCTCAGGGATGTTTATTTTTTAATTTTTGAGATGGAATGAAGGAATTTTTTGTAGAATTATTTTGATGCTTCCTAGTAGTGTGGATGCATATATTCAGGGTCAACTAGAGGATATGCATGATATTGGGTTCAATCTTTATCAAGTGTTGTGATTAATCTGGGTAAGAAACACCAATCTCTATCAAAATTTTAGTATTGTTCTTCTGCACCTTTGTAAAGTTCGGAAAGCATAAAAGAATCAGATAGTTAAGTTTTACTACCTGGAGGGACTTAGCATTGTTATTTTGGATATAAAAACTTGTGGGCTCAGAAGAATTGGGACTTTGATCCTTGTTCAATATATTCCTTGGGTTATATTTCTCATATTCATAATCGTTTTGAAACAATTGCATTTTCATTCGATCGCCTCTTAAACAATATGGATCCTTGGGTCGAAAAAGGAAGGAATGACAATGACCATGACCATTTAGTAAGGAATGTCATTGGTATGGAGAGGCAACTTCATAAAATAAAGAGCAATATCAGTAGGGATATTGCAATTTCTTAACATCAGTTTCAAATGCAAGATGTGCAGTTGATCAATTATAGAGCCAAAATTGTGATGGTGAAAGTACAAATACAACACCTACAAGGAAAAGTAATGAATTTTGAAGAAGAACATAGAGTGTTAAAAGGTAAAGTGCAAATTTGTGAGGAAGAGAATAGAGTTTTAAAGAGCATAATACAAATTCATGGGCTGTATGTGTTATCACTCCAGGAAACTCCTCTGGGTTGTAGCTAAAGGATGCCTGGTAACTTAAAATGCTTTTAGGGTTTTCTGATATGGATCAAGTCAGGTGACCTATATAACCTTCCATTCTCAAGACATGCATGAAACTCACTCAATTACAAGGCTTTTAGTTACAACTGTTCAGAAGTTGACAATAAGGTGCAGGGATGGAGAACTCATCAGGCTGGCAGATTTACATACAAAACAGATGCATATAAATGGCTAAATCATGATAAGGATGGTACTTATAAATCAAATCACATTAACACACCAATAGGATGACATCTATTAGTTATTAATCAACTTGAAAGTAACATAAATGCACATTCAGGCATAAGTACAGTAAAGACAGAGATGAAGGCTGAACAAATCATAACAAAAGAGCTTATATTCAAGAATGAGCAAAATGAGAAGCTGACAATAGTATAGGCTTATAAATCTCCGAAGTCGAACCATTTCAATAAAATAAGTATTAGGATTTATAACCTTTACAAAAATACTCAGATCCTGAAAAATTGGATCTGATTTAATAAAAATAGACAAAATAATAGTTTTTTGCATAATTAGGTCAAAAAACCCTAATTTAACTACTAGTCTAACTAGATGTAGAATTCATTCACTGTTTGAACCTTCTAATAACTAAAGTAAGCACTGGAACTAATTGCCACTGGTCCTCTGCTCTTGCCCAGGTGTTGGTGAAGTAAACTCTTTATTTTTCTGCTGTAACCTGCCATGTTAGGTCAACTTTTGCCCTAAAAATTTGGCCAAACCGCTGAAAACGGGGGCTGAAAGATGTTTTTTGTTCTTCAACTCTATGACAACTGTGTATAAAATGAAAGAGGTTTTTGTATAATTGTTTTTTTTGAGCAAAAACCTCTCTCATTTTTTGGAAATTTGTTTTCATCTTCCCGAGATATGTATTTCAAAAACATGTGTAATATAGGGAAATTCTAAGATCTGAAAATTAGGTCTTAGAGATGGATTCTATTATCCAAATATGCAATACCTGTAGGAAAACCGAGAGAGTTTATTGTTCTATGACATGTTGGGAACAAAAACCTCTGAGTATTTTGCAAAATGATTCTCCAGTCGCTCATAATCCCCATTTTAAAATGATGCCTTTTCATAGTAAAACACCCCTTTCGGTGGCTTAGAGCGTCCTGAAATTTAGGTCTTAGCTGCCGAAAGTCTGCTTTCGGTGGCTTAGAGACCATTTTGAAACCACGCTTAGCCACCAAAACCTGTGTTTTGAGTTTTTTTAGCAGACTTTTCCCCCAACTCCTTTTTGCCTGCTTTCGGTGGTTAACGCCCTTCTTGCATTGTTCACTAAGCTGTTGAAAGCAACACTTTTTGGTGGCTAATGAATTGTTTGAAGCCTCACCTAAGCCATCGAAAGTTCTTTCACCATTTACTCACTCAGACCCAATTTCGGTGGTTATCTTTCATCCTACGTTAATATGTTAGCTACCGAGGCAAAGCCTTTCGGTGGCTAATAAGATATTAAGAACCCCACCTAAGCCACCGAAAGCTAAAACTTCCAATTTTTTCAACCATAGCACAAACAGAGACCTTCAATTTGTTAGTCATCTTTAAATCTTTCATGACATGACTCGAATTCTTCATACTATCAAAATAAATTTATTTTGGGAGATAACATCTGGCTCCTACTTGGGGATGGGAACCTCCCTGTGAGGTCCCAAGAACCCCAGACCAAAATGCCTTTCCTGAAAAAGAATAATTAAAGCTATCTTCTATTGTTCCATTGGGCATGGAGTCATTTATCTTTTATAATTGATCCCCTGCAATCTTCTTGTAGACCACTTTGCTTATTCACAAAAAAAACTAAAAATGACCTAGCTACTCATATTAAGAGCTTATTTTCCTATCTACTCCTACTCCTAATTCTAATCAGTAGAGTCTCCTTATCATGTGACATCATGCTTCTAATGAAGCCAGGTCAGAAGCTAATCTGCTAAACTTATCCTTGATCTTGACCCAAAAAATAAATGAAACCCTAGCATGCAGCAATGTAGTTTCGAAGGGTGACAAAACCAACTATCATCTGAAAAAAATATTTTGATATCTATGCTGCTCATAAGTTCCAGATAGTCGGCAACAAGGTCATAAAATCCAACAAGAAATACCTTTTTATGCTGCTATTCCAACTTAATGAAATGTTGTTGCTGGCTGCTTTCAGTGATCACTACGTTAACTGTAGATTGCTCAACCTCTAACTAGGAAGGATGAGTTATGCCCTGTTGTTCTGGAGTTTTTAGATCATAATCTTCCTCTTAATATATGTGCATTCTTCCTTTGTCAGTAAATTAGAAAGCTAAGGGTTGCCTTTAGTATTTGTTGCAAATCCAAATTTGTTACATGTTGTTCCTTCAATCTGCTCATTATCTTTCGGGTTTCCAAAGGGGACAATCTGATCTTCTTGACACCCTAAGTCAATAGATGCATTTGGTACAAGGTCAAAATCATCTATATTATGGTTAACATTCTGAAGATCATTAATATCTCAATCACAATGAGAAGTGTCCCCTATTGTAGCATACTCTTCATAGCTATCATTAACCACAACATGCATATGTCTCTGATCATCTCTTTGCTGAAAAGTAGAACTAAAATAAATTCCAGAAGTGGACAAATCCTCACAAAACTTAAAATCTTCTTCTCTATTTACCTTTTCATCCTCAACATGCAACTTATATTCTTCACAACAATTATCAAATGCAAACTCATCTTAATAGTACCTTTTACAATGCTCAGTGAATGCTTTGTGAAAATCCTTCAATGATGAAATACTGGAAGGAGGTAAAGAAAAATACCACTGACATGCATCACCATATAATGAATACATGAACATCTTAATACGAACATCTTCATGCTGCTGATATAATAGATCCATGCATTCATGAAACTTGAGGAGGTGTTCTGTAGGACTGTCTTCTTCCTCCTCTTTGAAGACAGGTAGAAAATCTCCCCATTTATACTAATATCAGGTACTGGATGTGGGAAACCAGGAATAGGAGAGAAGTCAAGAGGTGCAAACCTCTGACCCAAAAGAGAAGCAAATTATTTTGACATCTTTATATTATGGAGTCGCCACTGAATTCATCCTTCATGGAGTCGCCAGGGATGAGATCTTCACAAGCAACAGTGCTTGAAGATGCCTAAACCATAGAATTTTCTGATGTATTTATAAATTCCTGAGAATAAAGTGTTTCCACAGAAGAAATAATAGTAGAAATATTTCTTGAAATACCTGATGTAGCTTCCTGTGCAGCAGTGCTGGTCTTCCTTAGTGAAGCCCTAGCTCTTCTCAAAATCTCTTCTGGATCTGAAACAGGTTTTGCTGGTGGCCCTTTAGGGTTTGCTTTGGTACTTGGTATTCTTAAAGCCACATTATTTCAATGGAGTCGCCAGATAGATGATTACAACTAGAAGAGTGTCCAAGATTTGTCTATAATCAAAGCAAGGATCTAAGTCATCTCCCAGGGAATCTGAGCTTCAGTCTCCTCTCCCCAGCAACGACGCCAATTTGGTATCACTCCAGGAAACTCCTCTAGGTTGTAGCTCAAGGATGCCTGGTAACTTAAAATGTTTGTAGGGTTTTCTAATATGGATCAAGTCAGGTGACCTATTTAACCTTCCACTCTCAATATATGCATGAAACTCACTCAATTACAAGGCTTTTAGTTACAACTGTTCAGAAGTTGACAATAAGGTGCAGGGATGGAGAACTCATTAGGCTGGCAGATTTACATACAAAACAGATGCATATAAATGGCTAAATCATGATAAGGATGGTACTTATAAATCAAATCACATTAACACACCAATAGGATGACAACTATTAGTTATTAATCAACTTGAAAGTAACCTAAATCCACATTCAGGCATAAGTACAGTAAAGACAGAGATGAAGGCTGAACAAATCATAACAAAAGAACTTATATTCAAGAATGAGCAAAATGAGAAGCTGACAATAGTATAGGCTCATAAATCCCCGAAGTCGAACCCTTTCAATCAAATAAGTCTTAGGCTTTATAGCCTTTACAAAAATACTCAAATCCTAAAAAATTGGATCTGATTTAATAAAAATAGACAAAATAATAGTTTTTTTCATAATTAGGTCAAAAAACCCTAATTTAACTACTAGTCTAACTAGATGTAGAATTCGTTCACTGTTTGAACCTTCTGATAACTAATGTAAGCACTGGAACTAACTGCCACTGGTTCTTTGCTCTTTCCCATGTGTTGGTGAAGTAAACTCTTCATTTTTCTACTGTAACCTGCCATGTTAGGTCAACTTTTGCCCTAAAAATTTGGCCAAACCACTGAAAACTGGGGCTCAGAGATGCATTTGGTTCTTCAACTCTGTGACACCTATGTATAAACTGAAAGAGGTTTTTGTATATTGGTTTGTTTTGAGCAAAAAAATCTCTCAGTTTTTGGAAATTCGTTTTCATCTTCCCGAGATATGTATTTCAAAAACATGTGTAAAACAGGGAAATTCTAAGATCCAAAAATTAGGGCTCAGATATGGATTATATTCTCCCAATATGCAATACCTATAGGAAAAATAAGAGAGGTTATTGTTCTCTAACATGTTGGGAACAAAAATGTTCAAGCGTTTTTTAAATTGATTCTCCAGTCGTTCATAATCCCCATTTTAATATGATGCCTTTTCATAGTAAAATGCCCCTTTTCGGTGGCTTAGAGTGCCCTGAAATTTCGGTCTTAGCTGCCAAAAGTCTGCTTTCGGTGGCTTAGAGACCATTTTGAAACCACGCTTAGCCACCAAAACCTTTGTTTTGAGTTTTTTGAGTGGGCTTTTCCCCCAACTCCTTTTTGCCTGCTTTCGGTGGTTAACGCCCTTCTTGCACTGTTCACTAAGTTGCCGAAAGCAACACTTTTCGGTGGCTAATGAATTGTTTGAAGTCTCGCCTAAGCCACCGAAAGTGCTTTCACCATTTACTTGCTCAGACCCAATTTCGACGGTTATCTTTCATCCTGTGTTAAACTGTTAGCTGCTGAAACAAAGCGTTTCAATGGCTAATGAGCTATTAAGAGCCCCGCCTAAGCCACCGAAAGCTAAAACTTCCAATTTTTTCAACCATAGCACAAACAGAGACCTTCAATTTGTTAGTCATCTTTAAATCTTTCATGACATGACTCGAATTCTTCATAGTATCAAAATAAATTTATTTTGGGAGATAACAGTATGAATTTAGTGAGATTGGAATCCCAATGCAAGTAAGCAACAAAGGAAGGAGACAGTCCAGAGCATCCCAACAACAAAGAAAACAATGATAATATTCCAGGAGAGGATCATCTTCATAATTATGGTGGGCGGGATGAAGTAAACAAAGTTTCTAAATATCATAAGGAAAATCATCAGGAAGGGATGGGAGCAGGCCTATAATGGCCAGGTTTTTCTTTTTTTTGAAATTTTGTAAATGCCTTACACATGTATTTTGTTCTTACACAAATTTTGTAGAATCTATCATAGCATGACAAAATTGTATTTTTTTTATAGACTAAATGTTCCAAGATACACCAAAATATATTATGTGGAGAACTATAAAAAACTTTATCAACATTTTCTTATATAGCCATCTATGTAATTCAAGGATCTATGTAATTCAAGGATATCTAGTCAAGATGCATCCTCTTTTTTTATATAAATACAAGAAACTGATACTGTTAAAAAAAAATCCAAATGAATCCGACAAATGTTCAAAACTTTTGCACTAAAACAAAATGAGATCCTTTAAGGTAATTAGATCACTTAGTGAAGGAGGCAACATTGTCAAAAAGGACGCCCCAATTTTATAGTTTCCAAACATCCTAGCTCTCCAGTATCTCCCAATAGTACTCTTAAGTTTGTACCAAATAAATTTAGTTCTTCCAAGGAATGTTTCCATGCCACTTTGGGGGGGAATACAATTATCTTCGGGAAAAATGAAAGGTATAATGATATAAGTGAGGTGATACTTCCAAGCATTCCTTGCGAGATTCTCAACTCATAGCCACTAGAGAAACTTCCCACTGGAATGTAGCAACTTTTACAAATTGGATCTCCAAGATAAATCAAGATATTGGAGGTTTGTAAGATTTCCAAAGGAATTTGTCATCTTTTTCAAATTGAGACTCCAAAACAAGTTAAGGTATTTGAGGATTCCAATATTCCCAAATGAGCTTGGTAGAAACCACATGTTTGTGCACACTATAAATACAAATTGAATACAATATAATATAATAGTTTAGGATGAAGATTTTTAAGCTACCATTTTTAAATGGGAGGATTGGCTTTTCCAACTCGTGTCAATCTCTTTAGTTGCATGCATAAAGAAAGTGGAGTGCACAAACTTCCCATTGATTCCAACACAAAATTTGACATGCCATGAGATCACCTATTTCATAATTTAGAAGTGGCAGACATGGTTTATGGATAACAACAACAACCAAAATAATGGATGCATTTGCAATATTCAGATTGGCTATGAAAACTATAAGCACAACCTCTAGGGTTAGATCCTGCCATCTTTTCACCATGTCTGAACCTAAGAAAAGAAATACATTCTTCCTCTACAAATGGAATTTGGAATGCTTAGACAATCCTCTCCTCCAGGATCATTCTACAAAGTGTTATTTTCTCATGGAAACATTCATATATGTTTTTCTATTATAGTACTGCATTAGATTTCTTAGGTAAATTGACAACTAGATCTACGCTATATTGGTTGTATCATATTATAGCACTGCATTAGATTTCCCATGGTAGAGAAAGAAGGTTTGTCTACATACAATACGGGAAAGATGTGGTTAACAAGAACAAGGAAAATATAGCAAAATTCTATGCAGAGCAATCACAAAAGGACCTACGCCAATTTTTTGGTGCTCAAGATTATAAAATGGCAAGTGGAAGTGTCATGTTCTTATGTGTGACGTGTATTGCCAACTCAACACCCCAAAGCAATAAGCGAGTGCAGAGTGAGAATCATGTGGTTTCGTAATCTGCTTAGCAGATCTAATCAATCAGATGAAACTCAAAAAACCAAATTGAACACACATAAGCAAGCAATGAGAAGCTTAGACAAAAGAGCATCATCTTATTATAGAGACTTAGGTGAGTCTTTTATAAGCAAGGAAAAATTTCACCTAATCCTACTGAACCGGTTACAATAAAGATGTGTTCACACACCATATTACAAAATAGAGATTGTTTCCTTAGAAGAGGCATCATTCTCTTTAGGACTGGTTAAGGAAGGGTTGTGTCCTTCACTTTGGCCCAATTACTCCTTACTGATATCTGTAAGTGTCTCATATTCTTCTATAATATAAGGAAAGAGGCGATGAACAATCTCAAATGAGAGCCACTTTGCTTGTGTTGAAAATTTTCCTTGATGACCAACAATGTAAGAAATGTGTTGTTGTTTCCTGGTAGTTCTAATGCCAATATCCAGAATATTGTCGGTGGCCAATGGAGTTTGAAACCGAGGGATGTTTTCGATAGGATCATGCACATTAATTGTCTCTTAAAGGAGATGAGGCTCAAACAACTTTAAATTGTTTCCATTTATCACATCATGGATGCCCAATTGAGAAAGAAGATCCAACCAATATGCATTCTCTCCAATGCATTCCAAAATGGTGTAGGGACCATAGCATAGAGGATGAAGCTTATGATGTTTTACCTTATAGCATTGTTTGTCCAGCAATAGCCAAACTCCATTTGTAGTTTGAAAGAATAAATGTGTGGTGTCTATCATGTCAGTGTTTGGAACGGTCTTGGGATGCTTTGAGAGTAGTAGAGACTTGAGCTTGCTTATTAGCCAATGTCTGAACAAAATTGTGGGGAGATTGGTTTTCACGTTGCTAGTGTGTTGAACCATACAGGGTGAGAGTGAGACATTTAGGTAGGATCTAGTGGCTAATAACCAATATATACCTTGAAGGGATGCATGATAGCAAATGAGTGAATGGATTTATGATAGTTATGCTAGATAGTATGTAGATAGTATTAAATTGAGCACATAGATCCATGGACCAACACACAACTCACAAGATAGATCATATAATTTTACGCAGAAATTGAAGAATGAAACAGTGAAAAAATGGCTTGCAACTGTGAATGCTTTCATTAATCAAAAGTAATTAGATAATTGATTACAATGAAGTACAATGGATAAATAGCCTCATGCAATTCGAATCCATGTGAGGAAATTTGAATTGGTTTGACTCTACTTGACTGTGTGGTTAACTGACCTTGTCTAAATCATTATCGGAGTTCAAAATCCAAACTCAAGTGTCTAATTCAGTTTTAACTAGTCTAACTAGCTGAGGTAGGTGAGTAAATGCACCTCACCTGCATGCAACCATGCAAACCTAGCGCTAACTGAGTAGAACTGAATGTAATAGACTAGAATTAAATGTAACTGACTCCTAACTGAGCTTGACTAGTCACCAACTAAACTCAACTAATGGAGGTTGGTGTTGGCACTCCCAGTGGCTCCTAATTTGCAAGGATTTATCTAGGAGGCTCCTAAATTGATGCATGCAAGTGCAATCAATGGTAGTTGGCCTCAATTAGTGTTCCCCACACTTTAGTAACTCATACATGTGCCCCAATTAGGCCAAGTGGACCCAATGGTGCTAGTGACTAAATATAGACTGAAAGGACTCTTGATTTAGACATAATTGACCAAATTGGACAAGGGAGGACTATAATCCTAACACCCCCCCTGAATGCTAACTTGAACAATTTGTGGGCCATGATAACTAAGACCATAGGTCGCCCATTACAACAAGTAAAGTAACTTCTCAATACACGGAGTTGGGGAAAAAACCACATGGGAAAAAAGCCTCCCCTCTAAGTAGGAAGATAGAATCAATATTCAAGTTTAAAATACTTGAAGATATGTTGCTGAAACCTTCATCTCTATGATGTACTGAAGCAATATGCAATATGTTCTGTGCACAGGTATCCTGGGGCCTGGCATGTAGACTTCTGCATATTCTCCCAAAATGATGATGGAAGGAAGGAGGAATGTAACCTTTGCATCTTTCTGGATGAAGAGGTGTATGATCCACTCTATTCTTCTGAAGGCAGTGTAATCGATCATATCTTTCCATGTAGCATCTGACAGGGAGTTTGTTGCATCTCTCTGAAGGAGGTAAGATTGCATGACATAGCGCAAGGTTCTTTGTCTTCTGTGTGTCAAATGGATTTCCAGTTATCTTCCTAGCTTCCCACTTGGGAGTAGGGACTGGATCTGGATCTGAATCACCATGAATCTCAATATCATAAACTGATACAGCTGGTTCTTCAATACTAGTGGAAATTGCAAAAGAAGTAGATGGAATGTTTTTACCTTCCCTTTCAAGTGGTAGCTGATAGTGCACTAGTTCTAAAAATGGCATGAAGTGTGAGAACTCATATGCCTTGGAGGAATGATTTGTAGCACCCTTCGCTATGATGTTCCCAGTAGAGATATCTATGATCTCCACTGAGTCAGGACCAAATATCACTCGCTTTGGAGAGCCAGTATGAGTCTTCCGGTATACAGATAACATATTTGCAGCTAAGGAGGGCATATAAAGCACATATTTGAACTTTCCATGTTCAAGATTGATAGAACCCTTCCCTTTGGCTTGAATTTGACTGTTATTACCCATCTGAATACTAGGACCATCAAAATACTATAAAGAAGAGAATGATTCTATGGATGCAATCATATGATTGGAATCTTCAGAATCAATGAGGAAGGCATGTGTTGTTGAACAACTAGCCTTCAGTGCATGGAATGTCTCTTCATGTTCTTCAGTTTCTTCTCTATGGTCAGCCTTTCTTGTGCTAGTAGGTACAGTTATGTTATGTTTCTTCAGAAGAAGATCCATTTCATCAATTGTTCTTCTCATACAGGAGCTTTCTGGATGAAAGCCCCTTCCATAGTAAGAACAAAGGGTCTTTCCTTTTCCATTATTCTTGCTTCTCTTCAAACCTGAAGGCTCATTTGACTGCTCTTTCTCCATGGGAGACTTATATTTTTTCTTCCCTTAACCATTCGCAACCTTAGGTCCTCCTGCAACCAGTGCTTGATCTCTGGAAGATCGGATGATCCCCATTTGGATCAACTTGTCATGCTCATGAGTGAGAGATTCAATGAAGGCATTAAGAGTGGGCATCCTACAATTTGGAGTAGTGAGGTTCCCTGAATGAAAGGTTGATACAAATATTGAGTAGTTTGCACCAAGTTTTGATA
Organism: Pseudotsuga menziesii; assembly: GCA_001517045.1. Classification (NCBI taxonomy): domain Eukaryota; kingdom Viridiplantae; phylum Streptophyta; class Pinopsida; order Pinales; family Pinaceae; genus Pseudotsuga; species Pseudotsuga menziesii. The sequence continues at coordinate 1,608,331 of LPNX011108728.1, forward strand.
GGATGGAAAGGATGAGTTGATCATCCTCCTTCTCAACCTTGCAAAGCTTCAACTGGAACACCAAATGCTTGAATTTGGTGAATAAATCATTTAGTGTTTCAAATTTGGATGGATGAAGAGAAATCAGCTCATTCTCTAGCTAATAGATCCTCAGGTCATCCTGCTTGTCAAAAAAGGAAGAAAACTTATCCCAAACCTCCTTGGGAGTATTCAATCCATTGATGTGGAAGAGAATATCTTTGGAGATTGAGAGGCACAAGCATCCATGTGATTCATCAAGCCTATTCCACTATTTTTCTTTGTCAACATAATGAACTGACTCTGCCTCTATCTGCATTGTTATTCTAAAGAGTTTTTTGGAGCGAAGCTGCATCTCCATGTCCTCCTTCCACTGGCGGTAGTTGAAAGAAGTGAGAAACTCCATTGGAGGGGCCATTTCGAATGCAGTGAAGGAGACTGAGCTACTATAGCGAATGCAATGAAGGAGACTAATAAACCTGTAAATCACACAATCAAACAAACAAAGTAAGGGCAACAACCTGCAATTTTGGAATTTTATTCACACCCAGCATAATTGATCAAGCAAGCTTGATTAATAATTCATTTACTTGGGATATTAAGTAGTAAATTCTCCGCTTCTGGTGCAGTACTGGAAGGAGCAATTTTGCTCCATTTTTTTTATTATCCAATTATGAATATGTAGTAGGAGAAGTGCCTTGTCCTACTGAGGCTCTAATACCATATTATATTGAGCACATAGATATATGGACCAACACACAACTCATAAGATATATCATACAATTTTACTCAGAAATGGAAGAATGAAACGGTGCAAAAATGGTTTGCAACTGTGAATGTTTTCATTAATAAAAAGTAATTAGATAATTAATTACAATGAAGTACAATGGATAAATAGCCTCATGTAATTCGAATCCATATGAGGAAATTCAAATTCGTTTGACTCTACTTGACTGTATGGTTAACTGACCTTGTCTAAATCATTATCAGAGTACAAAATCCAAACTCAAGTGTCTAATTCAGTGTTAACTAGTCTAACTGACTGAGGTGGGTGAGTAAATGCACCTCACCTACATGCAGCCATGAAAACCTAGTGCTAACTGAGTAGAACTAAATGTAACAGAATAGAATTGAATGTAACTGACTCCTAACTGAGCTTGACTAGTCACCAACTAAACTCAACTAATGGAGGTTGGTGTCGGCACTCCTAGTGGCTCCTAATTTGTAGGGATTGATCTAGGAGGCTCCTAAATTGATGCATGCAAGTGAAATCAGTGGCAGTTGGCCTCAATTAGTGTTCCCCACACTTTAGTAACTAGTACATGTGCCCCAATTAGGCCAAGTGGACCCAATGGTGCTAGTGACTAAATATAGACTAAAAGGACTACTAATTTAGACATAATTGACCAAATTGGACAAGGGAGGATTATAATCCTAACTATTTAAATTTAGCACATGGATTTGTGAACCAACACACAACTCACAAGATAGATCATACAATTTTACTCTGAAATTGAATAATGAAATAATGCAAAAATGGCTTGCAACTATGAATGCTTTCATTAATCAAAAGTAATTAAATAATTAATTAATTACAATGAAGTACAATGGCTAAATAGCCTCATGCAATTTGAATCCATGTGAGGAAATTCGAATTGGTTTGACTCTACTTGACTGTATGGTTAACTGACCTTGCCTAAATCATTATCGGAGTTCAAAATCCAACTCAAGTGTCTAATTTAGTGTTAACTAGTCTAACTGATTGAGGTAGGTGAGTAAATGCGCCTCACCTGCATACAACCATGCAAACCTAGTGCTAAATAAGTAGAACTCAATGTAACAGATTACAACTCAATGTAACTGACTCCTAACTAAGCTTGACTAGTCACCAACTGAACCCAACTAATGGAGGTTGGTGTTGGCACTCCCAGTGGCTCCTAATTTGTAGGTATTGATCTAGGAGGATCCTAAACTAATGCATGCAAGTGCAATCAGTGGAAGTTGGCATCAATTAGAGTTACCCACACTTTATTAACTAGTACGTGTGCCCCAATTAGGCCAAGTGGACCCAATGGTGCTAGTGATTAAATATAGACTGAAAGGAGTCTTGATTTAGACATAAATGACCAAATTGGAAAAGGGAGGACTATAATCCTAACACCCCCCCTGAATGCTAACTTGAACAATTTGTGGGCCCTAGTAACTAATACCATAGGTCACCCATGACAACAAGTAAAGTAACTTCTCAATACACGGAGTTGGGGAAAAAACCACATGGGAAAAAAGCCTCCCCTCTAACTAAGAAGATAGAATCAAGATTCAAGTTTAAAATACTTGAAGATATGTTGCTGCAACCTTCATCTCTGTGATGTAGTGAAGCAGCATGCATGATGTTTCATGCACAGGTATCATGGGGCCTCGCATGTATACTTCTCCATCTTTTCCCAAAATGATGATGGAAGGAAGGAGGAATGTAACCTTTGCCTCTTTCTAGATGAAGAGGTGTATGATCCACTCTCTTCTTCTAAAGGCAGTGTAACTGATCAGACCTTTCCATGTAGAATCTCACAGGGAGTTTTTTGCATCTCTCTAAAGGAGGTAAGAGTGCATGACATAGCGCAAGGTTCTTTGTATTCTGTGTGTCAGATGGATTTCCATTCATCTTCCTAGCTTCCCGTTTGGGAGTAGGGATTGGATCTGGATCTGAATCACTCTGAAACTCAATCTCATAAACTGATATAGCTGGTTCTACAATACTAGTGGAAACTCCAAAAGAAGTAGATGGAATGTTTTTACCTTCCCTTTCAAGTGGCATCTGAGAGTGAACTGGTTCTGAAAATGGCATGAAGTGTGAGAACTCATATGCCTTGGAGGCATGATTTGCTGCACCCTTCGCTATGATGTTCCCAGTAGAGATATATGTGATTTCCACTGAGTCAGGACCAAATATCACTCGCTTTGGAGAGCCAGTATGAGTCATATGGTATACAGATAACAGATTTGCAGCTAAGGAGGGGACATAAAGCATATCTTTGAACTTTCCATGTTCAAGCTTGATAGAACCCTTCCCTTTGGCTCGAATCTGACTATTATTACCCATCTAAATACTAGGACCATCGAAAGACTATAAATAATAGAATGATTCTCTGGATACAACCATATGATTGGAAGCTCCATAATCAATGAGGAAGGCATGTGTTGTTGACCAGCTAGCCTTCAGTGGATGGCATGTCTCTTCATGTTCTTCAGTTTCTTCTCTATTGTCAGCCTTCATTGTGCTAGCAGGTACAATAATGTTATGTTTCTTCAGAAGAAGATCCATTTCATCAATTGTTCTTCTCATATAGGAGCTTTCTAGATGAAATCCCTTTCCACAGTAAGAACAAAGGGTCTTTCCTTTTCCATTCTTCTTTCTTCTCTTAGGATTCTCATTAACAATTGTTGGTGAAATTGATGTAGAGGGAATGCACCAATATGTGATTGATGACTTCAATTTGACCATCAAAGTGGGGATTAAAGACAGTAGAATATCAAAGGTGGTAGCCAAGGAGAGACCATAAAGTATGTCTAAAGGTACTGAGGAAGCAGGAATCACGATCATAAATAATGTTGTTGGGAAAGCCAAAATGTGTGCAAATGTGTTGAAAAAGAGTTATGTTGTATAAGCTACAAAAGTGGTCTTGTGGTAGGGGAAAAAATGACCATATTTGAAATCAATAAAATACCACCCAAATAACATCATGTTTTTGTAATGTGGGATTCATGACACTCAGAAATCCAATGGAATGGACTCCCAAGGCCTGGATAGAATGGGCAGAAGTTGGTACAGTTTATGCTTACGATTGGAAGGTTTTCTTTAGTAGTAAAGAGGAAAAGCACGAAGAAAGCACTCCACATGTTTAGACATGGCAGGCCAATAAAAGTGACGTTGTAGTTCTGAATGGTCTTGGTGGTACCAAAATGCCCCTCGCAGGAAGAGGCACGCACTTCACAAACTAGGACGATATTGTCTGCAAATTGAAGAATGCATAGGTTATTGAGCTTATAGAGCTAGCCTTCATGAATAATTAATCCAAGAAGGGAATATGGTTGACCACTGTGGGTTGTTGCAACACAAACTAGATGTAACCAAAGTATGTATCCATTGCGTACATGTATTTCCAAGTATCATAAGAAGTACAACATACTTCCAATTTTTCTAGTAGTTGAGTAGGCGAGTGACTCAACAAATTAACCAAGTTGTTGGAAGTGCCTTTCTTATATTTAATGGAGGTGAAATTAATAGATATAAGTTTCCCAATTCAGAAGGTGCTACTTCTGTATGTTACTTTAGGAATTGATCAAGATGACCGAATGATGATTTGTATGGAGGTGTTAGCACCTAAATTTGCTATCCTGGACAAATTTCCACTTTCCTATACCTACACAGTTTGATAAATTTTACTCTAGCTTCAACCTACAAACCCTGTGAAATCCAATATGATATGTTCATTGTTGAGTCATCCTTGTTCTTTCTTAAATTGTCTTTGTTTAATAAGTAGTTAACATACAAAGTATTTTACAATATTCACGTTCACATCAAGAAGTAGTGTGTGTAGCAATTCTCTGTTTTCAGGTTGCAAAGTTGTATTCCAGACAAAATGTTAAGATTTTAATGGTTAATATCTAAAAACATTTAGCATCATAACATCATAAACATATACAAAAAGATCATTAAAAGAAGGACAAGCACAACAACACAAAAGAACAAGGAGATTTATCCTGGGAAACCCTTGTGGGGGAGAAAACCTAGCAAAAATTCCTCGATATAGACTTCAACCATGTACAATGTAATACCCCAAGAATAAGACTTGTAAGACTCCAAGAATAAGATTTATCTTCTTCCTCTCTCCTAGATGGACTGCTCCTTCTCTCTCTAATGAACTTGCTTGAGTTCTGAGTTTGTCCAAATGAGGAAGGTGTCTCTGCTATTTATATTGATCAGTGGAAAGTCCTAATAACCCAACACGGCCGACTTCTCCTCCCAATCAGGGCCAACTTGCCTTGGGAGACACAAAATAACATTTTAATAATACTTTTGTGGGTACTACTGACCTGACTTACAATGGAGGTTTTACCTCAATACTTTACATGACCAATTACATCAATGACATCCCCAATCAGAGGAACAATATCTCTAAAAGGAGGAATAATAATACAAAATAGAATATTTTCTGCAATTACATTTCTTTAACACTCCCTCTTAACAAGGAAGGTATTTTAGAACACAACAATACATCTGTACAACTGAACGGTAAGTCTATACATCATAGAAAGTTTTTACAACTACATCAACATAAGCATCATCACATAGCATCACATCTCAAGCATCATATCATGAGCATCACATCTCAACACATCATCACGAGCATTGAATCTAGGCACATCACCATGAGCATCGCATCTCAACACATCATCATGAGCATAACATCTCAGCACATCATCACGAGTATCACATCAAATCATCACGAGCATCACATCTCGTCACATCATCACGAGCATCACATCTCGTCACATCATCATGAGCATCACACCTTGTCACATTATCACGAGCATCACATATCTTCATCTCAAGCATCATCATCTTGAGAATTACATGCAATATCACACATGCAAACACAACACAATACAACATCCGCAAATTAATGTGGAATCACCCACAACATAAAGAATGCTAGAATCTCATCATCTGCAAATGAATGCAAGACCACATCGTCTACAACTAAGTGCAAGACCATCCACAATTGAATGTCAGACCACAACATCTGAAAATGAATGTAGGACCACAACATCCACAAATGAATGCATGACAACAACGTCCACAAATGAATTTAAGACCAAAACATCTGAAAATGAATGCAGGACCACAACATTAAAAAATGAATGCCAAAACACAACGTGCACAAATGAATTTAGGACCACAATGTCTGCAAATGAATGCTAGAACACAACGTCCACAAGTGAATGTTGTACCACATCTCGTTGGGATCTTCCTATTCAAAGATACGACCAACCTTCCTGGGATCTTCCTTCTAGGTATGCCACCGACCATGTTTGGATCTACCATTAATGATACGACTAGTCATACTAAGATCCACCCTTAGTGATGTCACCAACCATGTTGGGATCTACCTAGAAAGATATGACTAGGCTCTTTGTACATTAACTAATCCTTTTTCATAGTAGGTGAACATCTCATATGTCATGCATAGAGCCATCCCTTTTTCATGTTGGACGTGAAGACCACATGGACTCATCACTTCCTCTTACAGTGGGCACCGATCTGTATAACTCCAAGCTTGTCCCTAAAGTACTCAAACTTCATTATTGCCAGAGGCTTGGACAAGACATCGACTATCTGCTCATCGGTCATAATGTACTGAAGCTTCACTGCTCCTCACAACTTGTTGAACAAGTTACAATATACTCTACCTCGGTTGTACTTAGTGTTGTGCTCGTTTTCTTCTTTCTGCACCAAGAAATCATGCCAGACCTCAAGCTGAAGAAACACACTGAATTTCTCTTCCTATCTGTAGCACTACTAGCCCAATTGGATTCAAATTATCCCTGAAGACATATCCTCTAAAATTTCGCATATCTGAGGCCATACTCAATTCTTCCCTTTAGGTACCTCACCACGTGCTTTGCCACGATCATACTGGCACAAAGTGTTCTCTGCAAAGCATATATTCGACCTCATGTTTGTCAAGTACATCAACAAACCAATCATATACGTATAGACCGTGGCATCAACAGACAAAAATTTCAAGTTCAATGCCATCGTTGTAGCTATAGTCCAACATCTCAAACCTCTTCAGATCTCTGCCACACATTTTCCTTAGCTAAGGAAAATCTCCTTTGGATTTTTCCATGCCTCTAATCGCAAGAATCATGTCAAGATTCTCAAACTCTAAGATCTACTGTAGTCACTCCCTCTAAAGTGTAGCACCATTCTTCATCTGCATATTGTACTCAGTATATAGGAACATTATGTACTGGAGTGATAGGTATCCTCCTGTGTTTCTGATCTTCTATGTATCCATATATGTTATCTCTCAAGTTCACTAGATATTGAGATCCTCCATCTCAAACTTTGTTGAAAGTTCCTCTTGCACCCATCTATGAGATTCTCTTCCTCTGTAGGATTCCATCTTCAACCTTGTATCAAAGGTTGAGATCCCCATCACTCTAGACGATCCTCAAGTAACTATATGTGTTGTCCATGTGTGCCTTCTAAGCATGTACAAAGCCTTTTATTCCCATGTGGTTCTATGCTTGATGTACACTTCTACTTCACTGGAGAAGTGTGTATGTTCAATGGAGCACATCTCACCATAATTGACTCCCTCTTTCTGAGAGAAGCCATGAATTTTTCTCTGTATCTATTGATGCCGCCATCTGTTGCATGCTTGATCTTTTAAATTATAACATCCTTCAATTCTTTCTTCTTAGCTGCTTCTTTATAGTTGGAAGGATCTCTCTGCATCTTGGATTGATTTTCTCGTGTCCAAGATGATATTCTCTTGTATGTGTTCACCTCTCGAGGTGGATCTACAATTCATTATGGCTTGGCCATCTCATGGTCATCATGTTCTTCTGAAGTCCCCTCTTGTGCCTCTGAATCTGAGAGCTTCGGGCTCTTCTTCTTGTGATTTATCTGAGTAAATTTGCTTTGAGTGTTATGGTTGAACCATCGTCACTTGTTATTTGGAACAAGACTCATCATTCTTATCTTACACACAATATTTCCTACAGGTCAAATACAATTGCATGGTTATAAAAATTTCACAATCTCCAAAAAATAGTCACAATGACGAATTCTTATGCATAAATATATATTCCATATAGTCATGCAACTATTTTAGCCATTACAACATTCATCCATATCCCATATACATACTGTAACTCTAGATGCCTTCCATCTCTACTAGGACATTATTAAGAGTGTGCACTACTCCCAACATGTCAGCAAATAGGTTTCATTCTAGATAAGTAGCAATGAAATGTTGTATAGAACCATAGGCCACTTACCCATCACATGCATACAAGTAGTATATTGTTCATCAATGCAAACACTCTATCATGCATAATACGTTTCCTTGAACACATATATGTACACAACTAAGCAATGTCATTTAAGCAACTATATATATAGGAAATTACGACAATTCAAATACTTATCTTTGTTTGTTTGGTAGACTCCCTCTTGATATTTGTCTCCTTGCAAGAATAACTGGAATCTTTAACAGTGTGCTTTTCTCCATCATTTGATTTTGAGGACCTATGAATTTCCTTCTCATGATAGGAAATGTTGATCAAGTCCCTTCTTCTTCATCAATCACAACTGCATCCCTTCTTATCCAATGTTGAGATGGATAAGAGGTTTCTTCTTTATCAATCACAACTGCATCCCTTCTTATCCAATTTTAAAATGGATAAGAGGTTCTTCTTCATCATGGGTTGATGCCCTAGTTTTCCCAACAGTAGTGTCACATCAAAACTAAAAATACACAAAATTAGAAACTCACTTCATAGAAATATGTTCCCTACTAGGGAGGGTTGGATGGTTCTTGTTTTTCAACTATTCTATGGAGGGAAGTGCTCCGAACAAGAATCCCTAGTTTCTTCAATTTCTTCTGGAGAATTGTCTGGTCTTAATTATGATGTATATATGAAGTTCCTACTACTCAAAGTCTGAGACTTTGTCCGAAGATATCATGAATTTTCTTCTTTCCAACCCTACATGTTAGAGCAATATTGTATTCACCAAGTGGAACTATGCTAAGTTTCCCAAGGTGACCTCTTTGTGGATTGGTTCAGTATAACGAACTTGTAAAGACTTCCATGTGTCATTGTTTCAACTTTGGGGTCTAAGAATCACACGAAAGAAATTACAATTCGAGACCTATCTGAAACATCTTATGAAATTTTATTTGGATCTTCATGTCCCAATATATAATAATTTTCCCTAGGTCACTTGTTTAAGACTGAATTCTGGAAGGGACTAGAACCTTGTTTTGGAGGGATCGTATCTCCTAAAGTAAAATGAATATGAGATTGAAACTCACACAAAAGGTAAATCAAGATTTCATCTTCTACTTTTCCAACTTTCAACTCCCGATCCTTCACCAAAATTGGTTTATAGTGAAAATTCCAAGACGACCATCTTTTTCCTTCTAGGGTTTTCAAGCATGCAACCCTAATCTCTAGTAGTTGTAGTTGTAAGAGTGTTTTGTCTACATAAAGACTTCTTTCAGGGTGGATTTGATACCATGCTAATATTTTAATGTTTATACAAGAACTAAAAACATTTAGCACCATAACATCATAACCATATAAAAAAGGATCATTGAAAGAAAGATAAGCACAACCACACAAAAGAACACAAATATTTATCCTTGGAAACCATCATGGGGGAGAAAGCCCAACACAAATTCCTTAATATAGACTTTAACCAAGTACAGTGTAAGACCCCAAGACTAATACTTGTAAGACTCCAAGAATAAGACTTATAATGCTCCAAGAATAATACTTGATTGCTTCCTCTCTCCCAGATAGACTACTTCTCTCTCTAGAGAACTTGCTTGAGTTATGAATGTGTCCAAATGAGGGAGGCACCTCGGTTATCTATATTAATGATCAGTGGAGAGGCCTAATAACCCAACATGGATGAATTCTCCTCCCAATCACAACCAACTTGACTTGGGAGACACAAAATAACATTTCAATCATACTTTTGTGGGTACTACTGACCCGACTTACAACAAGGGTTTTACCTCAAGACTTTACATGACCAATTACATCAATGACATCCCCAATCAGAGTAACAACATCCCTAAAAAGAGGAATAATAATAATAATAATAATAATAATAATAATAATAGAATATATTTCACATTAACACAAAATAACATCACTATAGGATGTTTTAACTTTTGGTAGTGAAACTAGCAAATTTCTTAAAGGATATACTACGGGAAGTTTCACATTTAGGTAGTGAAACCCTTATGAAGTTTAATGGATACGCTACTAGAAATTCAAAGTTATGGTAAGAGGTAATAAAAGGTCATTGTATCATCACATCATGTATGTTATTAAACATTCAAATATTAGTTAATTACGTGTTTAAATGGTGTCAAGAAGATGATTATATCTTTCGTATCTTTGTGATTATTCACTCCACCATATCTTATCATTCAATTCGCTTGTCATTTCAAATCCCATCGGCTACACCTCCTAATCATTATAATAATTTCCTTTTCCCTGACATGACTTTAATATATGTCATTTTCATGATGTGAAACATGAAAACATTATTGATAGTGTCTCCTCGTTTAAAACTTAAGCCTTTTATAAATGTGGATATCATAAACCAGAGACTCTGAGTACTCAACCTGTGAGAAAAAAAGTTCTCATAAAGGAGGAATTGTAGTGGGTTATGATCCCAAAGGATTCGAATGGTTGGAGGCATATCTAGAATGCGCCAATAGATTAAGGGAAGCTACTTGGTTCATTCTTTGTGTCAAACTACAAGGATATAATTAGGAGGTCGTGAGAACCTTTGTTGAACTATTTGATGGTTACAAGGTAGAACTGGGTGATTTAATCCTCCAAGGTTCAGAAGAATCCATTGCATATGCTGCTAGAATCCCTACAAATGGAGACATATTCTTTAAGAACAAAAGAATTACATGTGCAAATTTTAACCAGTTTTTAAAATTAGAGGATCAAGACCTGGATTGGAAGAAGGGTGTTCCAAGGAAGTGGCCAAAGGATGAAGGGTTCGAGTGCCGAGGGTCGAGGGTGAGGATTGGTAAAATATTGTAAAGAAAGAAAGCTATATTTCTCTGTAATATATCATCATCAAAGACTCCTATAAATTGATTGTCATACTCCCAGCATGTGGGTGTCTTTGGATATCTCATGGCATGTAAGAAGGAGAATACATAGCCCTCCTGTCACACCCCAGTTTTGACCCCGTTGCATTAGATGTATATGATGTATATATTGTAATGATCATGGTGTGGAGCTAAACGCCAAGGCCCCACCATTGATCGGTTATGCTATGTTTTGGATTTAAATTTTTCACCGATGGTATATCGGGGCATGCAGCATATATTATGTTTGTCATCAGGTAAATATGCATCTATAATTAATTAAATGAACCGACCAGCTACGATCGCGGCAACTAAAATGAGAAAGGGGCATGATTTTCACAAGGATAAGGATGTGGGGAAATTGTCAAACCTTGGGCCAATAAGGGAAAATACCCATGTGTCTTCTTTCCTTGTCTTACCCAACCACTTTCATTAAGAATTGCTGGTGGTGGTTGAGGCAGTTATTGTCTTTGGGAGTGGGGTGGCAGGACTGTCAGTCCTCACCCACACGCACACTCCACCACGGTTGACTTCACAATGGAAGAAAAACGGCTGCCATCACTCACGCAGACATTCATTCCCTCCACACCTGTGCTGAACACTCATGCACTTCCAATTCGCGTCCTCTCTGTAGGTTGTTCGTCCTCACGCAGGGACCATATTGCGTCCATTATCCTCATGCACAGGTATTCTTCTGTGTTGGACTCACATAGCTAGCGGGGAGCTGTGCGTTTTCACCCACGATCTGTTGTGTTGCTGTGGTCTTCCTTACGTTTTGGGATGGGAGTCTGCTCATTTCACGCACAGTTTGGAAGTCGGTATTTTTCTCTTCCTCAGTGTGGTTTATGTATGTTTTTCCTTACCAATTCGTGGTCGGTACATATGTTTTCCTCTGCCCAGCTGTGAATGTGGTTTTATCTTTCCATCCTTGGACTGTGTAAGTTCCTTGGCGACTTCATTGTTCAGATCGGGTCGTTGATTTCCCCACGTGGTTGTCTGTGTTTGTCGTGGTCTTCTTTACATTTTGGGGACTGTTGTAAATTCGCTTGAGAGTCATTTTGGCCACGATAGGGCCAAGAATGACTTAGAATTGTCTTCCCTGTCTTAAGCTGTATCAGCTGATTGATTGCATACGTGCAATGGTTGGTCTTCGGACTGTGTAGGGAGCAGGGATGGGGGATTAGTTTTGATTGACAAACCTGGTGGCTGGAAACCACACAGATAGAGCTAGAGGGATGGCTTTCTTCTCCACAACCCCTGAATAGCATTGGAAGGGAATGCAGGGCCTGAGGGACTGTGTAGCAGAGAAGGGACTGATTCCTTGTGTTGGGTGTGTGTGGGTGTCTTAGAAGTTAGGCTAGTTATGGTGTAGGTGTTCTTGGCTCTGCAATGAGCTCACCAGCTTAGCATTTATCCTTTCCCAACTCCTTGATGGCCTGATAAACCCAACAGTGTTGGCTTGGCTGTGCTTTGTGTATCCTTGGCTATGTGTAAGCCTACTTGTTCCCTTATTCCTTAGAGAATCATGCCCAGCTCGGGGGTGGTAGCGCTGCTGAGAAATTAAGGAGCACGCTGGCCTATGGTTGGGTGGAACGTTGCAGCGACGTAGCTAGTTGCGGATCGACTTCTTCATAAGATAAGTGATCTTATCCATTTTTACTTCTGCAACCATAGTTTCTGTTGATAAATGTTATGAACATGTTGAATGCATGCATGTATGAATGCTATTGGTTTCCGCTGTGTATGATGATTAATTGCATATGTGCATGTTTTAGTTCAAAGTCTTTGTTTAAGCATGTTGTTTCAGCAATTTTGTGCATGCATATGTTCATGGGGCTCTCAGCCCGGGTGGTTGAAGCTTGGGTCGTGTCCCCTTCGCCGGTCGGAGGCACGGGGACATGACACCTCCAGGGTCCACCATGTGGACAACTCTTAACTCCACTTACCATGCACAATTATTTGGTCCGGCTCACAAAGTCCAAGCCTTAAATGCAAATGGAATTTTGATCTCAAAGTAGAGTTGGATTTAGTACTTGGATAATTATGCATCCTCCCAACGATTTCATGGCCCTTTTGGTAGTCGATTGTTTATTTTTTTCCAAAGAAAGTTTCTTGTTTCTGGCGGTCTTCATTTGGAATTCTTGTAGTGTTGTTTTTCAATGTTTTGGAGGAAGTTCCCCACTAGGATGGTATAGACTCTTAGCTCTAGTCTTGTATCCCTCTCGAACCCTCACTCGCCTTAGATTAATTCCATTCCTCTCTAGTTATTGCACCTAAAAGATAAAGGTTTTGGGTTTTTGTTAATTGCAGTAACTATGTCCAAAAGTATTTATGCTACTCCCTACTGTGGAAGCAGAGGGCGAGGTAGTTGTGGTAGCAGGGGACGTAGAGGCTCCACTAATATTGGTTATGATAGATCTATCCCTAAGCATTTGAGTAACATGTTGGACGAATGAGAGGTGGAAATGGTGGTGCAGCAACTGGTGGTTCAATAAGCTCGGGTTCGTCGCAACCACTACTAGTTGGTTAAGAATATGCTCACTCAGATTTTCTTGCACACTAAAGAAGGTTCTCGGGACAAAAACCCTCCTCCATCCCCCTCCCCTGCTCTAGATCTACACTCCTCCTCCTCACTCGGTCCTTCTCAGATCTCCAAACTGAAGGAGCAACATGGCACTCAAATTGGTAAAGTTCCCTCATTGATTCTTAATAAAACTGATATAGTATCTATGAGTGGGCACAAAAGGAAGCATAAAAAGTGCAAAAGTATAGTGGACCTTTCCTCCTTCAGGAAAACAAAAGGAATCCCAATTAAGGAAGCTTTTGATGACCCCTCAAGATCTGAGGACTACCAATGCCCTATATTGGAGGAAAAACCTAAAGATGCAGATACAATCATTAGTAGAAAAATGGGTGATAAATGATTAGGTGACCAAAAAAATTGGTCACCAAGTGAAATAAATGACTAAACCACCAAAAACGTTGGTCACCATATTGTTTTTAAGTATGACCAGATTTGAGCAATTTTAAGTGATCACAACTAAAAATGACTAAAATAAATAACTAATTTAGTCATGGGATAAAAAATATGACTTATTTAGACCCGAGATACAAAATATGACTAGACAATCTAAGCTACTAATTATACAAGGTGTTCATTGTTAAAATTTACAAAATTGTAATAATTTTATTACAATTTCATAAATTTTATCATCAAAATTGCAATTCTCTATTGTTCGAACAATAGAGAAGCCCCTCTTCTTTAATAGTATATGCTTCATATATTTTTTTATTGTCTAATTTTAATCCCTATTGGGCCTAGGGACAGTAGGGAACAATTCATGCAGAATCCTGCCTAAGTATGGAGAAGAGCTAAAAGAGAAGAGGAAGGAGCTACGATTGAGGAAGCAGCATAAATGAGAAGGGGAAGGATGCTGTGACACATGAAGTAAAACAGAAGAAGAAGAAGAGAAGGCGTTGTAAGAGGAAGCTGCACCAGATAAGTAATCTGCGACAGAGGGATGGAGTGAGACACGAGATGGTAGGATAAAATATCAGCAAAAGAAAGCGTGCAAATAACATAACGACTGGAAAAGGAAAATAAGGCATACTGTTGAGAAAGTGACAAACCTTAACAATCGTGGGTACCAGCTCGACTGGGGCTGGAGAAAACCACACACATGAAGGCATCTTTGTAATTCAAGTGGATAGTGGCTCCCATTATGTGTTTCTAGAATAGGAAAGACATCCTGTTGGTTGGATATAGTAAGTCGACTGAGATAGCGACCGAAAAGAAGTATGTAATGAGTCTATATCAAGTAGGTATGGGATCTGTATTGAGTCTGTAATAGGGCTATAAAATAAGGAACACAAGTTGTATGTAGGTTAGACTCTCGGTTAGACATTCGTGGCTAGACATTAACAGATGAGACTCTCAAGATAGACTCAGTATAAATTCTCCCGACAGTACATTTGGTAGACTCTCGTTGGTTGAAAGCGTGAGTTCTTGGTTAATGGCTCTGTATCGTTGAGTGCATCAGAGTGAAGGATATGCAGCTGAGTGCATAAACGAGTAGGAAAGGTTGAGTCGATCCAGGATGTGTGCAGATCACTAGTAGAAGTAGAGTAGAAAGAGAAAATAAAGAAGATCAAAAAGCATGAGAGGGAGGAAGAGTCTATAAAGTTAGAGAAGAATATCTTGAGCAGAGTCTACACCCTGGTGCGCAGATGAAAGGTGCATCTATTTCCTCATGCCAAATGAATAGCACCTTGTGATTTTCGACAGGGTGGGTTTCCACGTTATATTCTGTGTAAATGTGTAAATGTTGAAAGTAGCTTAGATATATGTGTGATTATTGTAGTGAATGAATGAAAATAGGTTTGTTTACAAATGAAGAGATGTATGAGGGTTGCATTGTATTACTGGATATGATTATATTGCATGTCTATTGTTTATTTACTAAAGTTGCATAAAGAGAGGTTGGGTTACAACTAGCTCTTAAAGCACAGTAAATACAAGTAATCCACCCCCGGACTTTATTGGAAGCCTTGGTGTGAGCCAAGGTACTAAAAAAACCTCCCACCCAACTGCAGAAACATGGTTATGGCAGTTACCCATCAAGAGAGATATCTCGGGTGAGACGACATCTATGTCGCAGGTGTCATCGACTGAGCTCTACTCTGTCAGGCCGATATCTCAGGATTTATTGTGTTGAGCAGAAAGGACTGAACCTGGGTCGATATCCCTAGGAAAAGGGATAGAGTCGTTGTGGCGAGGGATATGTTGTGGAAACCCACGAAACCGTAGATCCAATATTGGGTGGAATCCAAAGAGTTAGAGTTTGCACGCAAAGAAACTGAAGGATCTCGATGGAACCCAACAGAGTGGTTGGGCCGATATATCTACACAGAAATTCACAAGATTTACTTTTTTGAGTTTCCCATTGTGTTGCATGAATGGTTATTTAAGTTGGCAACCCAACAAACAAATTTCCAAGGAAGAGAACCGAGGGAGTGGAATCCTCAATTGATTGAGCGACTGAAAAGAGTAGAAAACCTTGTGTCGAGGGCTGTGGATTTTTGGGTAGATAGTATCTTAGAAGGATACATCACTGAGATTTCTATTGACACAATAACCTCATACAGTGAGGAAGA
Organism: Pseudotsuga menziesii; assembly: GCA_001517045.1. NCBI lineage: Eukaryota > Viridiplantae > Streptophyta > Pinopsida > Pinales > Pinaceae > Pseudotsuga > Pseudotsuga menziesii. The sequence goes on from LPNX011108728.1 coordinate 1,624,419, forward strand.
ATGTATATTTTTTCAAGGCCCACGCAGTAGATATCTGTCATCCTTCAAGACGTGGATAAAAATGCTTGTATGTGAAAAATACATTTTGTGAATGTAATAAAACAATGTAGAAATAGAGTGGCTATGTATCAACAGAAACCTACAGTGAGATGTTCCAAGGAGATACTGGAACTAAACTAGAGCCAGGATTTTTAAGAAGCGGAAGAAGATTCAGGTCCGGTAAGCGAAGAACAAATCTGTTAGGAAGAGGGATGTGTAACACAGATCGAGAAGAAGAAGGCTACGAGCTTGCGTCATACTTAGTCTATGGGTCTTGTGACAAAGAAGAGGAATATCATCCAATATTTGAAGGAGACAAAGATTCAAAAGATTCGACTGGAGCTCTAGAATGAGAACGTGGTTACAATTCGCCTACAACACTGCATACTTCACCAGAGGTAAGATCGAGAGACTTATCTCCAAGTAATTCTGTAAATACGAGTAGTATTAACATTGTAAATAGAGGACAAGGAAGTCTGACTAGCCAAAACTTTGTTTCTACTGCACCATCAAAAAATACAATGGCTGCATCTGACATTAAGTTACCAATATTTAATGGAAAAGGGTTGGAGGACCCATAAAAACATTGGTTCCCTTGTGAAGTTGGCTGGTCTATGCGACAAATCCAGGATGAGAATATCAAGAAAGCATAGATGATCAGGACTCTGCGAGGTCATGCGCTTAACTGGTATATGAAATTTTCCATAGTACCAGTAGGAGTTGTCCCGAAAAAACTCAACTAGGCTCAAGTGGGTTTGATAGATGAATTCAGAAAATCAAAGTCTGAATCGCTGTGCATCACCAAAATCAAAGATATTAAGTAGCTACCAACATAATTTGTTTGGGACTCTGACAAAAGATTTAAGACATTGATGGCTAAAGTGAGTTTCCAAATGTCGGATGTGTAACACAAGGAATGGTTTATTGTCGCTTTCTTACCCCATATTTGAACCCCTTTGATGCAACATAAAATTGTGTCACAGATAGAGGCTATGGAAATAGAAATGAAATTAGAAGCCTCACGGGTTGGAGATACTAGCTCAAGAATGATGCAAATTAAATTGCAGCCGGAAAACCTTATGGTGCAACTCTAGGACATTAAGAGAGGAAATGAAGTTCAAGAAGAACTATGGTGTACAAGGTGTAGAACAGACAGATGCCATAAACACAATTGCTTGATGCTCATGAACTATGTCGCACCAAGTGCGCCGAACCTGTTAAACACCCAAGGAATTCCTTGGTGTAGAATATGCCAGACTAGGGGCCACAAGTTTGAAGAATTTCTATACTTACAGAATATTGTAAGCACACCAGTTAGTCTGTATTGTAAATTTTGTAGATCAGTGGGTCATGATGAAAAATACTACATAGCATTTTAGCTACTGTAAGAAAAGATGATGGATACATACTTAATGAAAAATGATGAGTACATGCAAGTTGAACAAGCACAACCTCATTATCAGCCTGCACAATACCCTCAACCGCAATACCAGCAGAATAAATATCACCAACAACAATAATACCCTCCGCAAAGGGGGGGTGGGAACTTTAGAAGTTGAGGAAAATAACAAGGGGGAGGATTTAGTCGGGGAAGAGGCCAAGTCATATGTTATAATTATGTGCAGGCAAGACATTTTTCTCGAGATTGTCAAAGTCCTGCAAAAAATTGTACATATTGTAAATGATTTGATCACACTGTTGAACAATTTCCGCAACTCATTGCAAAATGACAGGCTAGAACTATCGTAAATCCCAACCAAGGTTGCAGAATTTGAATCTGAATCCTAACCAAAATATTCAGATGATTTATGTCGAACCAAGGGAACCTCACATTGTTGTAGTTACAAGAGGAGGTGCCGCAACTGGAGTAGACCAACATACACAACAAGGACAACCGTAGGTGAGACCCACGACACAAAAGAAATCTTCGCTATATGTCCAACAGGAGAAAGAAGTCTTCTTGGAGGTGTGACCAAAATTTGTTGATGCTAATCAACCCTCAACATTAGGACAAGTCAAGACCATGCCCAAATGATTTGAACAGCTAATAAGGAAGCCGCCAATGAAAAAGGTTAGTAAGCTTAAATAATTTTTCAAAAATTGTTTAGCACTAATCCATGATAAATATGTTGTCACAGAACTGACAACACTAATATAAGAAACCCCAAAAGACATGCGACCTGAAAAAGGAGTTAATCATATCGAGAAAAAACTGAAGACATGCTGAGAATTGTGAATGACTGTGCATATAGGAGATTATGATATGGACTATATCATATTAGATTTGGGTTCATATGTCAACAGATTGACAAGATACACATGGGAGAGCATGAATAATCTGCGACTGGATTGGTCTCCTATTCAAACAAGGCTTGTGAACCAGTCGAAGGTTCTACCAATTGGTATACTAACTCAAGTAGCTGTAGAAGTTGAAGGATTAAGAACATATGTCGAATTCGAAGTTATTAACATTGTTGATGACTCAAATCCATATTCTGCACTTCTAGGAATTGATTGGGCAATAGATAACCAAACCATTATAAATTTCAAGAAAATGATCTTATCATTCGAAGATTTTGAAATAAGAGTGGCTGTGCCAATTGATTCGCTCGAAGGACAGAGATATGTTGATCCTATACATAGTGAAGGGAAAGGCAGTTATCTATATCAGTTGTATAACATCATGTCTTCGAAATAAGATTATATAAATCCAACATTTGTTGGAAAACTGAGTTGGCGATGTGTAAGTCCGTGCACGTCTGACTCAGGTGATGCCCTGGAAAATTGGCAGAATAGGATACATGAAGTCTCCATGTGAAGATGTGCAATATTCAAAAGAGTTCTATGAAGGGTAGGAGCCGAAGCAAGCGCACTGCCTACATTTGAAGGTTTACCTAACATTGCATATTTTTTGGTAGAATTTGAAGAAAAAGTCACAGAATCCCAGGGATTGTCCTCTTTGGACTATGTTCTAAAAGCTATGCCAGCTAGATGGTGGGGTACACACAAACAGTCTATCTCTGAATGGCCACAGTGTAGAAAATTAATGGAGATCAAATTTGGGGAAGAGAACAGTTGCCTTGATCATAAATATACAGGACTGACAGATCCTATGGAACATATTGAGAACTGTCGCAGGAATTGGCAAGAATATCCGCGACAAGAATCAGTTCATCAATTCATCCACACTTTGGAAATGGTACCACGAAGTTAGTACGTATCAGTAGAGCTACGATGAGGAACTGTTGAATGGGAAAGCTTAGCTGTAAGATTCACCTAGACATTTGAGTTCACAAGTGAACACCCAACAGTCAATGTTGCATTACATAATAAAGGAAAAGATCTTTGAAGAAATCCCAGTCATCGACACAAATTTCCATGAATGCCACATGACTGTACACAAATGGAGAGAATCCTATAGTATCATGGGAGATCTTGATGATAATGACCCACTTGACATAATATACATGTGTCAGAAGGAATTTGTGCTGTGGAAGGAATTCGCACGTGTGAAGATACACCTTACCCTGCTCGATACGACTTGAAAAAAAATAGTGGCATTACGTAAAAAGTTTCGAATAATGAGCCCATAGTACGCCCATGGGCTTGAAAGGACAAATTCCTTCCTAATTAATTGTTCTCATATGTGAAGAAAGACTAGGGTAAGTTAAGGTATTTGATCAAACTTAACCACCAAGACTCCATTCATCCTGTATGCAAGAGAGAAAGAATGCTACTATTGTCTGCAACCCTGAGCACTAAACTGGTGAGGTTGTTGTATGGTCATTTCCATTTCCAACACAAGCACAGTTGAATCCAAGCCTATATCACCTACCCCTATTATGGAGGATACTATTGGTTACATCCCACCGCAAATGACCCCCACTAATGTACAGACTGATCTAGGAGTACAACCGAATACTAGTAACTTGTTCAAAAAAGAAAGACCAAATTCGTCGAGGACCAAGCAAGGAAAACACACCAGTAACAAAAAAAGAAATGAAAGAGCATCAACACCTCCAACGCTAATTCCACCAGTAGAAGAGGATTTTGAGACAAGAAATTTGATGCCACCTTTTGTCTCGTCCAGATGTAGGGATGCACTGAAAGTTACAGTTCCAAAAAGTGGAAGGACCCCACTTATAGTGCCACTAATACCCAAAGGAGTGAAGGTATCGAAAGACATTCTACCCAATGTGAAGAAGTTATCTTATGTTGATCATGATACAAAGCCACAAATAGACCTGGACCACAAACACTACATGGAAATTGTGCAGGACACACCTGAGGTGCTTAAACAATTTGCTACAAAGGAATGGGCCAAGGGATTGGAGCAGTCTGGCATATTATCGTTGCCATATATGCCACATTTTGGGGGAAGCACATCAATAAACACCTGTGTCAAGCAGTTACTCCTATTTTTTATGGAGGGGTTCTATGATTAGGAAAACCTATACCTGTAGATGTTCAGCTGATTGCCACCATCACAAGGCTACCATCCGTCGGGATGGACCCAACGCCACTTCTGAAAAAGGATCAAGAGGCGGAAATAGCTATGTGGATGAAGAAAAAATATAATGTACTAAGAAGAAAAAGGGGATTTCCAATTCGCTCCATTAACAACACCACTGTTTGCTTTTCTGCCAAGGTATTGGCCTCCAAGTTACTCTGCAAAATGTGCCCAGACCAGTGTACTACGGGTGTGATTGCGCTTGCAGAACTTTGCGCGGCAGGAGTTTAGATCAATTAGTGTTAACTCTTGTTGGATGAGCTCCTACAAGATTCAATTGATGCACAAGAAAAGGCTAGTCTATTTCACTATTCATGGCTATTAACTTTGATCTCATTTATAGCATGGTCTGACCCACAAGAATATAAAGGGCTCGAGCTTCCAGTGACCTGTAAATAAGCAAGATATCAGAACCTTTGGTTTGAGAAGGACCTAAAGGACCGACAAAAACAAAACAATGTTGAATTATTTATGCATGGGGAGTTTGTACAACACCATGTGAAGAACATGTACAGGTTAGATGGTGCCATTGTTCAATAATTTCTCCCCATTGTTAAATTTGAGATTGGCCCGCACCATATTTACATACAACCACGACAACAACCGCAACGTCAAAAGCTACAAACCAAATTTATGATGACAAAGGAGGAAATTGAAGAAATTATTAATGAATGGCCGAAGGAATGGTGTGTTCTAGTACCAAAAGAGAAACTTCGACAAGAGGAAAACCAAATACAAGAAGATAAATCAGATGAGGAAAATGAAGAATAAGACCCCTCGAAGGATTTAGACTCTGGAGAAAGGCATTCCCCTTCAATACCAAGAGACTCAGAATCAAAAAATGAGGGGGGGAATCTCCGGAAGAACAAGTACAACTGAGAAGATTGAAAAAGAAGATGAAGGCTGACATAAATGTAAATACCATTATCCTAAATAGTGATGATGTGCAACTAATGACTGAGGCAATAACTAAAGCAACATAGATTAGCTTTAATTCCATAGAAGAACGACAAGAAGAACTTTCAGGTACAGTTACTAATCTCCTTAAAGTCTTGTGTAAAGCAGTAGAAGAGGTTAAAATTATTGTCGACTGTCAAAATGCAACAACCAAGTCGGAAGCCCCATCAGAAACATCAAGAATGGAGAAAACTATGCCACCTGTTCCAGCCCCACCAATAATGGTACAAATATCTAAAACCATTGTTGATCTAGGCACTCTGGAGTTTAATCATGTTTTTCAGGATAATGGCCAGATTATTATAGATTTTTCATTTATGCACATAAATGAGGTATATGCAGTACATAGTGCTTTCAATGCATAAATAAAACTGTGAGAGCACAACCTGGCAACGAAGTTGAAGGTTGCACATAAAGACATCAAGAAAATGAAAATGAAAATTCAAGAAACTGAAAAGAAGAAAATGGAATGGGAATGAAACTTTCAGAAAATCAACAAAGCAGTAGCCCTTGCATGTAAGAACTTTGTAGAAGAAGGAATAATAGAGAAAATGGCACCAGATGCCAAAGTAACACAATTAGCTAAGATAGCAGCTGACCTTAGGAGAAAAGTTACAGAGTTAGAAGAGAAAAGGAGACTAAGCACACCTCCAGAAGTGTTGGAGAGCAGAAGAGACGCAACAACTCAAACTGCGAAGAGAATAGAAGAAGTAGAAGAAACATGTGCTAAGGTTGTCAACCAAGTCTCTCAGACTTGGGAATCACTGATGGATGACGAGCAATCATAGAATATTCGAAATGAGCTGATTACGTTTGAAATAAACATCACATAGATAAGAAATGATATGAAGCAGCTACCCTTAGCACAGAAAATGGCTAAGGAAACGGAGATGAGAAAATTGCAGCAACAAATGACTGTGATGCACACACAACAACATCAACATGAGGAAAAAGTAGAAGAGTTGCAAGCTAAAGTGGAAAGAGTTACATGCATAATTTAGCCTATACATCAGAAGGTGTGCGAGGTAGTGACATCAGTAGAAAAATTCATGTCGAAACATGTCAGTTCCAACCTGGTGGAGCAAATGCGAAAGAAAGAGGAAGAAGTGCGCATAGAGGCAAAGAAAGTGGTGAAAATCGTGTAGTATTTTCAGGTGAAAATCGTGTAGTATTTTTTCAGGTATTTCTTGTTTTTGGGGTAGCAGGGTCCATCAAAAGTATGCAGTGTCGGTACTCGTTGGATGCGGAATGAAATTCCGCATCCAACGAGCTCTCCCGATCGAAATTTGAGTAAAAACACAATGAGATATGTCAAAAATACGAACAAAAAAAGTAGTTTTTTTAATGACAAATATGTCAATTCAACCATTATGGTTGACTTATTTTATTGAAATTCTATTGGTTCTTGAATCCCAACTCACAAAAACTTATTTTGGCATGTTTTCTTATAAGGCCCATTTTAGACCCCAAATTTCCTCTAATGACAGTAAGTCATACTGTTGAGAAAGTGGCAGGCCTTAACGATCGTGTGTACGAACTCGACTGGAGCTGATGAAAACCACACACGTGAAGGCATCTTTGTAAGTCATACCGCTGAGTGCCTCCCGTTATGTGTTTCTAGAATAGGAAAGACAACCTATTGGATAGATATAGTAAGTCAGTTGAGATAGCGACAAATAAGGAGTCTTTAATGAGTCTGTATTGAGTCGATATCGAGTCTGTATCAAGTACGTATGGGATCTGTATTGAGTTTGTAATAGAGCTATAAAAGAAGGAACCCAAACTGTATGTGGGTTATACTCTCAGTTAGACATTCTTGGCTAGACATTAATAGATGATACTCTCGATCTAGACTTAGTAGACATTCTCCGGATAGTTCGTTTGGTAGACTCTTGTTGGATGAAAGCGTGAGTTCTTGGTTAATGGCTCCGTATTGCTGAGTGCATTAGAGTGAAGGATCTGCAACTGAGTGCACAGATGAGTAGGAAAGGTTGAGTCAATATAGGCTATGAGTGGATCACTAGTATAAGTAGAGTAGAAATAGAAAAGAGAGAAGATCAGAGAGCATGAGAGGGAGGAAGAGTCTGTAAAGTTAGAGAAGAAGATCTTGAGCAGAGTCTGCAGCTTAGTGCGCAGACGAAAGGTGCATCTATTTCCTCATTCCAGATGAAGAGCACCTTGTGGTTTTCACCTGGATGGATTTCCACATTATATTCTATGTATATGTGTGAATGCTAAAAGTAGCTTAGATATATGTGTGATTATTGTAGTGATAGAATGATTGTAGGTTTGATTACAAATGAATAGATGTATAATGGTCACATTGTATTCCTGGATATGATTATGCTACATGTTTGTTGTTTATTTACTAAAGTTGCATAAAGAGAGGTTTGGTCACAACTTAGTTGTTGAAGCATAGTAAAAACAAGTAATTCACCCCGAAATTCGTTGGAAACCTTGGCATAAGCCAAGGTACTGAAAAACCCTCCCACCTAATTGCGGAAACGTGATTCTGGAAGTTACCCATCAAGAGAGATATCTTGGGTGAGACAACATTTGTGTCGCAGGTGATGCTGGCTGAGCTTTTCTCTGTCGGGCCGATATCTCGAGCTTTGTTGTGCTTAGCAGAAGGGACTGAACCTGGGTCAGGAGTTGTGAGAAAAGGGATCGGGAGACATAAAATCCAACAATCCCCAATTACATTTTGTCTTAGGAGAGCTGTTGATCACCGGTATTAAAAGGGGAATCCAAATTATAACCTTTCAATCGTAGTCGCAAGGCCATTATGTCTATAGTTTCGTATCCAGGGTGATGTGCTTGTCATGTCCATACCTTGTTTCTCTATTTTCGCTTATGTATGTCCCCTTCAACACACTTGTCAAGTTTCATCTTATGTGTCATCATGTGTCATGCAGAGTAGTGCCACATAGTTAGTCTTTTCTCGCTATAAGAATCATCATGTCATGATTGTTATACCATTGGGTTCGACTCGTCATGATGATCACATCTATGTTTCATTTAATGAAAATCGTTACCATTTGACCCTTTTGTCAATTTGTTAAAATTCTGAAAAGTGCATGTAGTTTTATTCATGATTGGGGAAAACTATTTATTTCATGTCCTCCATTAATTTACAAGCCACAATCGTCTGTCATGATTGTCACTTCACCTAAGCTTAGAAAGTTTAACAACCCCCCTCTCCCCTCCCCCGCCTTCCCTATCTCCATACATTTGAAAACGCTAAATGACCCCTATTTCAAGAAAAAAATATCTCCCCTCATTCGAAATAGTGTGGTTGAGACGAATATTGGATTAAATAAGAAAAACAAGTGAATTAATGCATTCAAAATTTCCACCACCCAGAATTTTTAAATGAAATACTCCACAAATTATCATAATTTCCAAGATTGAACTCATAATACTCCATCACCTTGCAAACCATCATTCCCCTTCTTTTTAAATGTGTCTTCCATGTGCAACCATACTTATAAGTACTAACACCCATCAGAGGTTAACTCCCTTTTAATTCCCCACCTCTCATCATTAACTTGAAGCAAAAACTCATGTTCCTTTGCCACGATCGTCTAGCGGATTGCATCCTTCTACTGCAACCATATGGTGCGGGGTCTCGTCACTAGCCCCGACATCTCAACATTCAAGAATATAATATAATATAGTTATTATATATATAGTTAATATATCAATATATTATATATTTATTATTTATATTCAATATACTATAATTATATTATATATTCAATATATTAATCTATGTAATATATTAATTAAAAAACAAGAATAAAAAAGGGGTAAATTAGAAAAGAAATTGGGAGGATAACTTTTAAAATCAAAATTCTCTGTCACACCAATCACTATTGATATGTAAAATTATTATTCTTTAATTATATTAAAATGATGATTAAAACAATATAATTAAACATTTTTTTATTAAACACTTTCTATTTTATTAAGCCATCTCAGGTATTTTTCTTCGTCTGTTATGCTATATTCCACCAAAGACAGGAGATTGTCAGGCTTCTGAGTGCTTCCGGTTAAAAAATTACTTATTGGACTTTGTGTGTCTGATTTGTCTAGTGGGGTTTTATGGGTTTGTGCATTCTCGATGTTATCTCTCTTCTCTTGGATTTTTAGGAGTTAAGTCGGCATTTTGATGCGGACCTAGTAACAACCTAAATAAAAAAGTGGGAACTAGATTTTTTTTAATCTATTATGTGAGTGGTGTAGTCTCCCATTTAGTCTATTATCCTCTGTCGTTTGCGTATCTTCTGGGTTTTATTTTCCTGTTGGCATTTCGTGTCACATGTACCTTGGGGATGGCCCAACCTTTGGGGTTGCTTCCAGGGTTTCGGATAAATCCATACGTGCGGGTTCATTGTTCTAAATGGGTTGCAGATTCCTTTTCAGACCTTCCTGTGGTCGGAGAAGCTTCTTTGGAGGCTCCACTTGTCCAGGGCCGGTCGACGGGGATGGCTCGCAACTCTTCATCAGTGACGAATGTTGACATTTATGAGCCACTCAGTCGTTGTCCTACTACTCCTGGTAATATCATGTCTGGAAAAATGGTGTCTGAAAAGGTCAAACCTGGTTGGCCAGTGTGTGTGCTTTGACGTGATGTAACCATTGACATGGTTGCAGCTCTTTCACAATACACGCTTCTTGCTCGATTTGAGTATGTCAGTGTTTCACACTAGGATATTCTAGCTTGGATTAGGGAAGTGTGGAAGTCAGTGTTGAAAACTATTCCAAAGGTCGTTATGTTAGTGAATGGTTGGGTTTTATTTCAATTCTTGACTCTCGAAGATAGGGTGGCCATTGAGGCACAATATTGGATTCTGGGGGTGGGATCACTAGTCCTTGGGAGATAGCATGTTGGTTTCGATCCACAGATTGAAAGTCCGGTTTGTCACTGCCTCTAGGTATTGCTACCGGACTTTCCTATCCAGTGTTGGAACCACCGAGGTTTCATGGCGGCGAGGAACACTATTGATACTTTCATATTGATGGAGGAAAAGCGCCTTTTGGGTTTTGATCGCTCTACGCCGCGTATTTTGGTGGATATTGAAGTAGCAGATGGTTTATCAGAGGAGATAGAAATTATCTGGGATGAAGGTTCATTTATCCAATGCCTCGACTATTGGAAGGTGGCCTTCAGGCACCATCAATGCTGGCAGACGGGCCACTCAAAATTTGTCTACCCACTGAATGATTGGACTAGGGTTGATGTTCGTCGCTCGAAGGATGATCAGCCTAGGGTTGAAAAGGACTTTGCCTCTCCTCTGCCCCTTGGCAAGGCCTCGGCTATGGCTTATATTGGTAAGTTTGTCTCAAATATCCCTCTACTGTTAAAATTCATTGATTCTGGAGTTATCATGGACTCTTTGTCACATCTTGATGGGTCAGTTTCAACTCCGGTTTTGTGGACGGGGGTTATCAAAGATGCCCCATATCCTCCTATACTGTCTCGCATCCCTCTTTGTGAGGAACGGGTTCTTGTCGATAATCCTAGTGATTTGGGTCAATCCGCTCCGAAATCAAAGGGATTGTCTCAATTTTTGTTGGACTATCCACCTCTTCCCTTAGTATCTCCTGATTGACTCAATATTTCACTCTCTCTGTCTGTTGTACCAGATATCTCGCTGGTGTCTCTTGTCACGTCCCCTTTTTCTGAAAATGGGGTGGCGCCTTTGTCTCCTCCTTCTTGCCAGTCATTTAATCTGAATCCTATTTATGCCCTTGTCAAATCTCCTTCGATTGATATCCTTCCTCTTCCTACTGTTAATAGAGGTTTTGTTACCGTTAGGAAAAAGAAAAAATCCTCCAAGGATATGCGGGGCACCAAGGATGCCATTAGGGAGAAATCTTTCATCAATCCTAAGATTGCTCCCCTCACTACTCGTAGACTACCAGATTTCCCTGTGTCTTCATCTTCCTCGACCCTTAGAGAAAATGCGGACTTTCAGGAGGTTATCTTATGAATGTTGTCTCTTTCAATATTCGGGGGCTGGGCGGGGGGCCAAAACACGTCGCTATTAAGAGGTTGTTAGATTTTGTTGGAACGATGGTTATTTTTGTGTAGGAAACTATGTCATCTGGTGTTGATGCTTGTGAGTATTTGCTTAAGTTATGTCCGGGTTGGCTTGTAAGTGCATTGGATGCATGTGGAAATTCGAGTGGTACCTTGGTGGGATGGAATCCACTGATGGCTGATCTGAGAGCCTTTCACACTTGTGCAGGTATCCTTTTAATAAGGAGGCTTAAAGGATTTGGGGATCAAGTCCATTTGTTGAATTTTTATGGCCTCTATACTGATAGGGTTACCTTCTGGGACAGTGTTAAGGATGTGGGACTGCTTGCTTTACCTCATCTAATTTTAGATGGGGATATGAATTTCATGTGGTCAGATGATGAAGTCTGGGGATTTAGAAGATCCATTGATCCTTTGACTGATTATTTCCATACTTTATTTGATGAGGCTCTTTTGGTGGATATTGCACCTGGAAAATTGTCTCCGACTTGGTTAAATGGTCGAAGTGGAGAAGCTGGTATAACCAAGTGTTTGGATAGATACTATATGTCGGATCCTCTGTGTGAGTTGGTGGGTTGATTTAGGAGCTGGAATTACTTGACGGGGGTCTCTGATCATAAAATGATTTTACATCTTGATTTCATCTTGTGTAAAGTTATGTATCCATTTAAATTTAACTCCTCATGGCTGTCTGTGGAGGATTTCAATACTTTTATTATTTCACAATGGGCCTTGCTGCAATCTGAGGTGCCTTCTCACTACTCTCCCTTTTTGTCTCTGCTTTTCAAATTAGCTAAGCTACGTTCGGTTGTCCGAGTTTGGGAATTGGATGAAAAGAAAAAGGAGGATGAAACACTTTGTTCTATCGAAGAGGAGATTAGGAGTCTTGATGGTGATCCAGATGTGGGAATTTTTTTCCCGAAGAATACTGATATCTTAAAAAAGTTGTTTCTATAATGGCAGACTATCTTGTCTCACAAGGAAGAAACGCTTCGGCTAAAGAGTAGGGAACTTTGGCGTAATGCGGGAGATGAAAATACAAAATACTTTCATAAATTCGCCAATCGTAGGAGAATCTCCAACTCCATTTGGGAGACTATGGATGGTTCGGGTCATCTTGTTTCAAATCAAAACTCTATCAAGGATGGGGCCATTTCATATTTCTCTAGTCTATATACGGATCCGAAGTCTGTTAGTATTAATAATCAATTGGAGGTTTTAAATTTGTATCTGACTATGTTCTTTAAAGAGGAGTGTCATCTGCTTGAGAAGCCCATTAATCTTAGTGAAGTGGAAAGCACCCTTAAAGCTTTTGCCACAGACAAAATCCCTAGGACTGACAGTTGTGCCTCTGAATTTCACCTTCACTTTTTTGAGTTTATTGGTCTTTAGATTGTGCTGGCTATAGAAGAATCAAGAAATTATGGTATCATCCCTGATAGTCTGAACACCACTTATCTGACCCTTATTCTGAAAGTTGATAGGCCTTCATCATTTGCTAAGTACCGTCTTGTTGCCTTATGTAATTTGTTGTAAAAACTTATCACACAAATTATTTCCAGTAGGATGAAGGTGACTCTGGGTAAGTATAAATCTGCTGAGCAGTTTGATTTCCTTCTGGATAGACAAATTCTTGATGCGGCAGGCATTGTTCAAGAAACCATTCATTCGATTAAGCTTAAGAATATTTCAGAGATGGTTCTGAAACTTGACTTCGATAAAGCATATGACAAAGTGGATAGGTCTTTGTTACATTTGATTCTCTTGCAGATTGGTATTCCCCTGAATATCGCGAAATGGATCATGTCTTGCGTGAACACGACATATTTTGGTGTGTTGATAAATGGCTCACCATCAAATTTATTCAAAGGCACTAGGGGGTTGCATTAGGGGTGCCCATTATCCCCATATATTTTCTTACTGATTATTGAAGGTTTGAGTCTGCAACTGAGAAAGGCTAAGGAGGACAAGTTGATCAGATGGATTAAGGTTACGGGGTCTATTTTGTTTCCCATACTATCTTTGTAGATGATGTTATAATTTTTGGCTATGGGATATATGATGAATGGATTCATATCAAAGGAATTACAGATATTTTTTGTCATGCTTTGGGTATGTCATTTAGTATTACTAAATCCCGCTTCAAACATTGTGGGGTGGATGATTCCATGGTACATCTTATTGAGGACCCATTCTCTATCCATAGTAGTGACCTGGAGGTTGGCATCTCCTACTTGGGTTTTTTCTAAGACCATACTCATACTCTCGTTCTGATTGGAATTGGCTTGTCCATGAAGTTTAGTTTCGGATCAGCCGGTGGTCATCCCACTGGATTTTGCTGGGGGATCGCTTAACCTTAATCAATGCGGTGTTACAATCGATCCATTTTTATTGGTTTTCACTTTTCAAGGTCCCTATGGGTCTTTTAGTTTTTCTTCACAAAACCTTTTTTAGTTTCTTGTGGAGGGGTGCTCAGCATTTTTGGAAATTTCACTTGGCGGATTAGAGTTCCTTATCTCTACCAATTTTGTGGGATGGCTGGGGCATAAAACATCTGGGTATTTCAATACCTCCCTCTGTGCAAAAAATCTGTGGCGTGGTATGACCTGTTCTAACTTGTGGTGTTCTATTATTAAGTCAAAGTATATGAAGAGATTTCCTGTTGGTGAGTGGCTGCAACTGATCTGAATTTATGCAGGAACAAAAAAAAATACACAAATAACCATAGAAATAAATATGCAGCAGAAATAACACTTCATTTCATTAATCAAAGAACTGAAACTTGTTTACATACAGAATGGAAATAAACTAGCTAGAATGTTGGTAGCTTATCTCTGAGAAGAGATGTGGTGGCTACATGCCTCTGAACTCTCTGTTACAATGAGGCTTGAAGGCCTATATATTATTGAGAAACAATGGAAACCCTACACATCCAAAAACCTAACCCTAGGAGGTGAAACGCTAGAATGTGGGCCCCATTGGGTAACTTGGTACATTAATTTCATGGGGTCGTAACTTTGCCATACTACCTTCGTTTGATGCACATGATACATCGTTAGAAATATCTCTTCAAAGACTACATCCATATATGACAAATGTTGAGTCTGGAATGAACTCATATTTGCCCGACCATTCGATGCCAAAAAAACGTCGTTTAGGGCCTCAAAACGGCTTCAGAAGTTTAGGACCCGAAAACTGCCCAAAATAGTAAATTGTGCTACAATTAAGGAAACTGGAAAACTGAAAGAAACAATGGTGGGGGTCCAAGTGAATAGGTGGGTGGCCACCAATATCCTCTTGAATCAGCAACATCCTTTGCCTATTCCTAGGAATTCTTCGGCGGTTTGGTCTAGCTTGTGCTCTACTTTGCCTTGTATATTGTGGGAGCTATGTTGGAAGGTGGGAAGATGAAATAATATTATCATTGGACGTGAACAGATTGTTGGGATTGGTCATTGTATCTTCTCTGAAAATATCTTGTCTAGTCTGGCATCTTTGAACATATTAGTTATAAAACAGGTTGCAGTGGACTGTGGGTTGCATAACTCAGGGTGGAAGTTGACAGTCTCTTTAGGCCTGCCTGGATTGGAAGCTGTGGAGTGGGATGATTAGGACAAGCTACAGGAGGCGGGTATTACCCTCAATGGTGAAACTGATACTCTAGTTTGGGCAGGTAACAAGCTCAATGGCTTTGTCACTGCTAGCTCGGCTTATTGCTCTTTATTAAAATTCCATTCTACCTATTAGTCATTATGGTGGCATTCAATTTTGTGGAAGAGGAGGGTGGCAAAAAAAATTACATTTTTTATTTGGCTCACACTTAACTACAAGATCTTGACTTGGGACAGTATTCAACGGAGGGGCTTCTAGGGCCCTAGTAGATGTATCTTATTCTTGATGGAGTGAGAATCTGTGGAACATCTATTTTATTTGTGTCCTTGTCACTTGTGACTTGTGGATGCACCTATGTGATTTGTTTAATGTTCATTGGTCATCAAGTGATAATGATCTATTAGAATTCCTGTTAAAAATCGAGGAGCACTCTATCATTCCGCTGGAGTGTGCATTTTAGTGTTTATGGGATTACTGGTGCATGCGGAATGGCTTTTTATTCCACGGGATTCCCATTGATTATGGGCATTCTATGTTGAAGACCCTATCTAGATTTGGATCAGGATTTGATCCTGGTCCAAAGAACTATACTCGAAACATTAGTTACCCTTTCCTGGATGCGGTTGATAGGATCAGTTTCTTTGATGGTGCTGAGCAGAATGGTAAGTGTGGTACAGGCATGGTGATTCAAATGGGGGTGAATCATTACTTCACATTGTGCATGTATGCGGGCAAGGGATCAAATACCTGGGATGAGCTCTTGTCCCTTTGGGGGCTCTTATTTTTTTCTAATGCACGTGGCATTGAGTTACATCAGATCTTGGGTGATTCTCTGGTTATTATTTGCTGGGCTATTAAGAGACACAACCTTCAAACCCTGTCTCTTTCCCATTGGCTCGACAAAGTCAAAATGATTCTAGATACTCTTCCTCATTTTATTTTCCATCGTATTTACCGGGAATATAACACTCAAGTGAACGCTTTATCAAAAAAGGGGATTCAGATGGATCCAGGATCGATCTACTAGTCTGAGATATCCTGCAATGGGATCATTGCTTAAGGATCTTTGTGTTGTTTCTAGTTTTTTCAGTCTTTCCTTTGGGGATGGTATTACTGTCTGTGTTTTGTTTTGTAGTTTTCCGGTGGTAGTCTTGTAGTAACTCAGACTGATTCGATGTTGTGGCTTAGAATTTTTGCACTAATCCCAACAATTTACTACAGATCTCTGAAATCTTTGGATGTCCATAGCATTGGGACTGTTTTATTGTGATCATGTTATTCTATTTTGACTTGTGAGATATGTCTCCTTGTGCTGATGCTTTTACTATTTTAAAGACTCTTTGGAGTATGTAATTTTTTGTCTTTTTCAACACAGCTCTATAATAAATAGAGTTGTCCTTTACAGTTGAAAAAAATATATATAACCAAAAGGTTAAATTAAATTAATTTGAACTTCGGGTAACCTTATTCCTTCATCCCTATTTAATTTTTCTCTCCCCTCTGCTATGGTTTTTCAGAGTAGCCAGGCTCATGCTCTTGCACTCTATTCCACTCGAGTAGATCCAATCTATCAATGATATCAACCCACTAGAGGTTTCATGGCAGTGATGGAGTTCAGAGCGAATTGCACCAAATCTCAGGTTTAATCACAAGGTTGTGTTGCAATCGACCTATTTCTCTCTCTCTCTCTCTCTCTCTCTCTCTCTCTCTCTCTCTCTCTCTCTCTCTCTCTCTCTCTCTCTCTTAACAAGGCTAATGCTTCGAGGCCTTATTTAGCTATCGCATTCTCCCCCTTCACTTCGATGGGTAGTTTACTAAAAAAGGGATGAAAGAATAGGTAAGTAGGGAATGCGAAGCAGGAAGAAAGGAGAATTGCGGAGAGGACAAACGAAGGAGTGAGAGAATACTATATTGTTGCCACAGATCCCAAAAGGTGGGTTCCGGGTCTAGCTCCTAGTGTACCATAAATTTATTCCATGGAAGAACCAAGTAATCCAGGACAATAATCAAATCCACAATCTTAGTATCTAGTAGCATATCCAAATTGAGACCCTGTAATTGCAATTATATATCCTAGTGACCCTTTCTATCTGTCTATGATCCCAAATACTAGTAGAGTTTGTAAATTTAAAAATTTCTTCTATCATGCTTCCTTTTGCTTGCAAAACCAAGTTTAAGTGACACTATGTGATCACTCAACTCTGATGCCCAAGTAGAAGTGGGTACGCTCAAGGATCCAAGGGTAATAGGAAACCTAGGCCAAACTTTCATTTTATGTGCAACACATCTCTTCTAAAATCCCCTCTGTAACTGTTTGAAAAGAAAGCTCCTCAAGGACCAGCCTGTCCGGTATGACCTTGGGTAACATATGGGCAGCATTGCTACCATAAACCCTGATATAGGCAAATGATTCACCAACAAACCAGTCTCCCATAGTGTCTATGAGGAATTTTGGTTCAAATGAGAAGGCATGAGCTTCTTTGTTGAAAATCAAGAAATACACCCGACCAACGAAACTTTCACATATATCATAAAACCTGGCCACATAGTTGCTATCCCAGAGCTTAGAATGATAAATATGCATAGGGAGAGATGGTAATACCCAACTCCATCCCATATTAGGGTAATGGAATTTAGAATAGAAGATGTCCACAATAAAGGCGGTGAGATAAAAATTGGGATTATTCTTAGCAGTGGCTTTCTGGAACTCTTGTATGGTGTTTTTGAGTTCAAGTGACAGGATTATAAGATTCGTCCGTAGTTATAATATGATGAGCGATGGGAGCCCATTCCTCTTTAAAGAAAGAACAGTTGGGAAGACCATAAAGCCTGCACAACATCGCTGCAAGCAGGGAGTAAATCTCTTTAAACCATTCAACGGGGTACAGTTGGTCTTTCCTCTTGGAAAACTTGTGTGGTTCAGTCATCCAAGATTTAAGCATTTGGTCGAAATTGAATCTGGATTTGGCAGCTTTAACAAAGTCTGCATCGAGGAGCTGTACAAAACGTTTAAGGGCATAAATCCTCACAAAGGTTTCAGAGTGGAAATTGGCTAGTTGAGACCCGGTACTGGTATTAAACAAACGATATTTCACATTGGCGTGGTCTACAATCCATCTAATGGCATCATTATAGGGTAGGATGGTTGGTCTTGCAGTAATCATATGTAGTCCAGAATCCCTAATTCTCTCATAAACAAGTTGGTCACTCTGGAATTCTGAGAGGTCATTGTTATTGAAGATTGAGTAAAGTCGGGACCAATCCAATTGGTAAGTTTCAGTCACTTGACTACTAGTATTAGAAAAGACATCGAAGTTCGGGTCTTTGGTGAACATGTCCTTCTGAATATTTTTACACCTGGTAAATCTGGAGGTTTTAGATGTTGACATGTATTGTTTTGAATGCTTATACCAGAAATTTAAACTAAATTATATAGGAAGCACAATAAACAATTCAAATTGTGAGAAAGTGACCTGATAACCAACTTGAAACTGTATTAAACACTATCGAAATCGCGTAGTAAAATATGGAGGTAAAAGCACACAACAGAGCGAATCACAACAGTAAAATAGTGAAAATCATAAATAAAACTATCATATTTATAATTCCTAAGAAATAATACAGACCGTCAGATGAGGGTAAAAAGAACGGTGAGGATCAGTTTTGCGGGATGTGGGATCAAACACGAAATTGCAAGTTTATTAATCATTCTGCAACTTGCGGGATGCGGAGTGCGGAATCAAAAAATAGCAAAAAATTATTCAATCAGCTTCGCACTCTGCATTCCACATTTTTGCGGAATGCGGGATGAGGGATGCGAAAACACACAAACCAAAATGTAAACAAATGAGAACCCTGCAACCAGCATTCCGCAACTTGCGGGATGCGGGTTGATTAAAATAAACACACATGAAAACTCCTCTCGCATCCCGCATTTGCAGGATGCGGGAAGAAAAAAAATGATATATCAATTAAAATGTTCCCCACATGCCGCAACTTGCGGGTTGCGAGATGCGGAGTGCAGAACATTAAGACAATCCCAAACAAAAAACAATCTTAATGCATTTAAAACAAAGAAATCAAACATGGATTTTTTTGGAAATTTGGTTAAGTTAAGGAATGCCAAGAGTCAAATAAAATCTTAATGAAAGCCCATTAAGATTACGAAGAGTCTTACCAAGTTATCTCTGTATGTGTAATTGGGATCCCGTGTCAAAATAACATGGGATCTATTGTACCCACAACAATTGGCGACTGGCTGGAAGAACCAGTTGTCTCTGCAAAACAATAATCCTTTCCAATCAATCCTGTCAGTGGAAAATGATTAACTCTCAAGAAATGTTAACATAATAATGTAACCAACTAAGAACTATTGAAATTATTAATTCAATCCCATCCATGGTCATTTAAAAAGGATGCAACTCTGATTCAAATGTCATTGGAGGATAGGGTCATCTAAACTCAGGCTGACATAGGCATGCAATTTAAAGTTGAACCTAAGGTAAGACCTTTACCACTTTGGTTTTTCACATAGGACCTCTTAAACCATCATTTATTCTCTCCTCCCCCCCATTTTTTTTAAAGAAATGCAAAATCAAGATTGCATTAACACAGGACCACTGCCCCATGTTCTGGTGATCAGTGCCATTCACAAACTTGACCTGGAAACTGAACAAGTTGGCTCGGTAAGGAGACCTCTTGTCTTCCAGCTATATGGTTGAAAGTAACTATCATGGCTTGGGAACCATATGGTAATAGTTTCAGTGCAACATCAAGCCCATGATCATAGTGAGGCTGGCCTTAGACAGGACCCCCTCTTCCTGATGTACAATTCTTTCTTTTTGGGGGGTTGAATGGGGTTTAATGTCAAACATGAATTACAAGACACTAGCATGGCTTGGTTTCCATGTGTAGGTAGCGTTACTCACTGATGCTCTGCAGATCATGAATGATCCGACCTGTGATAGGATCTCCCATCTTCCAGAGAATTGGAAGCCATCTCCCCATATTAAATGGCAAAGATGTCATTCCACTAAGCACCTATGAACCTAATGAATTGGCTCGTGATGAGACCCCTCATATTGTAATCCACATGATAAAATATATGGCCATAATTGAACCGCAAAGAGTAATACTAACAAGGCTATGAAGATATGCCACAGTGCCCTAATGAGCCTTAGACAGGTTGAACCTTTCCTTCCACAACTATCATCATCAAAGTAAAGCATGTAGAAGGCATTAGCCTGGATGAGAGGGCATTAATACAAAATTTTGTAAATATGGTTATCATTCAGACATAACAAATCCTAGTATGAGTTAGAAAAGATAGAAACTGACAGGTCTATTTCACTTGAGAGTGTTGAATATTGAGAAAACTGGTTGCTCATTATTGTGAAGTGTGTAGATATTACCAAAGTTACCAATATCAGGAAAACATTCAAAAATAAAAAAGGAAAATAACACACCATACCTATATACAGGATTGTAAGACTTCTTCAAGCAAAATATTTCTTGAGTAGAAAAACATTCACTGTATAGGTGTCGACAACCCCCTCTAGTGTTTGTAGTCGAACCGTACTAGGACCAGTATTTTTTGTAATAATGAATGGTCTCCTAGACAAAGACGTTGAAACTTGGTGTGCTCTTTGTTATCCTTGTGTTGTTTGTCCCATCTCAGCACTAGATCTCCTACTGAGAAGTCTTTATTTGAAGAAGACCTCTCATCGAACCATTTCTTAACCAGCTGTTGATGTTGGTAAAATTTATTCTTGGATTTCTCTCTATCCTCTTCTAGTTTGAGCAGAGAATCAATCCTCTGCTGTAATGGGGAAGAGTCACTCTCTTGGGCAGATTGGGCCAATAGTAATGAAGGAATGGTGAGATTAGGTGGCAGGACAGCTTCCTTGCCATAAACAAGGCAGTATGGGGAGTTACCAAGGGATGCCTTTAGGGTGATTCGATCTACCCAAATAGCATAATAGAGTTGGGCGTGCCAGTTCTTCTGATGTGAAGCTATTGTCTTTTTAAGAATGCTTATCAAGTTCTTGTTTGAGGATTCTGCAGGCCCATTTCCCTGAGGATAGTAATTAGCAGAAAACTTAAGCTTGATACCCTTTTCAAGGGCATAGCTGGTCAATTCAATGGACTGGAAGTATGAGGCATTGTCAAAAACAAGATACTCGGGGGTGCCAAATCTGGTGATTCTTTGATTCTCTAGGAAGGAAATTACCTGGCTTGTGTTACACAGTCTTAATGGGACTGCTTTGACCCACCTTGTAAAGTATTCAATGGTTGTCAAGATGTATTTATGTTGTAATGAGGATACGGGGTTGATGGGTCCAATGAAATCCAACCCCCACTGCTGAAATGGGAATTGGACTGCTACTGGTTGCAAGGGATAAGCAGGTTTCTTGAATTTTCCAGCGCACTTCTAGTAAAGCTCACATTTTCTGACAAATGCATGGGCGTCTCTGAATAGGGTAGGCCAGTAGTATCCTGCCCTGATGATTTTGTGAGCCATTGTATCACCTAAAAAATGTCCACCTACATGCCCTGCATGAAATTGAAACAGGAAATCATTAGTCTGATCCTTTTCCAAGCATCTAAGAAATATTCCATCATAATTCTTCCTAAACAAAACGTTATCAATAAGTTGATAAGGAGCATATTTCAGCCTTAATGCTCTACATTGTTTGGGATCAAGGGTTCCAAGGGAAAACCCATTGTGAAGAAATAACTTGATGTGATCATACCATTCAGATGTTGTAGTTTCAAGTGCATTCACAAAACTTGTAGGAGTATTCTCTTCCTGCTTCCAATCAGTATGTTGTTGTTTAGGGTCATTTGACTGGGCAGTGAGATGACAAAAACCTTGTCCTCTGATGATATTTGTGGGTTTGATCTCCAAATCATATTCTTGAAGCGCGGTCATCCAGTGAGCTCTCTTTTCTCCCAACTCCTTTTGGATGAGGACGTTGCGAACGACCGTATAGGGAATTATCACTTTGGTCCTTGAATTTAAGAGATAAGGCCTATAGTGCTTTACCGATTTATACACAGTGTAGGATTG
Organism: Pseudotsuga menziesii; assembly: GCA_001517045.1. Taxonomy (NCBI): domain Eukaryota; kingdom Viridiplantae; phylum Streptophyta; class Pinopsida; order Pinales; family Pinaceae; genus Pseudotsuga; species Pseudotsuga menziesii. The sequence continues at coordinate 1,646,652 of LPNX011108728.1, forward strand.
TTTGTCAACCTGGGAGTAATTGAGTTCAGCTCCTTTGAATGTAGAACTCATAAAGGAAATGGGGATCTCAGCGTCCTCATGATTTTTCTGTGTTAGGACAGTTGCATAGGAAAAGTTAGTAGAAAACGTATACAATATAAACTCTTTACTAAAATCTGGGGACATGAGAGCAGGTGCTTCTGCCATGATTTTCTAGATCTCAGTAAATGCATTCTTTTGTTCTTCGAACCACTTAAATGTTACATCTTTTTTAACTAAAAATTGAAGGGATTTAACCACTTGAGAAAAATTGGGAACAAATCTTCAAACAAAATTAATCTTACCCAAGAATGACTGCATTGCCTTTCGAGAGTTAGGAAGGCCAATTTTAGAGATTGCGTCGACACGTTCTGGATCGATGATCATACCTTCCTTCAATACTATGAAACCCAACAGCTTACCTTCTGTTACCGCAAAGATGGAATTCTTAGGGTTTAGGGAAATGTCAAATTTCCTACATCTCTCGAATACCTGTCGTAGAGAAAACAAATGATTATGTCATTTCTTAGAGTAGATTGTTACATCATCTAAATAAACAACAACAGAGCTATGTATCAAGCCCTTGAAAGCTATGTCCATAGCTCTCTAGAACATGGATCCTGCGTTTATTAATCCAAACGGCATTCGTCTATATGCAAATGTTCCCCAAGGGGTTCGGAAGGCAGTTTTAATTTGGTCGTCGGGTGCCACCAAGACCTGGTTGTAGCCAAAAAAACCATCTAGCAGTGAAAACATCTCTGATCCGGCTACTTTTTGTAGGATCTACTCCATCGGAGGAACATGATAGTTTTCTTTTTCAGAGGGTCGGTTCAGGTTCCTAAAGTCTACGCAGAGTCTGATTTCCCCATTATTCTTACGAAAAGGGACCAAATTAGCTATCCATTGCATGTGCCTGATGGGAAATATGATCCTAGCTGAGAGCAGATTATCGAGTTCTTTCTTGATAGAAGGTTCCAGGTTGGGGTGCATTTTTCTCAATTTCTGTTGATACGGCTTTACCGTTGGATTCATAGGGATGTTATGATGCATGACAGTAGTGTCGAAAGTTTGAAGTTCGTCATCTATCCAGGAAAAAATGTCCTTAAATTCCTTGCACAACTTAATGAAATTTCTTCATTCATCATGGGAGAAGTGAATTCCAAGGTTAATACATCGAGGCTCTTGCTCTGATCCGAGGTTAACATGAGCATGATTCAGGGTTAAGCTTTGAGTCTTGCAATTGGTGGTTTGCCTGAATTTATCCTGTAAATCATAGAAATTTTCTAGACTGATGACAGACTTGGGGATAATGTTGGAAGGATCAGATAGAGACTTCTCATGATCAACTTCGTCGATCGTCATACCTTCAAAGGTATTTTGAGGTGACAGGAAGTCCAGTATTTGATGGTCATCATCAAAAACTTTCCAACTCGTGACGTTGTTGGGTATAGAGGGTATGTACATCAATTCAATAGAGAAAGTTTGTGTAGACAAACCTTCGGGCGGAATTAGCCTTGATGAAGTATTGGCTAACAGATCTACATCAAAGTTCTGTGATCTAGGAACATATTTAATGTTAGATGCCGAAAAGGCATTAGTCATATCCCTGATCAATTTCTAATAATTCACTAAGTGCGGAGACAAACAATGTATTTGATTGCATACCTGTTTCACTATGATTTCCGAGTCTCCCACACATTCAATTGCTTTAGCTCCCATATCGACAGCTTTCCTGAATCCTTAGACCAAAGCCTCGTACTCAGCAATGTTATTGGTGCATTCAAATTCCAACCTACAGGTGATCATCGTTTTGATTCCTTTCGGACCAATTAGCACACATCCTGCGCCTGCTCCCTCATTTGACCTGGAGCCATCAAAAAACAATGTCCAAACTATAGGATCAATTCTGAAATTGGTATTTACATTATATACATTATGGACAACAGTACTACAGAATGAAACAGATGTAAGATGAGTTACCTAAGAGTGTTTCTACTCATTCTCTATTGGTGATACATTAGCAGGTGAGTCTCCAAAGAAAGTGTCAAATGTGAAATGTTCAATTTGATTGTTAAAGAAGGAGACAGATTCGTTGGAACCATCAAGATCAGTTACAGTTTGTTTCATGAAAGGTTCTCTGTCAACTTTGAGCTTATTAGGCTGCCCGTTAAGAGGCAACCACAAGTGAGACCAACCAGTAGCAAAGTAACCTTTAAGTTTCTCTGACCAATCCCGACTCAGCCACATACCATAGGTCTCTTGAATATCCGCAATCACAATATCGATTGTTTGGTGAATCCGAGAATCTACAGATAGTCTGAGAAGAACATTTCTCAGCCTCCCTACCACTTTAACCTTGGATCTATCTAATTGCACAATCTAATTAGGACAGTTTTTCCAGGTGGCATTAAGCTTCTTACATACAGAAAGGGGCATAACATTATATGAAGCACCTAAGTCTACCATACAGTTATGCACATTTCTGTTAAATATCTCAAAGGTAAGTAAGAAGGGAGGAGTACCTTTGCTTCCAGGCTTAGGATGGTTTGGACGGGGAGTGGAGTCAGTATTATTATTCTGAGTTTCTCGGGGTTTCTCTATAATCATGCTTTTAGGTAAGGAATCCCTTATGGAAGGTATTTTAAGAATATCGAATAAATATATGTTTTCTTTGACTCTCTTAAGGTCCTCGGCCAAGTTGTATTATGGCTTAGGAATGAGGGTGTCATTTTGAACTTGAGCCTTACCTTTGCTAGGGGTCTGTGCTAAAGGCGTTGCTTCCTGTGGAGGTGGCCCTTTAGACTTGGTATTGTGTGTGTGTTGGAGATTAAAAACTGTATCGGGTTCTTCTCCTTCTTATGAAAAGAAGCTCACAGAGCTGACCTGCTGGTCATCTTCCTCTTCCTCTTGGGGAGGTTGTGAATCTTGAGTGGACTGATCTTTAGAGGATTCAGGAATGTCTGGTGTTCCCATGACTAAGGCCTTCAAGACAGAAAAAATCTCTTCTAAGTTGAATCCCTTGCTAGGATTTGGAGGTGGTGGATTCTGAGGGGGTTGTGTGGGCCTCCTAAAAGGTGGCCTATTGAATCCCCTATTGTTTGGTTGATTTTCATTACTTGTTTTCTTAAGATCTACCATCTCGCTAGACATTCGTTGGAGGATTTTCTTCACTTCACTCATATTGAATGGATCTTGACTGGTAGCAGCGAGTTTAGGGGGAGTGTCACTTTTCCTGCGTGAGGTAGACACTTGTTCAGATGCGGTATCATAGTTGTCTTTGAGACATAACATGTCTCTTTCGACCTGCATGGCTTCAGAGAAGGCATCTTGCAAGGACTCTTTATGGGCCCTTTTAACCCACATGGATAATTGGGCCGGGAGACCCTTAATATAGTATGCTACCAGTAATTACTCAATAGGAAGTACTATATTCGGGATCCTATTCTTTAAATATGAAAACCGGTGATTGTAGTCTTTGACTCTTTCTTTACCCTTAGTCTTCATGGAAGAGAGCTCTATGACCAACTCCTCTGGGGTCTTATCATCCCCAAAATTTTGAGTGAAGAGTTCAAAAAATACATCCCATGATGGGATGGAACTGACTTCTAAGGAGAAATACCAAGTAGAATCCTTTCCCTCGAATGTGTAAGGGAACAGTCTGCAAATCATGTCTTCATGGATAACGTTTCTAAGTCTAATGGATTTCATGAAGGATTTTACGTGGTCTTCCACAGGAATATTATCATCTGGATTAAATTTTGGAAGCCACTTCTCGGGGTTTTTAGGCAATCTGTGCTGATCGACTAAAATGGACACGGCATCCTTGTCTAACCATGGCCTATTATGTCGTTTATCAGCCATCGAAATAGATTCTGCTGAGGAGTCTGAAGATTCAGAATCTGACAATTCGTCAAATGAAGATGAAGAAGAGGGAGGAGACAGGGGTGGCCCTCCTGCTCTGATGTTATGTCGAGGAGTTGTCGACTCCTGAAACAAGGAACCTAGATCTAACCCAGGAGTGGATGGCTCACTGAAAATTTCATGACATCTTTCAGTGTTTTGATCACTTGGGCTTGGACTATCTTGATTACTGCTTCGAGGCAAATACTGAGTAGGATGATCTTCAACGAATTTTCTTCTAAACTCGGCAACTTTGTGGGAATTACCCTTCAACAGTTGTTCAACTGTGATGGGCCCTAGGATTGGTGATACAAGAACATATCTGTCTGATGGGGTAGCCTGTTCTTGTTCAGGGGTAACTGGGACAGTTTATGAAACTTGAGCTACTTGTTCCCCTAAGGTAGACACGCTAGCGCGACTACGAGTAATGATTGGATCTCTTGCTGGAGGAGGTGTGTGAGTGTTTTGTTTATGCATGATGTGATGGCCCTCCTTCTAGCGCCACTTGTTGAAGCCCCAACAAAGTATGTGGTTGATAAGGGTGTTTAAGGCTTACAACACATGGAGAAAACCTAGCCAAAGGCTTCAAACAATCCCACGCAGGTATTAATCTATCCTCGAGCTGTTTGGTATGGTAATCCCCCAAGGATACTTTTGTGGCCTCCATTGGTTTATGGATGAATTCGATCCACAATGGGATCTATTTTCCAGAATGGAAAACAAAGAGTTAAGAAAATAAAAGGAAAACTAAAACCTAACTAGGAATAAGAACCTACTCTAAATCTAAACTACTTTGAATAGGTGTTGAATGGATGACAGGTTGTATTGAGCTGTGTGAAGAACAAGCAATTCATCATATTGACAAAAATGTAAATAAGATGAAACCGTACTTACTGAGATTACAATTGTTTAATAATAAACCATTCAAGATAACCTGCAGGTGCTCAAGTTAGTTGAAAAACCAACTTATAAGATATAAAACTTTTACTGCTGAACCATTTGCAGGAAAGAGATAAAGACAGTTCATAAAAGAAATTTCATGAATCTTTATCAATGCATTAATAAATAACAGAGATAAATTAGAGTTAAATAAACACACTAATCAATTACAAATGAATCACAGTACTATCTGATCATTTGGAACAAGAAAACTAAAACCTGTCAAAGAAATTTGATAGATCAAGTACAAGAGATAAGAATTGCAACATTGTATTTATTCAGAATTCTCTGTAACAAATTACACAAAAAACCTTGGCAAAAACTGAAGTGTTGTTCGATCCCTTGTATCAGTCTCCCTACTTCCAAAAGTAAAAAAGTCCATGATACATTAGAGATCATTCACTTAAATAATTATTACAAACAATAGAATTCCCCTTAAAGGGGATCAAAACCTAAACAAGGCTAATATCCCATGAAATCTTTCCACACCCTCCAAATACGTAGTAGCTCCTCGATATCAGGATAAGTGGCAGATTCAATGCCAATTTGAGCATTACACTTATAATATTTGACCTCATTCTTAGCCAACTTATGCCAAACTCAGATGTAGACGTGGATCTTGCCTTGTACTGCAAATGGTTGTTTGATTAACTGCTCTACATCGTGTATGCTTATGTGGTCAAGTTTCTTGATCTTCTCCTCCCGGTCATCCCGTCGTTGCTCTACTTGCTCGATCATCAATCCAAGTGGACATGCCTTTTCAATAAGCACCATGGTAGGAAAGGATAATTCGATCATGATATTGTCAACTGCATACCATCTTCTGCAGCAGATATCCTAAGCTTTATGTATGGCTTCAGCTACTGTTTCATCTAAGTCTTTCCAAGCTCTCAAAATAGTTCTAGCTCTTTTAAACTGAAAAGTAGTGAGGAGAGTGTTATTATTAGGCTTATCCTTCATGTACCTTTGCCATTCTGTGAACTCATCATAAGCTTTTGAGGCCTGTTGTCTTTTCTCAATTAGGTCTTCCAGAACAACAAACATCTTGTCAAACACCATGTGAGTCTCAAATATATCATTTAGAGTTTTAAATAACTCACATACCAAATCATAGTGTTCCCTGTTAGTTCAGATGGAAAGCTCTTTAAACTCTTCTTGGGAAAATTTGGAAAATGAAGATGAAGCTGCACTTGCAATTGCATCTTCATACTATCTTTCTAATAATGCAACCTTTTGAACCAAAGTGGCATTATCATTCTTTTCTTTTTGCAACTCGTCACTGACATTAACATTCTTCACTTGAAGTTCATCCTGCTTGGCCTCATGTTGTTTCTTGAGCTGCTCCAGTGCTTCTTTCAAGCTGACAATTTATGCCTTTCGTTTATCAAACTCTCTGTTTAAATTGTTGACAGCATCCAGATTGGCACCTATGAAGGCTCCTAGAACAAATGTTTCATCCATAGAATAGGCTTGTGGGTCACTTGATTGTCGCATCCATACAACTTCATTTACCATAGATATGTCCATATCATTTTGATCTCTACCCTGCTTCTTGCCCATTTTACCACTGATCTATCAGCTTTACTGTACTGATATTCTCCCAGAGATATCACAAAGTCTTCATTAAACTCATCCATGACCTCATCAATGGGGGGTATGCTAATGCCTGTGGATATCAAAGATGAAGTTTGAGTTGTGGTTTGAGAGGGCATAGCCATAGTGATATGAGAGGTAGCAGGGGAGGGAGTAACATTCTGATCAAGAGTTACTTCAGGGGCTGAAGAAATGTCATGAACAGAAGCTTCCACAGAAGAAATTTTCACAATAATGGCTTTGAGTAATGATGATGGTGACACTGTTGTAATTTTCTTAGACATAGGGGATGACACTGAGCTGAATGAAGGAATATGCAATGGGATTTTGAAAATTGGAGGCACAACAGATGAAGGAAGAGGCATATCCATACGAACAGGTGTGATTGATTCGAGTAATATAGTGTCATTTTGATAGATCTCAGACATAAAAGGTGTCACAACAGAATCATCAGACAATGATGATAAATCCATTATTGATGAAAAAAGTATTGCAGAAGAATATGGGACAAACTCACAAGAAGGTTGAGATTGAGGAGGAGGTGATGAAAGTTTACCATTGCTACCATTGGTGAAATTTTGGAAATCATTACCAGTCTCAACAGTAATAGGCACAAGAGAAATTCTTTCCTCCTCTTCCTCTGAATGAGTTAGGTCAATAGTAGGAACAGGAATGGAGATCTCCATCTTCATTAAAGGTTTTTCCACATCCTGAGTTTGTTCAGGTTGAGTCTTTTCGACCACAGTGGTCACCTGGAAATATTTAGCTAACTGGGAGGTTGCAACTTCTTGAGTATCTAGTGCCGAAGTCATCATGTTCAACTTCTACTTTATTTTCTCTGAAGTCTACAAATAGTCCTTAACCTGTCGTTCCACAGATATCTGAGGAATTTCTCCCATGGGAGCTTTTCCTTTATCCAAGTCTGAGCTGGTTTCCACAGATGCAGTTTTGGAAGCCAATGCCTCCTTTGTTGTAGCTTGAGCTTCTCTTTCTTCCCTGTCTTTTGTCACCCTTTCCAAGATGCCTAAATCCATAGAACTGAAATGTTTTACTCTGCTCCCGATCTCCTTCTGGTACTGCAGGATATGGCTTTGCTCTTCTTTTCTCTTAGCCCTAGCCAGGACTTCAGAAAATGTATCTACTCCTTGATAAATGAAATCATCCGGAGTTTCCTCATGAACATAACCTGTTTTAAAATGGTTCTACTTTAGGTGTAAATCAACAATCCCTTTGGGATCATGCTGCCTTTTTCTTGCAAAACCAAGTTTAAGTGGCACTATGTGGTCACTCAGCTCTGATGCCCAAGTAGAAGTGGGTATGCTTAAGGATCCAAGGGTAATAGGAAACCCAGGCCAAACTTTCCTTTTAGGTGTAGCACATTTCTTGTAAATCCCCTCTGTAACTGTTTGAAAAGAAATATCCTCAAGGACTAACCTGTCCAGTAAGACCTTGGGTAACATATGGGCAGCATTGCTACCATAAAACCTGATATAGGCGAATGATTCACCAACACACCAGTCTCCCATAGTGGCTATGAGGGATTTTGCTTCAGGTGAGAAGGCAGGAGCTTCTTTGTTGAAAATCAAGAAATACACTCAGCCGAGGAAACTTTCACATATATCATAAAACCTGGCCACATAGTTTCTATCCCAGATCTCGGAATGATAAATATGTATAGGGGAAACTTGTAATACCCAACTCAACCCCATATTAGGGTAACGAAATTCAGAACAGAAGATGTCCACAATAAAGGTGGTGAGATAAAAATTGGGCTTATTCTTAGCAGTGGATTTCTGGAACTCTTGTATGGCGTTTTTGAGTTCAAGTGACAGGATTGAGGCCCAGGGGAAAGATTCACCCATAGTTATAATATGATGAGCGATGGGATCTCGTTCCTCTTTAAAGAAAGAAAAGTTGGGAAGACCATAAAGCTTGCACAACATCACTACAAGCAAGGAGTAAGGCTCTTTAAACCATTCAACAGGGTACAAATGGTCTTTCCTCTTGGAAAACTTGTGTGGTTCAGTCATCCAGGATTTAAGCATTTGGTCGAAATTGAATCTGGATTTGGCATCTTTAACAAAGTCCGCATCGAGGAGTTGTACAAAAGGTTTAAGGGCATAAATCCTCACAAAGTTTTCAGAGCGAAAATTGGCTAGTTGAGACCCGGTACTAGTATTAAACGAATGATCTTTCACATTGGCGTGGTCTACAATCCATCTAACGACATCATTATAGGGTAGGATGGCTGGTCTTGCAGCAATCATATGTAGGCCAGAATCCCTAATTCTCTCATAAACAAATTGGTCACTATGGAAGTCTGAGAGGTCATTGTTATCGAAGATTAAGTAAACCTAAGGCCAATCCAATTGGTAAGTTTCAGTCACCCGGCTACTAGTATCAGAAAAGACACCGAAGTTCGGGTCTTTGGTGAGCATGTCCTTCTAAAGATTTTTACACCTAGTAAATCTGGGGGTTTTGGATGTTTCCATGTATTGTTTTGAGTGCTTATACCAGAAATTAAAACTAAATTATACATGAAGCACAATAAACAATTCAAATTGTGAGAAAGCGACCTGATAACCAACCTGAAACTGTATTAAACACTATCGAAATTGCGTGGTAAAATCTAGAGGTAAAAGCACACAACAAAGTGAATTACAGCAGTAAAATAGTGAAAATCATAAATAAAATCGTCATATCTATAATTCCCGAGAAATAATACGGACCGTCAGATGAGGGTAAAAAGAACGGTGAGGATCAGTTTTGCGGGATGCGGGATCAAACACGAAATCACAAGTTTGTTAATCATTCTGCAACTTGTGGTATGTGGAGTGCGGAATTGCAAAATAGCAAAAAATTATTCAATCAGCTCCGCATTCCACATTTTTGCGGAATGCGGGATGCGGGATGCAGAAACACGCAAACCAAAATGTAAATAAATGAGAACCCCGCAACCCGCATTCCGTAACTTGCTGGATGTGGGATGCAGGTTGATTAAAATAAACACACATGAAAACTCCTCCCGCATCCCACATTTGCGGGATGCAGGATGTGGGAAGAAAAAAAATGAAATATCAATTAAAATGTTCCCAGCATACCGCAACTTGTGGGTTGCAGGATGCGGAGTGTGGAACGTTAAGACAATCCCAAACAAAAAACAATCTTAATGCATTTAAAACAAAGAAATCAAACATGAATTTTTTGGAAATTTGTTTAAGTTAACGAATCCCAAGAGTCAAATAAAAATCTTAATGAAAGCCCATTAAGATTATGAAGAGTCTTACCAAGTTATCTCCATATGTGTAATTGGGCTCCCGTGTCAAAATAACATGGGATCTGTTGTACCCACAACAAGCTCCTAATAGCCATGATGAGCATTGAACAACTTTAGCCTCTAGAATCCAGAACAGATGGATTTTAGTTATTTTTCCCTCTCAACAAATGGATTTTAGTTATTTTTCCCTCTCCAAGTCTTGTGTAATCAACAATATTTGATTTTCTTAAACGTGTTATAAGGTGGTCTCTTTTTTACCTGCTACACAGTGAGTTGCATTAAGTTTAGGGTCTTTGAGGAAAATTTCACCATTTGTTTAGTCGACCTGCTTTTATCTTTAGGGATGTTGAAAGTAATACTCTCGTGTGGACATTGAGAGGGTAGTTTACTGGGCTCTATTTCAAGGTTTGTATCATGTAGTAATTGATGCATTTCTGAGATTAGTTTGACTATTAGTCTGTAAGTTTCCCTTGTGAGATCATGGTTGCATTTCTCGAAGCACCTTTCTAGATAATTCCCTCTGATATATTAGCAAGGGTAAAATTTTAATATACGACATATATTGTAGGTTCTGCAGGATCTAAAGATTATCCCAACTCTCCACCAAGACTTTTGAAACTGAGGGTTTGTTAATAATGGGAGGTTGTTCACCTTTTGTGATTGAAACAGATGGGGTTTAGAGTTTTTGTAAAGAAGCAGTTCTCTCATAAGTGCAATATCTTGCTATATTTGTAAATCCTACTCAACTTCTAGCAAGGGTTCACATCTCCAAATTTTGTGTTGGATATGTCGGCCTTGGAACAAGTGAACACATATTCAAGGGAGTAAATTTGGAATTTGAGGATCTTCCTTTGAATCTTTATGTTCATTCTAGGCATTTTTTGGTAGCCAATATAACACAATATGGAGAGCTCCAACTTAGATTCATTACAGTCTCATCAGCTCCATGTGGGAATTTCGGGCAATTTCTGCAAGAAGTGTGGGGTGTGCCTGAGATTAACATATTGATAACTGATGAGCATGCTGAAAGCCATTCTTTTTTGTATTTCCTTCCCCACATATTTGGTCCAATTGATTTGGAGGAAAGCGTTCCTCTGGTATTTGAACCTCACTTCAATGGCTTGGATTTTCGGTCTATTGCCGCCTAATTCGCACCTCGGGTCACGTGGCATAAATCTTCAAGCCATTGGGTGGAACCTTGGGGGAAATCAAGAGTCAGGTGCTGTCACTTGATCTTGACTCCTCTGTATAGGCTCTCTCCTAGCGAAGCCAAGGGGGGTGGTCCCTAGTAAAATAAACTATGGTGTTTAAACTATAACACTGCAACAATTAGTCTAGGAGATGAGATACAATAAAACCTTGAAACAAAGATAACTACAAAATGTTTAATTAACTAGCATAAATAACATTCCACACAACACAATGATTAACTTAATAAAGAAAATAAGCAAGATTTCCAAAATAGACCAGTGCTAGTGGAGTGCTTGTGTAAAGGGTTGCTAGTGAAGTCTCGTGAAGTATTGCAGTTGTCTTAGATGGTCAGTTTTAAGATTATTAAGTGAGTAATTAGGGAGTGGGTCAATTCTAGGTAAGCTTTATTATTAATGTGGTAATGATCTTTCTTATGAAGGTAAAAAGGGTATTCCAGATATACCCGGAAGTACGAGGAATGTGTCCGAAGGTACCAAGAAGTGGCTCTCACAATGACATGTAGGATAAATGGAGTCGTAGGACAATGTTCAACACTACACCGAACTAGGGTGTAGCCTAACGACAGCCTACGGTCACTTTCTAGTGGTTTCTACTTCACTTGCAGAATTTCCCCACAACCTAGTACAATCGGATAAGTGCCGGATTTTCACTTGTAGGGATTAATTGATGTGTTTTGCTAATTACTAGTCACTTCAATCCCTTTTTGATTGTCCCACCGATCCAACCAAAGGCTTGCAATGGTCACAAGATTATATAGGGTCTTGAAGTCTTGGATATTTTAAGTTTTTTAAAGCTAAGTGTGAGTTTTTTAAATCTTGATGCTGATACTCTCGTTACCAAGAACACAACCAGATTGATTAATTTTACTTTAGGAACTTAAAATAAGCTGGATAAAATAAGGAAAAAAAATGAAACAGTGCAAATCCCCCCTGGGAGGATGGGGTGTGGGCACTTGGCTTCCCACTTGCTTCTCTTTTTACAGTGATTAGAAGAAAGAAGGACTTGTGTTCCTTTGTAGAATAGAAATGACAAGTTTTTACAATTAAGGGCCTTTGAGAAATGGCCAATGAAAGAAGTATGAGAAGAAGGGCTTCCGGTTTGACTTGGATCTTAAAAAATTAGCTAGAGTGCCTCTTTATCAAACCAATCTCTGCGGCAAAACAACGAACAAATTTTTATTTAATATGATAGAAAGTCGGATTAAAACATAAAAATTTGATCAAAAATAATTAAGTACTTTAAAGATAGAAAATTTTAGGAATCAAACTGGTACTTGCTTGTAATCAGATCTTGAAAAATAAAACTTTAATGATTAGATCTAAATCTTTACATTTGCATATGTAAATCAGAAAGATAAGATATTCCAATATTTCGGTGAGATTTGAATATGCAAAAAATGAAAACTAGTAACCAATATTTGAATTTTTTATAGTGACGGAAGAAGGAAAAGAAAGATGCCCCAAAGCTTTGAAGCTTGGGCAATGGAGTCCTCAAGTAGAGAGCGAAGGGATTTAAATCTTCTTAGACAAATCGTAGAGATATGGTGGAATCAAACAAGAACCGACACTCCTCCACGCTAGATATCCCTACACAGCTTGAACAATACTACACCAAAGCGTTATATCCGGGAGTATTTAAGCAAAAGACTAGATAGTATGCATACAAACAAGTAAAACATACAAATCTAAGATCTACTCACATAAATAACTCAAAGAAACAAATAAGAAACTACGTATTTGTCATCTTCTACCAATTATCATTAATCCTTCAAAGACCGGTTAGAACAAAAAAGAATGCAGCAAGAAACTGATACAGTTATACCTCATATAACATAAGAATTCAACTCACAATGATGCCCAACACAAGTATGCCTCCAAATTCTTCACTTTATTTCTTAATGATAATAAACTACAACATACAAGAGCAGAGGTTCAATTCCCAAATCATCCGTCTAGAACGAAGAGAGGTTGCCTACTTAAATAGAAATATGACAAAGAGAGGGGAATGCATCTCCTCAAGGATGTGCTAGCTCCAAGTGAGTTGGTTGTGGGTTGGAGAAAGGTTGGGATGAGTTGGATAAAGGCAAAAGGAGAAGCAACCATCCAAAAATTTGGATTCCACATCACCCAAACTTCCATCTCTCTTGGGATTTTCGCGCCCACTTGGAGAGGAAAGTTCCAAACTCAAAAAACTCTCCAAATTGGCAACATCTGACTTGTCCCTCTTTCCCGGCTACTTGCCAAAATTATTTTCCAAGTCACACAACTCTTTTTTGGCAATTATCTTTTATTTTTTTAATTGTCGAATTTTTTATATTTCATTTTTTCTTGGTTTTTTGGTTTTTTCAAGTAATTATTAATTTTGGGGTTGAATAATTACTCATAAACTTAGGAAAGTGGGTCTATGGGTTAAGTGGGTGCTCTGAGTTAGAAAATGAACACCACCATGGAAAAAACAACCTCATAGTCACACTTTTATGAAATTTTACATTTTTACAATTAACTTATTTAAAATAAGCCTGTAAAAACGAAGAAAACAAAACCGGGAAAAAGACCAATGGGGGACTTAGGACATGTTCATAATGACTTGAAATAATAATTAGCATGGTAATATACATCGACACATAGGTTTTAATAACCTCCTAAGGCTTAATTAATAATGCGATTATTCCAACTTTGGAGGTTTGGGTGAAAAACTCGAAAATTATTTATCGCTTAAAAACAATAAATAATTAACAAGGAAAAAAAACCCTAGAATAATGCATTAATAAATTAGTCCTAAGAATCCAAATCTTTTACATAAATTCATCATGCTAACTCATTTTATTACAATTCCCCATGGGGTATGAACATGTTAAAAATTCAAAAAAAAGGGCCTGCAAGGACTTCTGAACTTGAAAATTGAACAAGTCATTGTTCATCTTTGGCGGCTCAGTTAAAAGTCCAACTGAGTGCAACTCAGGTGGTAACACGGTCTATGAATTCTCTTGATTTGAAGATAGGGTTGAACTTGTGTAATGATGATGGAGATATCAAGAAGATGCATTGAACTTGTGTAACAATGGTAATGGTGTAAAAGAGGGGAATATCCACAACTTTTCAGGCTCTCAAGATTTGTATCAACTCAAGGTAGTAGCTCTTAAAGCTGCAAACTTGTCACATGCTCCATATGGTAAGTGTCCTTCTAGAATGGCTTTGATGACTACAAAATGGAATATTTGTATAGGATTTTATATTGAGTCTTCCGCATTCAACCCTAGTCTTTCTCCCTTGCAATTATCTATCATTGTATTTCTTTGTGAGGATGGAGGAAACTATGAAGATATTGTTCATGTTGTCCCTATGGATAAGGAAGGAGCCGTTGTTCAGTAAGGGGATGCCATTAAACTTGCTTTGTAGAAAATATCTCCCAAATTCTCTTTTCATATGTTTCACTGTTACATAAAATTATCCGATGACTTTTAGTCATTTGCATTCAAATCAATGAATGATTCTAAGATGGTTCGCCATGCCTTAAGTAAGACATCATAAGATTAGGCATGCCAACTCACTTGTATTATTCTATAAATCTTCTAAGACATTTATGTCCCAAGATGTAACCAATAGCTAATTTCTATATGCCAATTAAAAAATACATCTCTAACCTTTTTATTTGTCTCTATTATATTAGAACTCTGTGAAAAATAATTTCAAGCAATAATGGACACATTAGTCATAGTAGATCAGAAATTGTTAGTATAATGTTTACAGGCCCATTTGAGGAGAACTTATGCAAGATCAAGAACGTCAAGTCCTTTTTCAAATAACTTCATTAATTAAGAGCACAATGCACCTTTCAATCATTCATAGTTACACGAGTCAAATAAATTTATTATATATAAACATGGCAAGATACTTTAAAATTCCATGTTTGAAGTTCCATGTTTGAAGAGCACAACCTGAACTAATGCTTCAAATCATTAACTTTTTGGAGTGGTATTATTAATTTATATCATGGAGATCTCATTTTCTGATACACGGGTGCATATAGACTATGGAGATCATATTTTCCAATACACGGATGCATATACACTATAGAAAACACATTGCAAATATGTGTATGTGAAAACAAAGATTGCTTTCATTATGAAGATAACACAATATTGAATATACATAAAGACCTAAAATCTTATTTTAGATAAAATCATAAATATGTGGTACAAATGGAATCAATCTTTTTGAACAAATATGTGTATGTGAAAACAAAGATTGCTTTCTTTATGAAGATAACACAATATTGAATATACATAAAGACCTAAAATCTTATTTTAGATAAAATCATAAATATGTGGTACAAATGGAATCAATCTTTTTGAATAATAATTTATATTGTATAAGTTTCTTGTCACATGACAATCTCAACATTGGTCTGAGAGTTCTCATATGGAATAAATATTGGTTCGATATATATTTTTTCGTCCTCCCTTTGATAAATATTCCAGGTTGTGATTACTTTTGATAAATATTCAAGGCTAAGATTACATGGTTTTTATACCCATAAATGTGTCTATTTAAATTTAAACAAGTAATCATTAATAGGGAATTTAAAATCACATCTCTTACTGCCATTAGTGTTTCAAATCTTCCATTTCTGGCACTTTTTGGGCATAGAATTCAGAGTGTATTTAACACATTATGAAAAAACCTATGACTTGAAAACATCTATGGGTAGAAGATGTGATGTTTTTAGACAAGGGTTTTTTTCTAAAGTGATCAAGCTATGATTTCAGCTTGTCTTTCTTTGGCGGCTCCTATGGAGTTGTCGGGAGAGGGACGAGGACTCCATCTTCAAAATCTTGCACACAACTCGCAGTAGAAGAAATTCCAATATGAATAGCTAGAAAGAACTGAATGGTGGAGAGACAAACAAATAGGGGAGAGGAGGGTAAGGGTATACCTCCCATTCGAAGGAAACAGGGATGCATATAGAATTTATATTAATCAATATAAACTTAAGATATAGTGGTGTTTCATAAAAGTAAATATTATGTAATATATTTGTGAAACATGTAAATGAATATATATAAGGTGTGAGAAACAAAAGGTTATAAAGTAATTTCATGGGTTGGATTGGATTGGATTGTAAAAATATAAGGTATTTTACATACAATTTGTGATTTGTAATTTTGAAGCCATATTATTTTTTCCATTGTGTCACTAGGTTTAAGTTGATAATAAGTTGATTTGAATAATAGTAATGTATAAAGAGGTGATAGCATTCAATTATGTACATATGAAAGGTGTTATGGTCCATCTTTTAAGTATAAGACAATTTGGGAGGAAATTTTTTTCGACTTTAATTATTTTTGTTTTGGAATGTACCTTTTCTAGGGATACGTTTGAGCAGGGACTATGTTACCTTGCAACTAATGTTTTATTTTTATATCTATCTTCTTATTGTATATATTAAGATGAAATACTTGGCACATGTAAATATTAGAATATGAATCATAGATGGTTTTGATTTATTTTATAAGATTGGCAACATCATCTTATAAAACCACCTAGTACACTTGAACCACCTAGTACATTTGAACCATTTTTTACCAAACCTGTGCAATAACTGACGTGACTAAACTTTGTACATCTTTATGAACTCTACGACATGTATAGTTTATCCATATCCATCTATTATGAATATATCCATTTAATTTACTGAATTGTTGTCATGGTTTTCTTATTTGACGGGTCTAGTACCATAAAGAAGTCTACTCTCCTCAAAACCACTACTGGTAAAAAGTAACATCTTATTTATTTAATGTTTTGAGTTCATTTTCTCCAACCTTGAGTGACAATTATATGTATAACAAGCATTCGTCATGCTTTGAGGAGATTTTATTTTGTTTCCTTTAATGTTCTATCTTGCATATCAGATAATTTCCATTTGTATGAATACAATACCTTTTAGAGAACTACAAATAGATTATCATAAGTCACACTAATAAATGAGTTTTTATCCATTTTTAAGGAGGAATCATTACAAGAATTAGTCCCTTTAGCTAATAGAGCATAGTTTTACTATTGTCAAGTACATCTATTTTGGGTTCAAGTAACTTTGATTAAGTGTGCACTTTGATTCTATTTAAGGGTTCTAGCTCAATGGAAGATCACTTGTCTTACAGGTAGGACATGGTGATTTGATTCCTCTGTGCCCTATCTACATAAATCAATGATTAATTAAATGTCCAGTTAAGATTGATCAATGACTAAATAAACGACCAATTAACAACAAACAATGACTAAATAAATGACCAGTTAACAACAATCAATGACTAAATAAATGACTAATTAACAACAAACAATGACAAAATAAATGATCAGTTAACAACAATAAACAACTAAATTACTACCAAATAATGATAATTAATGACCAAATACCAAAAACTAATGACTAAATAAATGACCAAATAAGGGACTAAATATATGACCAACACTTGAATCAATCCAAGGAATTTATGACCAAGTGATAAATGACCGATTTGGTTGGGTTATAAGTGACTGCTAATTTATGACTAGCGGCCACATGACCAAATTTAGTCATTTATTACTCGTTTTTAATCATTTTTTTAGTCACTTATCACCCATTTTGTACTAGTGAATCTGCAGCCCCAAGTAATTTCTTAGTTTTTTTTTTCTTTTTTCGTTTAGAAATCTTGTAGTTGTTAGTCTATATAGAACCCTATCTATAGAGGAAGTTAGTAATTTTCTTTCAGTTCAAATGCTTTCTACAACCGTCTCCTGGAATTGTATAATTTTGTTAAGTATTTTGGCATAGGCCACATCTGTAGAATTTTTTTATTTTCCTTGCATGTGTCGTTCAGACTGGCAAGCTTGATTTCACACCCCATGCATGGGCAAATTGTCTAAGGCTAATAGTTTGATGTTTTGGACTTGTGAGAAGCCACAGTGGGCTCTTGAACTTCATGACTCTCTTGTTCTTGCAATACTTTTTGAATTTTAATATAAGTCTTCATGGAGTTTACCAAAAAAAAAACTTGATTGTCGGATTGTGTTGTTCTTCAAATTCAAACTATGTTTTTTCTTATTTGAATACAAAGACAGTTTATGCTCTGTTATGATTGTCATACAAACTGTGGATCCCATTACTGTAAGACTCTTATTGTTATTTCCTATAGTTTGTTGTTTGTATCCAAGTATTTCTATTCTCTTTCAGAATATCATTTTGAATGTGAATATATAAAGATGATTAGTTCATAAATCTTATGTATTCATTTATGTTTCTCTTTTTTCTATAACATTTATGTTTATTTAAGTTTACGACACTCTACTTGCATGTCTTTGATATGTGGAATGCTTTTTGTTTAATTAAATATATGCTTGATAATTCCCTCCAAACCACCTAGTACACTTGAACCAATTTTTACCAAACCTATGCAATAACTGAAGTGACTAAACTCTGTACATCTTTATGAACTCTACGACATGTATAGTTTATCCATATCCATTTATTATGAATATATCCATTTAATTTACTGAATTGTTGTCATGGTTTTCTTATTTGATAGGTCTATTACCATAAAGAAGTCAACTCTCCTCAAAACCACTACTAGTAAAAAGTAACATCTTATTTATTTAATGATTTGAGTTCATTTTCTCCAACCTTGAGTGAAAATTATATGTATAACAAGCATTCGTTATGCTTTGAGGAGATTTTATTTTGTTTCCTTTAATGTTCTATCTTGCATGTCAGATAATTTCCATTTGTATGAATACAATACCTTTTAGAGAACTACAAATAGATTATCATAAGTCACACTAATAAATGAGTTTTTATCCATTTTTAAGGAGGAATCATTACAAGAATTAGTCCCTTTAGCTAATAGAGCATAGTTTTTGATCCGTCGGACCTCAACTTGTGTGCATTAAAAGTTTGTGTTAAAAGAATGCGTTCAACAGGTTGATTAATGGGACAGCATTAACAGAAATTAAATACTGAAAACAGATGGAAAACAAACTGATAAACAGATATAAAGAAGCACAGAATCAGAGCGTCACAAACAGAAGTTGATAATGGAGTTCACCCCTCCACTGGGCTATGTCACCGGGTCCCTCTCCAATGGGTACCGATCCAATTAATCTTTTTTAAAAATGGTACAAAATGGTTCTGGAAACAACTTCAGCAACTGTAAACAGAATGTTGTACAAAATCTTTAAGACCTTTCTCTTGAAATTACAATCAGCATTCAAATATAAAGAAAGCTAAAATATAACAGAGAATGTCGACTTCTACAGCACAGCATCTGGACACTTCGCAGCAAAAATGATCTCTAAGCTTCTCATAACAGAGAAACGATACTCTGCGCTCCAAAACAATCTGTCGCCCTTCTCGGTGGCCAGCCTCCTCTA
Source organism: Pseudotsuga menziesii (assembly GCA_001517045.1). NCBI lineage: Eukaryota > Viridiplantae > Streptophyta > Pinopsida > Pinales > Pinaceae > Pseudotsuga > Pseudotsuga menziesii. The sequence goes on from LPNX011108728.1 coordinate 1,665,996, forward strand.
TTTAAGAGTTCAGCGAGAGGGATAAGTAACCGATTCGATTCCATCATCTCAGCTGTTACCTTTTTTTATTATTGTTACAACCATACGCTGAAACATGAAATTCGGCCAAGTCACTGCACAAGCATTATGTTACCACGATGTTCCATATCCCCGAAACGTGGCAACTAACTCCACGCACATGTTGATTCACAACATGTTACAATGACCGTTACACACATATGTTGCACCATACCATAGCGTCACACCTAACGTAACTGTTTGATGTCACCACTAACTTCATGATGTCGCAGCAAGTGCGATAAGTATGTCGCAGCTAAGTCTATCACAGCAGTGTGATAAGTCTATCGCAGCTAAGTCTATCACAGCAGTTTGAAAGGTCTGTCGCAGCTAAGTCTGTCACAGCAGTGCGAAAGGTCTGTCGCAGCTAAGTCTGTCACAGCAGTGTGAAAGGTCTGTCGCAGCTAAGTCTGTCACAGCAGTGTGAAAGGTCTGTCGCAGCTAATTATGTCGCAGCTAAGTCTGTCACAGCAGTGTGAAAATTCTGTCACAGCTAAGTCTGTCACAGCAGTGTGAAAAGTCTGTCGTGGCTAAGTCTATCACAGCAGTGTGAAAATTCTGTCGCAGCTATATATATATGAGTTAAAACATAAGTTATGTTCTTTGAACCATAGATTAAATACCATTGTACCATATTGGATCAGTGTAAATTAAAGATGAATAATCCTCCGGATCATTCCTCCCCATTGGAGAGCTTTTGGACCACCAAAAGCCTGAATTATTATGCAAGTAAGTGAGGGTATAGCTCCCCCACTTTTCCAATCTCCATCCATCTTGCTTTTCTAGGATGCATGCCCTTAAGCCCCACTCGAAGGTACTCAGCATTCCCCCTTTGTGAAGTCCTTACATTTATGTCAAGAATAACATCATCCTGCAACTCATTCATATATTCAGGTGTCATATCATCAGCTGAAGGAATCTGTATGTTAGTTTCCTCATCCATGATCATAGGAGGCTCATACAATTTAAGATTCTCAACATTGACAACTGAATATATTTGCATGTATGGAGGTAAATTCAAGCGAAAAGCATTAGTACCAATCTTTTCCAAGATCTCAAAAGGACCATACCTGATAGGCTTAAGCTTTTTACCTTCACCTTTCATTCTTTCTTTGGTGATATGTAACCAAACTCTGTCACCAACCTGAAATTGATGATCAACTCGATGCTTGTCATGCCTAGCTTTGTACTTTGCCTGGCTCTTCTCCAACTGTTCTTGAACTGCCTGCTGTACTGCTTGGATTCTCTGAATGAACCTTAGCACTTTATCTGCATCATGATGTCCATCCACTGCATCTTTGCCAAAAGAGAATTCCATCGGTGTTTTTGGCAGATAACCAAAACAAGTTTCAAAAGGAGATTTTTTTGTTGGAGAATGAACTGCATGATTGTAGGCATACTGTATATACTGCAACTGCTCATCCCAAAGTTTAGGATGTTTACTACAATATCCTCTAATCAGCTGAACCACTGTTCTGTTTACTACCTCTGTTTGCCCATCGGTCTGTGGATGAAAAGCTGTACTTTTCTTTAGTTTAGTGTCCATAAGCTCCCATAAAGTTGACCAGAATTCTCCCAAGAACCGGGAATCCCGATCAGATACAATAGACATGGGTAGCCCAAAATGTACCCAAACATTCTGA
>LPNX011108744.1:0-68789 GCA_001517045.1 Pseudotsuga menziesii
TGAAGTCACGTCCAAAAGACCCAATCCCCATAATGCCTATCATAATGAATGTTATAAATCAAATGAACTGTGGAGGTAAACATGGAAATAAATCAACAAGAATAATATAGACATATCACTGAGGCAAATGGACAATTATTTTTTGAATTTTTGAAACACATAGATACTAAAAACATGCATTGGATCACATTTGATAGATGCAAAAAAAAACTAGTTAAACCTGTTATTGTTGAGCAGTTTCAATGAGAAATAAGGGCAACATGATTGTCTGCTCAATAAAAGTAGGTAGGATGTCCAAGTTCCAACAACTGATGATGCAGGAATTATATCATACAGATTATTCGAAAATCCTGAAAATCAAGCAGCAGTTCAAAGTTGGATGGTAGATGTTAAATTGTCATAAAAGATTCCACTAGTACATTATCAAATTGAAGATCCATGAGGATGAGGAGCATGTTTTACTGAAATAAATTTGCAAACTCCACATGCCAACACAGAATGAACTCAACTTCTTCAAAGTCCTAACCCTAAATGATGCATAAAGGCAGATAATGGCTTGTAAAGCCAATAATAGTTGGATTGGCGCCATTAAAGTATGGTTTACTCAAACGCAGAAGACACCTAAGTGACTATGTCAGTCATTCCATGCTAACAGATTGACTAAACTGAGCAAGTCGATAGATAAGTCAATTGATAAGCCAAAGAAATTCAGCACCGCAAGAAGATAGGGCATGATGAAGAGAATTACTAGATAAAGCACCATGTAAAGTGATCAAGAAAGGAACTACAGCTACAAGTCATAGAAATTCAAATGGACCTGCAAGTTAATAATATCATGAATAAGTTAAAAAAAAAGACTACAAACAAACCTGAAGGAGTGGTTTTTCATGATTTTGATAAAATTTTGAGTAATAAAAAATAACTTCAACCTGTAGCACAATGAAATCTTTCCAAACTTAAAACTATGTTGAGGCTCAAAACTGAAGAATGCAGAAATCAATCGGCAGCACCAAGGGTTGATAAACAGGTGACATACTAAAGAAGGCACCTCTCCCTAAAGGTTGGCAAAATTTTTAACAAAGGACATGATACAACATATGTACATGGACTGCAGAGAGATGAACACGATCACAATAAAAAACATGTATCCAATACCAAGGATTAAAGATCCCTCTGGTACACTGCACGACATTATAATATATGACGCTTTTGCACTTATGAATATGTTTAACTTTCAATGTTGTTTTACACCCACATGGTCTATAGGACCTTTCCTTGTAACCAAAATTAAAAACGTATGTAATCAGAATTTAATTGGAATCATAAACAAGCATGTCAATTTGAACAGCTCTATAATGAAATTTCCTAGTTCATTTATATTGTTGTGATTCGTGACATAGAATACCTTGGACAGATTGATAGTTATAAGATGCTTTTGTGAGTATTTCGAATGGGTTTCTAATCTACACAGTCTAGGATGAAGTGCTTTTTATCATCTATGGCTTGATTTATACAAATTGTCACAATTACAGAAACCTCATAATTAACAATTAACAGGCGTTAAAGATGACTTGATAGTGAGCAAGAAAACAATGACGTTCTAGAAAGACTAAGCTAAAAGGACTAGTGTTAGCTGGACACATAAGTAGATACATGTTATTCATATCAAAAATTTATAAGAGTAGATTTACACCCTATAGTATGAAAAGTTATGAATGATGCCTAAAAATATGGATCAAGCCTATAAAAGTGCACCTCATAGAGCTTTGGTACAAAATGACAAAATCAAAATAAGACATCCAAAAAACAGGTTGAACGCAACATAGTAACCATAGTAACAAAAAACAGTCATTTTGCATGCCAACACCATTCTTTTTCCTTCTTTTACTTGACTTTTATGTTGAATAGGCCAGAATTCAAAGTAAGGTTAACAAAATCAATGTTGTTGATAGATTTTTCTGGCTCTTCCTGTTTGACCAAATTGTACCCTTCACTCATCATCAGGGAAAATAGAGAGCAGGAGATGGCTTTTTGTATGTTGAGTTTGGGAATGCTAGGGATTAGGCATTCAAATTTTGTTGTAAACATGTGTATCTTTTGAGGAATATTTCATAATATTGCTGAAATTATCATAAATTTTATTGTTTTTAAATTGTGTAAATTACTGTACATTTTTCCATATTTGAGGTCCACCGTATTGAATGTATTAACTGAAAGTTATGACTGATAATAGGATACGAGAAATAACACCTATCTTAACACCAAGAACCTAAAAAACTAGCAGAGGCAGTTGGATACATATTAGTGGTTGTCATTGGGTGCCCCTACAGTAATGACCCAAGTTCAAACTCTAGAGGAATGGCCCAGGTTCGAACCCCTGAGGGAAGAGAAATGTTCAGAGTTTGCCGAGTTTCAAATGCAGCATTCCTAAAAAGCGAAACAATGAAACAAAAATACCCATTTCAAAAACATGTCAAGATCACTATCCGTATATAAGCCATCCAATTGTAACAAATATTAATATAGCAAAACAAATAAAAAGACTCTAAATTTCCCATCGATGATTTGCCTCATAGAAAACTCTATACAAATAACTTTGAAAGTTTTACAACCCTAAATGAAAAGGAATAAAGGACCCATTTGTAAAAAATTGGCAAAGAAACCCCTCATCTGGGAAAGTTTGTAAAACTAAATATTATTCTTATAACTTCATTCGGCTTTTAAATACCCTGAAACACTTGACTATGAAAAATGATCGGATCATAGCTAAAAATATAAAAATAAAAACTTGCCTGTGAAGAACTGGGGGAAATTGACATGTAGGATGACATCCTCCTACAAGGCGTGCTTGACATTCTCTAGGCCTGCCACGTCAGTCCACTTGACATTGGATTTCTCCCGAATTATGGCCGAATTGATCCTTGATCGGAGCTTGGCTTGCTCTGGATCCTCTCCATCCCCTTTGGCTCCCGGCTTTGATTTCGGTTTGATGGCCATGGCGGCATCCCGATTGGAACTAGGCCTCGAACTCAACCCCTCGTCCAACACAACTCGGATCTTTTAAATATATATAGAATTTGTTTTAAATAGTTAAGTTAAATTTAATAATTATATATTTTTAAAGTTTGCTTATGCTTGTAGATTAAGTGGTGATAGAGTACATTGTAAAAGCATTTTTTGCAATGTTAGTAACTTCACCAATTTCAACTTTGGTTAACCTGTGTCCCATGTTAAAAGTTGTGTAGGTGCACCTAGAGATATAGTGATAGCGGACAAGAATCAACCTTATGTAATGAAGTACAAGCATCGCTCCAAATGTCAATTTCCCTACTGTATATGTGTGTGTCATTTACAAGATCAATGTAAAAAATAACACTCATCTTTTTAACCATCAAAATTTAACTTTAATATTTCTTTGGTCTCTTGGAGTGAGAACAAACAATTATGTTGAGCTTTTACCCCTTAAAATTCTAATGATTTTTGCTATAGAAAAATGTTTACATAATCTACAAGTTTATGGAGACTCTATGTTAGTTGTTAATTGGGTCAATGGTGCACAAAGATGTGTACATGCTAGAAATTGATTCCATTACTTGAATAAATTATGAATATTAAATCAAATTTTACTTTATTCTCCTACATACATGTCTACAAGGAGAAGAATAGAATTGCATACACCCTTTTAAAACAGGGCCTTCAGCTAGCTAGTTGTAAGACAATTTCAAGTAGAAAAACATAACCAGGACCAAAGCTTTCAATATTATCATCGTTATTTTATGGAAAGGTCGTGGTTTTTGAATGCAGGTCGGGTCATTTGATCTTTTACATATGCATCATCTACACTACTGTTACTTCAACAACAAATTTTGTCATTTCTAGTCGGCATTAAGTGGATTTACCGGTGTTTATAGATGGGATATGTCTCTCTTATTGTTTTCTTTACGACGGATTTTGACACTTCTTTATAGATATGGACAGATTTTGACCACATCTATGATGTCATTTTTGTATATAAAAAAGTAAAGATGTACTCTCTAAGATCAAATCTTAGACCTTTTTTGGAATATATGCTACTTTTATATATATATATATATATATATATATATAGTAATTGACACTCTATGAAAAATAAATTATAATTTTTTTTAATTAAAAAATTAATAAAAATTAAATAAAAAAATTAAATCTATATGACATTCATCTCATCCACATAAAAGAATGAATAAGTAAATTAGAGTTTAACATGTTACTTTCTATAGTAATATATAAAACATAACACTCATCTTCTCAATCATTTAAAGCTAAATCAATATGGCATTCATCTTATCCATTTAAAAGAGAATAAAGGGGTGAAATTGTATATTATATCATATTTGTATTATGTAAAAAAACAATTTACCTATGTATTATACATAAATTTAAACTTTGATCATTAATTATAACTTTAATTAACCAAATCCACAAGGTCGGAATGTCTCACCATGCACATTTTAGACAATTTTGGTGACTACGTCTAAAACCCCTTGTGTACATGTGTAAATGTTTTTTATTGATGTTTGGTGTCAACGGTGGAGTTGTGACACATGAGGCGGTCTACAATTTACTAAGTTCTAGGGGGTCTTTGAATCCATCTGCAGTCTTAGAATTTAGTAAAATGTACAAGTTCATTGTCAAAATTGTAATTTTCCATTGCTAAACTGATCCACAACTAAAAATGACCAAATAAATGACCAATTGTTATGTGGTCATTTTTAGTCAAGATATCCCGTGACCAAATTTGGTCATTTATCTTGGTCTTTTTTAGTTTATTTTTATCCCGTGACCAAAAGTGGTCATTTATCTTGGTCTTTTTTAGTTAGCCCACTTAAATTTATCAATTTTGGTCATTTAGCCCTTGAAAAAAAATGTGGTGACCAAAACTTTTGGTCTCCTGGTCACTAATCTCTCATTTTGCACTAGTGACAGGTCTCAACTTTTTCCGAACAGGTTTAGTGTCAAGGTATGTTCATATCTCGTGTTCGACTATAGATAGATCAATTCCTAGCATCTCCTCATATGAGCAAGAAAAAATGTCACGAAATTCCTTAAACAAGGATGTATAGATCGCAATCTCCTCACAAGAGCAGTTTGCGCCGATATGTATATTTTCCACGACATCAAGATTTACAGAGATGTTGATAGGGATGGTAGTAGAAATATTTACCATATTCCCCTCAGCAAACATTCCTTCCCTTGGTAAGGGATTGATGGGTGTATCAACATCATTTTCCAGTCTCATATGAAACTCCTGATTCTCTATTTTGCTTAGTCTAGAAGAAAATAGGATTGATGGTGAAGATGTTTGCAGATCTTATCATGTCCACACATGGCTTCTAGAATGGGATCATAAAAAGGTAAAAACATATCTAAACAGTCTATAGAATGCAAAGAGTTTTCTACCCAAGTAGGCAAATAGACTTCTTCCAGTTCCTCTGAGACTGTGAGGGGGACCGAAATGGGATCAACAGTGGTTTGGGTGATAGCTTGGTAAGACACTTCCACTACCGATAAGGGCACTTCAAGTTCATAGTGGGAAGGGAGAACTCAAGGATTAGTCCTATCAACAACCATGGCTATGGACTTCCCCACACTAGTAGAACTTATATATTTAATCGAAGTTGGAAGATCAAATGTGCCCTTGAATGATGCGTACATTTCAACCCCTAATCTCTCTATAGTAGGTTTAACCTAATCAACCAATGGCACAGTGGACTCATTAGAATTCATGTAGATTTTTCAAGTAAAATTGAGTTGGTCAAAAGTAACCAACTTCCCTTCGTGTGGAAACACTACCACCCATAAGACGACAGATGCAATAGAAGACATGGCATAAGTCCAACTTCTTCCCAAGAGCATGTTATAATCCAAAGGTGCATCATTCACCTCTACCTCAACAGACACTACTTTCCCTATCAACTTAATTTCAAAAGCTGGTAGGATACCATGTGGATGGAATGACCTCCCGTCGAAAGCAGTAAGGAGGGTGTTTGACGAAACCAGCTCTGGGGACCCAAGAGCTTTCCAACAAGATAAGGAAATAACACATGTAGAATCACCCTCATCGACAACTTCCCTTCCAATGGTCTTTCCACCATGGATGACATCTATCGATAAGGCTACATGGTAAGGTAGGCGAATTTTGACATTAGACAAGTGAAATTTCACCATGAGACTTGATGAGTCCATACTGCCTAAGGCTGCTAAGAGTGAATCCTGTTGAGTGGGACAACTATGTAACACCTCTAAAGCTGACATTGCACAAGGTGTCTGGGCTAAGTCTTCAACCACAGGGTAGTTTGAAGTAGCCCTAGAATTAGGGTTATGAAAGGTCTTCTTACATACACCTTTCGGTATCTTGGCCATAGTTTTGGTAGGTTTCTTGACCGTGAGAGGGTAAGAAGTTTCACCTATAAACTTACCCTTCTCAGAAGTATCTTTTTCATAGTTCTTATTCCTGGTTTGTAGCAAAGTTGAAGATCAAACCATTTTGATATACTTGGGGTCAAGGACATTTGGAGTGCCCCTTGCTACATTTGAAGCTGAAGCTGAATTCTGCCCTTGGGGAAGCGGATCCTTCAGGACAACCAGTTGTTGATATTTTAACATCTTCTGGGCTTGTTCCATAAGGGGGAAAAGATGGGTGAGGTGATCCTCATGGCACAACTTACACGGGAATTTCACCTTTTTATTTTCTATCTTTCACCCATCAACATTGTTTGCGGGTTTATGCTTGTTTTCATTTCCCTCCCCTTTCTTTCCTCTCTTCTTTTTCCCACTGGGCTGTTGATTTCCCTTCTGAGAGGTCTGTACAAAAACATTTTCATTTTGGGGTGAGGGGGCTAGCCTTTGCTGCCTCTGCCATAGAATGTTTCATGGACAGCTGATGGAGTTGTTTGGCCAAAGATTCTATAGTGGGAGAATTAACGGAACCAACCACACCATTGGCATGGGATCCAGGCTTAGGTTTCTCTCCATCGTGTGTTGGCCTCAGTGCCTCAGGGTTAATCTCATACAAGATCCTAGACTAAGAGTAAATCAAATCTAATTGTTGGGCCTTAAGGATATATTCTTCCTCATTCGTCACTCCTGAAGTAGATACGTCCTTAGAAATATAAGGCAATAGGGATTTAAGGAACCATTCTAGTAACAACTCAGGAGGAATAGTGGCTTTAATAAGGCTCTTTTGCCTCCTCCATTCTCAGATGTGGTTCGAGATATGGGTAGCCTTGTTATGCCAGAAGGTAGATAACAAGTCAGTTCCGAAATCATATTAGATAGGAAGCTGGAAGTGGTAAAGGAATGCATTAGCCAAGTCCCAAAAACTACTAAACGCAGCTGAAGGCAACTTAATGTACCATTTTGTTGCAGTACTTGTCAATGTTCTTTGAAATAGCCTCAACCTAAATAAATCTCCATTTAGTGAATTGGAAGAGCACCATAAATGAAAAGTGGTGGCATGATCCATAGGATGTTCACTAACTTTGCCTTTGAATTTTGGGATGTCTGAGGGCAATTTTGTGGGGACAGGTGGCTAGAAGGGATCATGCCTCACTGGGTCGTGCATTGGTTTAGATAAATCTTGCAAGTTTAACGTTTCCAGGAAAGGAAGCTTATGTCGAACCGTAGCACTAAAAGTGCCAATTTGGGGATTAGAGGGACTTCCCCCAAATTCCCATATGTAAAGGTGGGGTTTCCCCTTTCCACTGGTTGCGAAGTGGATGGGTTACTTTGAAATGGATTCCATCTATAAGCCACAGTATTGTTGGTGTGAGATACAGTATAAGAGGTTTTGGTTTCCCCAGTCGAAACCAGGTTTTTAAATACAGGAGTAGGTATCCCTCCGCTAAAAAGAGAAAATGGAGAACTCATGAATGGAGTAGAGACTGAGGTTTGGAAACCTTGACAATAAGGGTTAGTGTTCCCAAAATACATCCCTACATAAGAGGGTGGTGGGCCTACGTATGAAGTGGATGGGGGTATGTGGCCCCCATTCCAAGTAAATCCTTGGACAAAAGTCAAGGATCCTATAGGACCACTCTGGGCAGTGTGTGCGAAGGAATTTGGAACTGTAGGTACACTAGGAATCCCAATGACCATACCACCAGAAGAACCTACTAGGCTTATGGGAACTGGCGTTTGAACCAGTACTCGGCTCACTGGAGTTAATGGTGTAGTAGGTATGCTTGATCTAGGGGAACCTATCATGGGAGGTAGGACCCCGTCAGTTGGATTGGCTAAGGTGAAAATGAAAGAACTTTCTCCTGCACTAGACATTATTATGCTCACAGGGACACCAATCATGGGTGGACCAAAAGGATGAACTTGGACGATCACTGGATCATTTAATTCAGTCAAGGGTGTATTAAAATTTCTTATAAACTCGTCAGCCTGCAAGTCTTCTATCTCAATTGTGTTTAAATCAAACCGGTTTTCCCTAAGTTCTAATTCACCTAGAACTTGACTGACTCCTATCAGTTCAAATGAATCGTCTATGTCCAATCTCCGCCTTTGAGGTGGAGGTGGAGGTTCCAATGTGATGAGAGGAGGAATGTTTTGCAGCCTTCATGACCTTCTTATAGGTTGGTCCTCCACAATTGTAATTTTGACAATTCAAACCCTAAGGTCGGCTAAACATAGAAAAACCATAGACAAATCACTACGAAAAATCCTAAAGTCTCAACAGTCGGTAAGGGTAAAAGATATGCTTTCCCGAAGAAAGATGAAAGATAGTTTCTTGGCATCCTTCAAGAGGTTCTTAGGCACAAGCAGAGGAATCATCCACCACCCTCCTATAGTTTTAACAAGGGTTACCTTCCAAGCCCGTCTAAGGTGAACCAAAAATAGCCTTCTGGTTTACCTATGTATGAACCCTAGATGTCAAGAGACTAGAGGCTACCTTAACTATTCCAACAGTCTGGGGGGGAAGTCGAAAGCCTGATTTGTACGCATGGGCAGGGTTGTTGATCCTGAAACTCTATCTGGGACAGAATCCCTAGATGCATAAAAAACCTGGTTTACGTTTCGACAAGGAATCAGAGGGTTATCTCCTCAATCCAATTCCTCCACGCGGCCTTGTGCTTGACTCCTGTTTGAGAAGAGCTTCCCAGATAATATCGATAAAGAGAAGGGTTTACCTATCGATTGGCCCACTATGTCTGAATTTAAATACATATGGGTAGTTTACAATTCCTATCCCACACGTCTAGCCTAAGCTAGTAGGTGTATGGCCCTAAAAAACAAAAATTACTAATAAATTTTAATTATTGCATTCATTTTAAGGGCTATTTTTTACTCAGAAGAAAAATGGAGTGAAAGACTATGATGTTTTTGACTCGATAAGAAATGTAAAAAAGAATAGGTGTATACTTCCAAAGCAAATGATCACTACTTAAAAAACAAGCTTCACTTTTCTTTTTTTTGTAAATGTAAACTGATGAAAATGCAACGAATAAACAGAAAACTAAGACTATATTTTTGTAATTTTTGAGATTGTATTTAAAAACCAAAAACAAAACTACTATATGAAAATCAAATGCAAAAGCTTCTAATGCTTTCTTTTCACTTCTCAAATGGCTCAAAGGCTACTCTGTCCCTAAATGCACGATACTTGAGTATTCTTGAATAAACTAACTGTATAGAATAAGCAAAATGTATTAAAGCATATTCATAAAAACAGAGTTCAACCACTTAAGGAAGACTTGGAACCCTAACTTGGGCAGACACAATGACTGGAAATCACTGAGATCAAACAAAGGCATGGGGCAAACCAATACTATTCAAAAATAGAAATGGGATATACAGTGTCTAGAACCCTAATCACTGATTTAGACAACCAACACTTAAACCTATAACCCAATAGGAAAATCCACTTCAAGTTGCTAATAGAAAGACAATCCAAACAACAAGAACTCAAGGGATTTACAAGAAAGCACAAGGTATGGCTAATAAGGTCATCAAATTCACAGTGTAATGCTCATAATGAATGCCACTCAACAAGACACAATCTATAGAAGGATAGGAACAAGCAAACCCTAACCAAAAAATTTTGTTGCTCGGGCTTGTACACGATAGTGTGCAAGGGAAACCCGTGTATTGTACATGACTATGCTATAGAGAAACCCGCATAGATAGACCTCTGTATGCGACTATGTGTAATAGAAACCCACGTACAGGTATAAAATTTTCAAATAAAAAGAAAAAATTTAAAGGTCTTCAAACACCACTTTAAGCATGAACCAAGACAAGACACCACACATTGAATCAAGGAAAAGAATGGGAAACAATCAACATAAATAACCCACAGCAGTCTGGGCTCCCGAGTGGAGTTGCCAGTTCTGTTGTTCAAGAATAAACACCATTGTAACCTAGGGTATGGGGTTACCAACTTACTTCTAAAACTTGCAGACAATCAGATTTAAAGTACAGAAAGAAAATAGGAAGAGATATTGGACTCACCTGATTATCGACAGTTGATCCAAGCTTTGTCTTCTCCCGCTCTGCTTCTCTCCAAAGCTTTCAAGGATGCACCTCCTTCACCTGCAAAGAGCAAATTCTCTAAATACAATATTATACATGTATAAATGACAGGTTATATAAACAACATATATAGTGATTAATAAAATATATTCATCAACCATGATACATGAAAGAGACTCAACAGAAAGTTGGAAGAAGAATTCTCTTTATTAACAATTAGTGAATGAGATAAGTGTACAACCCAACGCCTGAGACAAGGACTCCTCTGCAACCAAAGGACTCTGAGTTCTGCTGCTCCAAATACTTCTGAAGATATAGCACTAGCATAACTTTGCTCTCCAAAATTTATTGATTAATGCCCTCCCCAAGGCCTCCATTTATACTTTGGGAAATAGAGCAGTTTCGAAGGTTGAGGATATTGAGACATTTGAGATGGTTAATGATTAAGGCTCAACTAATCTCCATTAATTGTGATTTATATTTTTTAATGTCAAATGGATGTGTATGCGACTATTGATACTGGAAACCTGCGTATGACACACGAGTTTCTTTAAGGGAAACCCGCGTATAGATTTGTACGCAGGTTGCAATGAGAATAGTCGCATACAGTACGTGGGTTGTCAACAAATATAGTCACATATGTACACGAGTTTCAGTGGATATATTCGCGTATGGCAATCAACACATAGAAAATTAAAATGTCAACCTGGTTAAAGAGTAAATGCATCTCATGGCATGCCCATCTATAGTGTTTAGGAAAAATTCAATCCTATAGTGTCCTTTTGTGTACCAACATAGGGAAACTTGGAATTCAGACGGAGAAGTGTCATTTGGGTTGATAACATGTACTCAGCCTCCCATTGATTCCACCATTATGTATGATCATTTGTATATATATATGATCAACTCCCATTATTTTTTAGCCTTGATCCCATTATTTATTCTCTTGACATTTTTGCAAGCATAGGTATGCCTTCCTCATCCATATACATGTCACTCATTATATTATCTCACCCATTTTTTAGAAGTAATACAAAACCAAAATCCAATGTAGTTCAAACGAGGAAGCTCCACTCCTCTATATTCCTCTCCAATATCTCCACTATTGTTACCATTTTCCCATGACCCTATGCTGTCTTTCATCCATACGATGATCCTGTCCTCACACACTAGGGGGAAATCTGTTAACACAAAAACCGTGTTCACCTAGCTCTCCATGGTCTAAACTATAGCCATATATCATATTCCCACCATTATTTCCTTCATTTTGACCTTAAAATTTGTATTTCCACTAAAAATGGTCTAAAACATCATTATTCCTTCCCAAAAATGAAGGGATGATGAGCATTTATTGTGATCTATCATCACTCTCTCCCAAAAATGTTAAAAAACCCTAAAAAAGAGAATGAGTAAAAAAACCATAGATAAATACCATGGACAATAAAATACCATGGGTCAAAAACCCTAAGACCATACTATAAATACATTATGGAGGAATCCTCCAAAACACTTTTGGATCACTTTTTGGCCATTCCAGAAGCACTTTTACTTTTTTCCATTTGCTATTCGTCACATGACATACTACTTTCTCTGCCCTTATTCCCACATTTTGCCATGCCATTCCCCACGGTATACATTTAATTCACTCAGTACCCATTTGGATCCATTTCCCCAATTTTACAACCAGTTGTGGAAGAGATTGGAGACCCAAATCTTGGAGCTGTAGAACCACTTCCAAGGACGGCTACACTGGCTCATTTTCAGAAAGGTGTGTTCATTTTTTATTCTTGCATTAGTTAGTTTATATATTTGAAAATACTAAAAAATATTTGTTATTGTTTTCTTATTTTTGAAATCTTCCTTATGATCTAGACGAGCTAAGGTTGATGCTAATTTTTTCATGTAGTAGGGGAGAAATCCTTGCTACAGTTCAGCTGATTATTTCTCTTGCTAGTCATTTTGGATGGGATCTTCATCAAATAGATGTAAAAAATGTATTTCTTCATGGATATTTAATTGAAGAAATCTATATGGAGCAACCTACTGGATTTGTGCTATATTTTGGTGTTGTTTGTCAACTAAATAATTCTTTGTATTGAATGAAACATGCACCTCATTCTTTGTATGAGAAGATTGATCACTTCTTTTTCAATATTGGCTTCAAAAGTTGTGAATTTAATCACAAGATTTATGTATTACATGTTAATGGTGATACTTAATGTGTGGCATGATATGTTGATGATTTAGGCATAAATGAAAATAGCGTCACTATGATTTTGGGTTTGAAGAAATAACTTTCACATACATGTGAAATGATTGACCTTGGTCTTTTCTGTTTCCTTCCTGAATTCAAAATTTTCAAATGGATGATGGTATCTTTATTTCTCAGCCTAAATATTCCTTCGATTTCTTGAAATGATTCAATATGGATGAATTTAATTCATGTGCTACACCTTATCAGTCAAGAGTGAAGCTATCGAAATACTGTGAATCTCCATGTGTTGATGCCACTCTCTATGAATAGTTAGTTGGTAGCTTGATTTACTTAACTCATAATCAACTAGATGTTTCCTTTGTTGTTAGCGTGGTTTCCAAATTCATGTAGGTTCCTCATGAAAGCTACTAGAAGAATGCAAATCGACTTGTTCTCTATCTTAGGGGCACTTATTAGTATGGTATTAAGTATTGTTGTAGTACATAACCATTAGTTGGGTTCATTGACTCCTAATAGGGTGGTGACATTGAAGACCAAAAGTACACTTCTGGCTATGTTTTTCAACTAAGATATGGACCCTTGTTTTGGTCATGTAACAAACAAAAGGTAGTCTCTATTTCGACTACAAAATCATAGTTTCATGGCACTATCAATGCAGGTACATAGGAAGTTTGGATTTCTCATATTCTTGACGAGCTTGGGTTTTTTTGTTCAAGCCTCTACTATTATTGACCGTGATAATAAAAGCACAATGAAAATTATTGATAACCCTACTTCTCATAGAAAAGTAAAGCATGTTGAACATCATGTTCTTTATCTAACCTAGTTGGTGTAAGAAAATGGTGTCTAATTTTTTTATTAGAGGAAATATGATCACGATGTTGATATCTTTACAAATCCTTTACCAAAATCTAAGTTTGCGAAACTTCAGGATATGATAGGGATTCAGGAAGATGCAATTATATATTGGGTGGGTTCTCAAAGCAATTAATTTCACCTCCTCAATCTCTAGAGAATTGTGCTGATGGCGGGGTGTTGTGCTGATGCAATTATATAAAATTGATATTTTTTTCCATTTTTTCTCTACCATGGTGTACTTCCCTAAACAAGGTCAAACACATGTGTTCAAGGTGATAATTTGTTTACCATGCAATTGCTTCCTTTAAGCAAGCTATGGAAGTTATTTTGTAATTTTTGACAAAGGAATGAGAAGTTGATTGAATGGGAAGGTATCTATTTTTGTGTAAATTTGTTTTATAATTCCATTATTTACCATTTCTAGTTATTGATGATATGTTCATAATTTATATTTTTGCATTGGTTAAATTATAAAATTAATTGATTTTGATTTTGAACATAACAACAACAATCACTTAGGTTCAGAAAAATTACATGGTATAAACACTATATGTTCCAATTGACATTCTCAAGGGTTTATGGAAGTAGGTCAACTCTTGGAAATATTAAGTAGTTAGATGGATTCCAAAGTTTGTGCATTATATCTCAAATATGGCATTAGCTAGTCTCAAATTCAAGGACAAATTTGAGGATGCCTTGAATTTCCAGTTTTGGAAATTTGGGGTCACAGTCTTATCTAGAGAGAATGGTATTAGGGATATCATTAAGGATATTGTGACTCCACCAATAGATTCATGGTATTCCTCATTTTATAAGAAAAAGAAGTAAAGGCCAAGCAAATGATAATGGATGCTATAAATGATCATTTGTTCGCTCACATATCTAAGAAGAAGATGGTGAACAACACGTTCGAAGTCTTGGTTAGTCTTTACCAAAGGGAGAACATAAACAAATATAACATTTTAGAATAGACTTAGAGATATAAAAATAACCCAAACAAACATAGTTTCCATTCACCTAATAAAGGTCAAGGTTATGTAGATTCGTCGATTCATGATCATCTCATAGATTCCATTGACCTAGCAAATGTCATGTAGATTCGTGATCAACTTGCATGAGTAGTTGAGGAGAATGTAGATTTTTGATCAACTTGCATGAGTAGTTGAGGATAAGAATGCAAATGTAAAGTTAGTAAACATGGATTTGAATGGATTCTTAGCTTCAAGTGAAACATTTGTTTAGATCTTATGTGCTTGTGAGCATATTCCCTCATTTGAAAGAATATGTACTATTTTACCTAGGATAAGACTAATGTATTCAAATTTTAGCAAGAAGGGTGGTGATGGCGACCCTCCGTTTTTACTAGAGTTTTATCTCGTAATCGCTTCAACTGCATAGCAACAACTGTGAGCTTTTATCTCAAAATATCCAACGTGCCTCTCTCATTCCATCAACCAACAACCAGCTGAAATGGAACGTTCATCAACCAATAACGACGGAGTAGTTTCTCCCTCTCCATTGATGAAGATGAAGGGCAATGAGAAATCAGCGCCGAACAAGACAAGTAACTATGATTTCCATTTGTTTTTATCAAAATAACTCATCTCTTAATAATTGTGTTCTATGTTTTAATTTTAATTTGTTTTGGCTTTGTTTTTATGCAAAATTGATCGTATTATCCTGAATACCATGCCACAAAACCCCTTGTAATTCTTGCAAAGAGCTTTCTTACGACCGCCACCACCCTCGGATGTAGAATCTTCCTGTGCCTTCAATCCCTGTCGATCTTCGACAACACGTACAGTTTGTATGTGATGATAATGATGAGTTCATATAGTCATTAACTTGCGTTCATGAAAAAGGACTTTACGATGTGCAGGTTCTTTATCTTTGATCTTCGAGAAGGAGGCTACACTACTCCGTGGAAGAGACTCCCGTCGTTGCCGATCTATAATCATGATTCTGAATATTACGTTTATAGATGTTCTAATTCCACCTCGAGCTGTGAGAATTGTAGCATTACATATATTATTTACATGACAAAGATGATCGATAACTTGATGGAGGAAGAAGATCCCTATGCCTTCTCTCAATGGGTATTCACCGTCAGAGAAAATGAGAACGATGTAGGTGAAGGGAATTGGCAATGCAATTGTTTTAGAAGCAGTCCTTTTGTCTTTTCTGTAGATCAAGAGAAGAAGCTGCCACCGCTTTATGTTGAGATTAGTAAGCAAGCTGGTTCTTCTCAAAAATCTCTTTACCAGATATGTAAGCGGTTAGATGATAATGAACCAACATTTGAGCGGTGGGGGAGCAACTATTTATTGATTCAGTGGTTTCAAGATTAGGATAGGGTTGGTTAGTGAACTTGTAGTTTTGTTGTAGTTGCAACATTTTCCCAAAATCCAAAAAAAAATTGGGACTCTCCATTAATTTATTTTTGCTCAGTTTTTGGTTTTGCTTGATGTTTGAATAAAGATTACTTTTATGCGGGAAATGGTTTAATGTTTGAATTAATTTTGCCTCGCCATCAGAAGTGTTTTGGACTTTTGAGTCAGGAGTCTATTCATCTGCGTGTTCGCTATTGCGGAAAAGAACAAGACATCAAGTCCGAGTCAAGTGTATTTGGTCTCCGAGGCATTCTTCTTTATCGACGTTTCTTTTGAGATCCCATTAGAAACCTTTTCTATACGTTTTCCTCCATTGAAAAGAAGGTTCTATGAAGTTGTCCGAGAGTTGTTTAATCCTTTAATGATCCCCGCCATTTTGTTTCGCAGGTTCTTGGTTTTTTTCAACTTTCTCCGTTGCAGCTCTAAAAAGCACTATGATTCCGATAGTTTGATTTATCATGTTTGCTTGGTCGATGTTTTTCACTTGAGACATGTTTATTTTTACTCCATTTTGCTGGTCTGCGGAACTCGTTTCCTTTATGGTTTCCACCATTGTGGCTTTTCAACCAACTATTGGTCAGAGGCTTTAACTTAGCGAGCTCCGATGTGAAGTTGATTTGTTTCTCCATCGATGCCATTGCAGGTTTCCTAGTTCTTTCATCATCCGCCGTTGCGGAGGCGATGTTGATAAGATCACCGATCCCTTAGTATTTTGCCACCCGATGATCTTATTTTTTCCACCGATTGCATGTTGACTACGACGTATGTATTTTGGGTTTGGGGGTTTATTATTTTATTGTATTTTGGTGATTTCTCTGTGCTGTTGTTTTCGCTCGAGCAGACCAAGGCTTTCTCTATCACTACCTTCGCTCCTAGGTGGATCTGCCATGGAAGTTTACCAATTTTCCTCCACCAATCAACAAGCACAGTGCTAGGTAGGCCCTTATGCCCATTTTACCATTCTGTTTGATTGGTCAAACTATATTTTTGTTGTCTCCATGGTTAGTGGTTACCTAGGTTTTCCCATCCCGGCCTGTATATATATTCGAGTTAAATAGTATGGATGCTCGGTGGAGAATTTTTGTAGTTTTCTTGATGATGACTCTCTCGGTCCTTGAGGGTTTGCAAACCGCACTCGATTGTCGGGGAAACCGGTGCAGAAGACCGTTACGCTGTCCGCACTAGTTTCCCCTAGTCTGTGTGTGGTCGTCCGGGGAGGGCGTTTTCAAGGCTTTCTTCTAAGATGCCAAGGTTTTGTTTAATTGTATCGTCACCCTAGTTTTGTGAACCAGGGTCACAGCGGTGAAATCATTTCATTCGAATACGAACCCTAGACCAGTTCAGGTTCCGAATGCATTTAACCTAGCCAGGCCGTGAGGTGAGCGTTTTTACAGCAAGTAGCTTCGTCTTATGGTTTATGAGTTAAGTGTGCTATCAATGCAGTGTCCTCACTTGGGATTAGGAACCTCTTTCTTCCACGTAGCATTTAGGTCATAGTGCCGAGAGGGGGTTTTGAGAATGTGTTCTTGTTGACGAGAGGAGGGGGATTTTCATCGTTTTAGAAAACCCATGCTTTTCTAAGTTAAATATGCAAATGTTGGTCGAGAGTTAGTTTTAGCTTTTTTGGCAAATTAATTTTATGTGGGAACACTTGGTTTTTTTAGCATTGTTTGTTTATTCTTCATAGCTGCACTCATGTTTAGCATAGATGAGGTAAAATGCTTATACAGTTGTCTCCATTTTGAATGTTATCTAGAAATGACCCAATAGAACCTAAAAGCAATTTCTGTATATGACAGGGAAATTTCTCAGAATCCAAAATGTCTAAACGTTAGAAGAATAACGCTCCCATGGTAGAAGAGGAACCAAAAGTCGAAATCGTTACCAGAATCGAATATACCTACGAGGACACCAAATGCATAGTTGGTCTGGAACCCGAATATCAATGGGGGGGAATTTACAGATTAATAACGCGTCGAGAAGCACCTCACATAGGTTTTGAAGAAGAAACCATCTATGCCAATATAGAGAGATCTTCATTGATGAAAATTGCTACTAGAGCTAAGCTTTTTCCATGTTCAAAGGTGATTGGGTGGATTTTTCCGAGGGCAGATGTAACCGCCATGATTTTGGCAAATGTTGATAAAAATGGTTATGTTGCTTATAGCCCTGGGTATGTGGCACTGGCCTACCACTTACCAGGAGCATAGGTGTACTTGACTGAGGACTCGCTGAAGGCAATTAAGATGGACCTAGTCGAGACATTGAAGAGGATGTTGATTCCTGGAAAGAACTTTAGCACTAGGCCCACTGGGGAATATGACACTGCCAATCTAAGAACCCCTTACAAATTCATTGCCCTGATGCTGAATAGAAGTTTTGGGAGGGCCCATGGTAAAAGCTTCAAGTGAGAGTGGGTGCCTATCATTTTATGTGTTGCAACACAGGGGATAGTTTTCAACTGGGCAAACATTGTATCCAATAGCCTCTGAGCCTGCATTGCATCAGCATTAGGAGGGGTGTCCTAGAAGAGATTAGAGTTCTACATGAGCTCTATACTGATTGATTGCATATTATGCAGCCAACCCTTCCCCAATATGAGGTGCATCTGGGACCGGGAGAGAACACTAGTCACACTCAGCATACAAGCCACTGTGGGCACACAAATATCACAGTCATTATAGGGAAGTGTGTGAGCACTTCATTATGCCATTGTATACTCTTATTTTCTTGAAAGAGTGCAACTACATGTCGGAGGAGGCATTGCAATTGACTGAAGAATATGTAGACTATTACTTAACTGAGGATGGATTATATTTCAGAATGTTTGGATGCTCTATAGCACCCTCACTACTACCTAAGTATGCCGATGACTATGTAGTCCACAAAGAGGAAGTCAGACAAGTCTTTCTAGATGGCATAGGAAGCTTTCTATTTGAACATAAGAAAGCAGCTTATCCTCCTTTTCCATTTAGGTTGGGAAGCTACAAGTTTACTAGGGTGAAGAAAGGTGATGAATTTGTGGAAGAATTGGGGAAATTCCATTTTGGGGAAATGCATTTCCACAGGAATGATTCACATAATAAAGTAGCAGAGCACTGCAGAGAGGCGAATGTACACTTTGAATACACAAGCCATCGGGATAGAGAGAAATCCATTTTTAGCAGTGCACAAAATATAACAGTCTTAAGAAGAAGGTTTAAGAAGAAAATCACCATTGAAGGAAGAAAAGGACTGGATGAGCAAGAAAAGGCAGAGTAGGAGGAAGCCATAAAATGGATGAAAATGCAAGGAGGCTAGCACAAGAGGCCGAAAGCTAGCTCAAAGATGAGGAAGAAGAGAAGAGAAGAGCTGCAGAAAAAGTAGCTAGAAAGGCAGAAGAAGATGCCAAGAGCGAGGAGGAGGAAAAGAAAAGAAAGATGGATGAGGATCTGAAGAAGCAGGAAGTAGAAAATATAAAGCTGACAGAGACAATGACAAAGCAATCAACTTCCTATACAACAGATAGTCAGGCTCAAGACTTGGGGAACCCTAATATTCAAGATCCTAAGGAAGCTGCTGGTAGCACACCAGGACAGGCTATGGTCCCCACCCTTAGGCTAATCCATTTTGAGCAGAAGAAAGGGGAGGAGGTACCAGATTTCAACACTATCTTTTATGATAGAGAAAGGAAAAGGATAGTGAAGAGGACCAAGAGAAAGGTCGAGACTAGGGGACAGTCCGATAAAATGATAAATGATACAACTGTAGTATATGGGACAAACAAGGACCCCAGGTTCACTATTAGAGTAGGGGATGCATTGATCCATGCTTCTGACGAAAATGTAGATAAAATAATGACCGATCTTGCACAGCCAAAGAAGTCCTCTTCCCAGCTCAAAGATACCTTGAGAAGAGAAAGAGAGGAAAATAATAGGTTGAAAATAAAGTTTGAAGACGTACAACGAGAAATAAAGTCTTCAAAAGTTGAGCTCTATTCCCTCCAAGTAGAGAAGAGATCTATGGAGGCCGCTCAAGAAAATTTGGAGAAAGTGCAACAAGAATGTCAAGGGTTGAGGGAATAAAAGCAGCAGTTGCTAGGCAGGATAGGGGAGTTGGTGCTGCAGAAGGCTACCTTGGAGGAATCTGAGAGGAAATATCAAGGGAAAAATGTAGAACTGAAAGAACATATTACCTCATTGACATCATCTCTAGAAGAGGCCAAGGAACAATAGGTCAGTATTCAGCCTTTCAAGGAGCACGTTCTGGCACAGAGGAGCAAGATGCACCAGTTGCAAGTGGCCATAGAGGAAGAAAGGTGGAAGGTCTTACAGGTGGACAATCGATTGGAAGAGATTTTGTAAACCTCTTCATATTTTGTTGACAGATTGCAAAACATATTAGAATTCCTGAGGCTAGCACAAGAGGCCAAAAGCTGGCTCAAAGGTGAGGAGGAAGAGAAGACAAGAGCTGCAAAAGAAGCTGCTAAAAAGGCAGAAGAAGCTGCCAAGAGCAAGGAGGAGGAAAAGAAAACAAAGATGGATGAGGAGCTGAGGAAGTAGGAAGCAGAAAATCTAAAGCTAACAGAGACAGTGACAGAGCAATCAACTTTTGATACAGCAGATAGTCAGGCTCAAGACTTGGGGAACCCTGACATTCAAGATCCTGAGACAGCTGCTGGTAGCACACCAGGACAGGATATGGTCCCCTCCCTTAGGCTAATCCCTTTTGAGCAAAAAAAAAGGGAGGAGGTACCATATTTCAACACTATCTTTTATGTTAGAGAAAGGAAAAGGTTAGTGAAGAGGACTAAGAGAAAGGCTGAGATTGGGGGGCAATTCGGTAAAATGATAAATGATACAACTGTAGTATATAGGACAAACAAGGACCCCGGGTTCACTATCAGAGTGGGGGATGCATTGATCCATGCTTCCGAGGACAATGAATATCGAATAATGACTGATCTTGAACAGTCAAAGAAGTCCTCTTACCAGCTCAAAGATACCCTGAGAAGAGAAAGAG
Organism: Pseudotsuga menziesii; assembly: GCA_001517045.1. NCBI lineage: Eukaryota > Viridiplantae > Streptophyta > Pinopsida > Pinales > Pinaceae > Pseudotsuga > Pseudotsuga menziesii. Next base: position 20,980 of record LPNX011108744.1, read on the forward strand.
AGGAAAATAATAGGTTGAAAAGAAATTTTGAAGACATACAACGAAAAATAAAGTCTTCGAAAGCTGAGCTCCAGTCCCTCCAAGTAGAGAAGATATCTACGGAGGCCACCCAAGAAAGTCTGGAGAAAGTGCAACAAGAATGTCAAGGGTTGAGGGTAGAAAAGGAGCAGCTACTAGGCAGGATAGGGGAGTTGGAGATACATAAGGCTACCTTGGAGGAATCTAAGAGGCAATCTTAGAAGTAGAATGCAGAAGTTAAAGAACAGATTACCTCATTGATAGCAGCTCTAGAAGAGGCCAAGGAACAACAGGTGAGTCTTCAGTCTTAGGCCCATGTGTGTCTTGAAAGAAGGGTGGCTTATGCCCATTTTACCATTCCATTTGAGTGGTCAAACTATATTTTTGTTGTCTCCTCGGTTAGTGGTTACCTAAGTTTTCCCATCCCGACCTATATATATATATTCGAGTTAAATATTATGGCTGTCCGATGGGGAATTTGTGTAGTTTGCTTGATGATGACTCTCTCGGCCATTGAGGGTTTGTAGACAGCACTCGATTTGCCGGGGAAACCGATGCAGATGGCGGTTACGTTGTCTGCACCAGTTTCCCCCATTCTACGTGTGTTCATCCAGGGAGGGAATTTTCAAGGCTTTCTTCCAAGATTCCAATGTTTTGTTTCATTGTATCATCGCCCTAGTTTTGTGAACGAGGGTCATAGTGGTGAAATCATTTCGTTCGAATATGAACCCGGGACTAGTTCAGGTTCCGAATGCATTACTTAGTCAGGCCGTGAGGCAAGCATTTTTATAGCAAGTAGCTTCCTCTTATGGTTTATGAGTTAAGTGCGCTATCAGTGCAGTGTCCTGACATGGGATTAGGCACCTCTTTCTTCTGCATAATGTTTAGTTCGTAGTGCCAAGAGGGGGTTTCGAGACCGTGTTCTTGTTGACGAGAGGAGGGGGATTTTTGACGTTTTAGAAAACCCATGCTTTTCTAAGTTAAATTTGCAAACGTTGGTCGAGAGCTAGCTTTAGCATTTTCGGCAGATTAATTTTACGCGGGAACACTTGGTTTTTTTAGCATTATTTATTTATTCTTCATAGCTGCACTCATGTTTAGCATAGATGAGGTAGAATGCTTATATAGTTGTCTCCATTTTGAATTTTATCTAGAAATGACCTAACATAACCTAAAAGCAATTTCTGTATATGACAAGGAAATTCTTCAGAATCCAAGATGTCTAAATGTCAGAAGAGGAAGGCTCCCATGGTAGAAAAGGAACCCAAAGTTGAAATCGTTACCAGAGTCGAATACACCTAGGAGGACACCAAATTCATAGTTGGTAGGGAACCCGAATATCAATGGGGGGGATTTACAAATTAATAAAGCACCCAGAAGTACCTGACATAGGTTTTGAAGAAGAAACCATCTATGCCAATATAGAGAGATCTTCATTGATGAAAATTGCTACTAGACCTGAGCTTTTTCCATGCTCANGTAACCACCATGATTTTGGCAAATGTTGATAAAAAGGGTTATGATGCTTATAGCCTTGGGTATGTGGCACTGGCATACCACTTACCAGAAGCACAGGTGTACTTGACTGAGGACTGGCTTAAGAAAATTAAGATGGACGTAGTCGAGACACTGAAGAGGATGCTAATTCTTGGCAAGAACTTTAGAAATAGGCCGACTGGGGAATATAACACTAGCAATCTAATAACCCCTTATATAATCATTGCCTTGATGCTGAACACAATTTTTTGGGAGGGCCCATGGTAAAATATTCAAGTTAGAGTGGGTGCCTATCATTTTCTAGGTTGCAACACAGGGGACATTTTTCAACTAGGCAAACATTGTATCCAACAACCTCTCATCCTGCATTGCATCAGCATTAGGAGGGGTTTCCCAGAAGAGATCGGAGTTCTACATGAGCTCTATACTGATTGATTGCATACCATGCAACCAACCCTTCTCCAATCTGAGGTGCATCTAGGACCGGGAGAGAACACCGGTCTACTCAGCATACAAGCCACTGTGGGCACACAAATACCATAGCCACTATAGGTAAGTGTGTGAGCACTTCATTATGCCATTGTATACCCTAATTTTCTTGAAAGAGTGCAACTGCATGTCGAAGGAGGCATTGCAGGTGATTGAAGAATATGCAGACTATTACTTAACTGAGGATGGATTATATTTTAGAATGTTTGGATGCTCCATAGCACCCTCACTACTGCCTAAGTATGCCATTGACTATGTGGTCCACAAAGAGGCAGTTAGACAAGTCTTTTAGATGGCATAGGAATATTTCTGTTTGAACATAAGAAAGGAGGTTATCCTCATTTTCCACTCAAGTTGGGAAGCTACAACTTTACTCAGGTGAGGAAAGCTGACGAATTCATGGAGGAATTGGGGAAATTCCATTTTGGGGAAATGTATTTCCATATGAATGATTCCCGGAATAAAGTAGCATAGCACTATAGAGAGGCGAATGTACACTTTGAATACACAAGCCACTAGGATAGATAGGAATCCATTTTCCGTAGTGCACAAAATATAACAGCCTTCAAAAGAAGATTTAAGAAGAAAATCACCACTGAAGGCGGGAAAGGACCGGATGAGCAAGAAAATTTAGAGCAGGAGGAAGCCAGAAAAAGGGACAACAATGCTAGGAGGGTAGCACAAGAGGCCAAAAGCTGGCTCAAAGGTGAGGAGGAAGAGAAGAGAAGAGCTGCACAAGAAGCACCTAGAAAGGTAGAAGAAGCTGCCAAGAGCGAGGAGGAGGAAAAGAAAAGAAATATGGATGAGGAGCTGAAGAAGTAGGAAGTAGAAAAGATAAATCTGACGGAGATAGTGACAGAGTAGTCAACTTCTAATATGGCAGACAGTCAGGCTCAAGACTTGGGGAACCGTGAGATTCAAGATCCTGAGGCAGCTGCTGGTAGCACACCAGGATAGGCTATGGTCCCCACCCTTAGGATAATCACTTTTGAGCAGAAAAAAGGGGAGGAGGTACCAGATTTCAACACTATCTTTTATGATAGAGAAAGGAAAAGGATAGTGAAGAGGACTGAGAGAAAGGCTGAGATTGGGGGGCATTCCGGTAAAATGATAAATGATACAACTGTAGTATATGGGACAAACAAGGACCCCGGGTTCACTATCAGAGTGGGGGCTGCATTGATCCATGCTTCTGAGGACAATGTAGATCGATTAATGACTGATCTTGAATAGTCAAAGAAGTCCTCTTCCCAGCTCAAAGATACCATGAGAAGAGAAAGAGAGGAAAATAATAGGCTGAAAAGAAAGTTTGAAGACATACAACGAGAAGTAAAGTCTTCAAAAGCTAAGCTCCAGCCCCTCCAAGTAGAGAAGAGATCTATGGAGGCCACCCAATAAAGTCTAGAGAAAGTGCAACAAGAATCTCAAGGGTTGAGGGTAGAAAAGGACTCCAGCTGCTAGGCAGGATAGGGGAGTTGGAGCTACAGAAGGCTACCTTGGAGGAATCTGAGAGGCAATCTTAGGAGTAGAATGCAGAAGTTAAAAAACAAATTACCTCATTGACAACAGCTCTAGAAGAGGTCAAGGAACAACATGTCAGTCTTCAGCCTTTCAAGGAGCATGATCTAGCACAGAGGAGAAAGATGCACCATTTGCAAGTGGCCATAGAGGAAGAAAGGTGCAAGGTCTTACAAGTGGAAAATCGGCTGGAAGAGATTTTGGAAACCTCTTCATATTTTGTTGATAGATTGCAGGAAATCTTAGAAGTACTGACATGAAGGATGGCGAGATTAGAAGTGAATGAAGAAACCCCTGTAGATCTACCATCAAAAGATCAACAAGGCCTAAGTCAAGACTATGATTTACTGGAGTTTGCCATAAACACAGCCAAAGAATTCAAGAAGGATGTCAAGAAGACAAAGAGGGCTTGTGTAGAATTCTTTAGGAGGATTTTAATCACTTATAATCGGTACCAGGTTCAGGCTGAACAGAGAATGGATACCTTTCTAGACCATGACCTATTTTTGGAGATTTTGCAAAGAATATATCAAGAAGATGAATAAAGGATACAACACATTAAAGCTTTAGACGAGCAGAACTTGGGGAATGAAGTAGATCATTCCGCGGTTAGTGTGCAGTTGTTAGAAGACCAACTTCGCCTGAGCGTAGCCATAATAGAAGTAATAAGAAATAAGGCTGCCAAATTTGAAATAAATATTCGTTTCTTAGAACCTTTTGAGTTCAAAAGTATTGCCTCAGAGGCTTCAGCATGGAAGAAATGTTTCAATAGTCAAGCGGGACCCTGCTCATGAGTACTTTATTTGTTTTATTGTAATATATTGAAAATTTTATAAGCACTTAATGACAGAAAATGTGGGAGGTGAAGAGTTGGGGAAGCCCAAGATTCATTCGTTGGAAGCCCAATGGTTTTGTTCTTTTTGTATAAATACAGAAGTGTTAGATAAGAGAGGGACTTTTTCTCAGTTAGATTGGTGAAGACATATTGTAAGAAGAACTATTTCCTTTTGCAATAAATAATTACAGTTTACTTGTTGGAGAAAGCTTAGTGGAATGTTCAAATGTTATGCTATGGATTTGTTGAAGAGGAACTATTTCGTTTTCCACTTTTTGTCCATTAACTGTGAGATCATTCTAACTCTTTGAACCTATGATCTTATATGAGTGATCTCTGGTTTATTTTATGAAAATTTCCACTATGAGTAATGAATGTTGTTCATAAAAAATTGGCTATCTGATTGTTCAAATATCTTTAAATGTTCATGTGTTCGAAAGAAGTATCAGCTATCTGTGGTTTTTTTCATAATGCATGCACAAAATGCATTACTCATTAATACGTGATAATCTTGCTCACTACGGATAGGTTAGGTAGTTAGTTTTAATTTCCTGCTGTGTGTGATTTAGATGCAAGAGAGTCTAAGATGAGAGGTAGGAACCTGCACATCACATTGTGAACGCTCCTTGCATTCTCAATCAATATGCATTTTAGATAGGCATTTGCATGTCATACTTAAAACTAAAAAACACAAAAATATACATGGTGGACCGGGCCGCAACCGGCAAAACCTTTTATTTTTGTTACTTTACCTACTGTAGCCGGACCACAAACCGGATGGATTCCCTACACCAAACAGTCAAGGGCTGGTTGGGAACGTTGACTAGGGAGAATCCCTTACTGTTGTTGCCTGTGAATTTCCCGGCCTCAACAAGTTTGTATGAGATCATGCCTTATCATGAGTACTGCATCAAGTTTTACAAGATGGTGTTCAAAGATGTAGCTGGGAGCAGCAGGATAATGGTGGAAGATGCGGAATGGACTCCCTCCCTTTGTGATTAGGTTATTACAAGATGGTGTTCAAAGATGCAGCTAGGAGCAATAGGATAATGGTGGAAGATGCGGAATGAGCTCCCTCCCTTTGTGATTAGGTTATATAAGATGGTGTTCGAAGATGCAACTGGGAGTAGCAGGATAATGGTGGAAGATGTGGAATGCGCTCCCTCCCTTTGTGATTAGGTTATAACTCATGCAGGGCCTTTCTTTGTGATTAGGTTATAGCTTCTACGAATTCATTTTGGTAGTATAGCCCGAAACAACAGAAAATTCTTTCCTTTGCTTTTGGACGATCTGTCATGTTTTTTTTTTTAATTCAATGTTAGTGATAATTATGAAATGATATTATGATAGTGCTACTTTATTTACTTACCACACACTATGTGAGTTTGATATATATTTTTTTAATTATTGGTTTTAGTTTAGAGAAGTCGACTTAGTCTTTACAATGTTTATATTTTAATTTTAATTTAATTATTGATAATTTTAGTATATATAGTGATTGATACTGAAATTTTATTTGTTGTACATATGAATAGATACTTATAGATTGATTTTAATTAATTCTTGTGTAGTTAATTTTTAAATTCGATATTAGCAAATCAAAATAGATTTTGATAATATTTTTTATAGTAAAATATGAATACAACTTATACATAATAATATGATGTTTAAATCTTAGTCATCCAAACTAGCCTACTTATTTGCTAATATTAACTATATTTGATAAAATTACTTTAGTTAAGACCAACATAAAGCTAGCATTTAAAACCAAGGAGCTTTCAAAGATGGGACGGTAGAAAAAGAGAAGCGTTTTCTCCTTTATCGTTTCTTCCATCATTTTATTTTTAACATAAGTTTCAATGTGTGTTTTTTTCTCCCTTGAATCTCTTATTTATAGAGAAAAGTATTTAGGAGTAGTTAGAATTTGGTACTCATGCTTTGCATGAAGGAAAGGAGTGGACACATGTAATGAAACAAAGACAAGGAAAAATACTTAAAACTTATCCATATAATTCACAAACTAGAAGCATGAAAAAGAGGAGTGGATACATGTAATTAAGCAAAGACAAGGAAAAATACTTTAAACGTATCCATATAATTCACAAACTAGAATGCATGGAGAAAAAATGGTTCAAAGTATTTAGGATTAGTTAGAATTTGGTACCCATGCTTTGCATGATGGAAAGGAGTAGATACATGTAATGAAGCAAAGACAAGGAAAAATACTTTAAAAAACATATCCAAACAATTCACAAACTAGAAAATGAATGCAGGAATGCGATCTAACTCTATTTAACTTTTAAGAGCAATTATTTATAGTTATAAAAATGTCATACATCATATAAGTGATGAGGTTAAGAGAGATATGAGTCTTCTGTCCCATTTGGTAGATTGATAAACATATAATTGGCATGGTTCTCCCATTGTGTATTCCTATAAAACACTTGCCAAAAAAGGTAATAGAGGAAGACCACATTGTTATAAATGTTTGTTTTAGGGACAGATGTCTTCCCCATTTCTCCTTCTTGTAGGAATTCATGTTGTAATCTAGATCATTTAACACATTCCACAAATGCTAAATTTCCTTTTCAATTCATGGTGAAGGCTTGCTAGTTATAAATGCCTTAGTTGATTGCAAGACACCTATAAAAAGAATATTGGTTTATTTGCTTTGAAATTGAATATGGAATGTTTACTGTTGTTATTTTTGTTTCACATGGATTGACTATAAATTGACTATAAAGGAAATGCTGTTTAATCTTTTGAAACTCCCCATAAATGGAATATATAATCCATTGTATATATAAATAATATCTTGATATATATTCTAAATGAGACATGGATCAACACCGGACTTGTAGCATGACTTAGAGATTAATGGGTTACCTAGAATTTAAATAATGTCTAGTCATGTTTTATTTCATGTTCGCTTGTCAATCTCGACTTTTATTTTTCATATTTCGAGTAGAAAAGTAAGACACCAGAAAATATGGATTGTGGTTCTACCACTCATAATTATTGAGAATAATTATTTATTCTTTGTGCAATGTCTTATAAGGATATTTGGAATAATGTTCCTTTTTTTCCACTTGTCCATAAATGGTGATGAAAATATACTTCAAGACTTCGAATCACAATCAAGAAATATCTTATTTATTTTCATTAACAGATAATTTGTTATATAACAACATTCTTACAAAGGAAATTTTGCTACTTTCCTATGTAAATTATTGATGATGATATTATTTCAAAATTATCTTTGAAATTCATAGAAATTTTTAAAATGACCATAAAATTTTACATTGTTTGATGGTTCAATTTTGAATGTTATTCAATTTAATTTGAAAAAAATAGCTTGGTTGCATGTTATACAATGTTATAGTTCTATTTCTTATAAATCAATTGAATGATGAATAAAATTATTTTAGTTTTTCTTATTCTTTTATTGGATATTTATATAATTTATTTATGACATATCATGAGCATATTATAATTGGGTTCATTCATTCAAGTTCTAAACTCTACCCCAACATGCAAATGTCTCGCAAGGTTTAATATAGTGCGGGAGAGAGAGATTCACAACTCTACACATTTTGTCCCCAATTCCTTGACTCTATATATATGAAGTCTTTAACTAATGCCTCCATATTTTACATAAGGATACCCCAATTTCATCCTCCTCCCCATCTACAAAAGGTTTTTCTTTAAATTGTATTTTCTATCTTCTTCACATCAATGAAGTAATTTGATTTAGGGTATGTATTAAGTGGGGGTCAAATGATTTGTTTTATATTTCTTAAAAGCATTAAAATTGGAAAATGATGATTTTAATTAATTATAAAACTTAATTAAGTTATTCATAATTTTTTTATTATATAAAATTGCATGCAAATTACTATACTTCATTTGGCATCTAAAACTTGATCTCTTTGAAGTTTCAACTTTTCCTTCTTCCCTCCCGCATATAATTTTTATTATTATATTAAATGTCCATAAGTCATACATGATATCTTTCCTTATTTTAAAGTTTTATCTACTTAAACTAACTCCTAATTCGTATTTATTAAATAATAGTCCACATTAAATTACATTAACAAGTGTTTATATTTTAGACATTTATGTGCAGTAGCATTACGGTTTTTCTAGATTGCGAGTGATGAAACAAGTGTACTATCTAGATTTATTTTATTGGTGTTTTCCAAATTCAAACAAAATAGTTACTAGAACAACCACTTAACTTGTGGTCAATGAACATCGATAAACAACAAGTTAAGTGTCACCACTAAGTTATATAATCACTCATTGTCTATGCATTATGCCTCTGCTGCATGTTATCACACAAACTGCACATTAGCTCAAATCCTATCTCCAAAATGGAGTTCAACTAAGCCTTCTGCACATTAGCTCCACTCCAAACTGATAGATGATCTTGTACTAACACACAGAGTGCACATTACCATGACACCAATTGTAGTTATCATATGAGTCTAGTGGAGTTTATTTAGAGTTCAGAGGAGTTTATTAGGATTTTGTTTGTCACATGAACTACACATTAGCTCAACTTTTAGCTACAAAATGGACTTCAAATAAAACTTGTGAAAACTAGAGTTGCAAGATGGATGTCCACAGCCACACAAACTACACATTAACTATATTTTATTTTGTAATAATTTTTTATTACAAATTTTGAACGATGAACATAGAATCAATATCGATAGTACACTTGTCCCATTCTCTTGCAATCTAGGAAAAACATAAATGTTATTCTGCGCCAAAATTCTAAGACATAAAACCTATCGACGTAATAAATAAAAGTATATAAAAAAAACTAGTAGTTGATGCATGAATAACTAGTAGGTTATGCACAATCATTATTAGGCATAGACAACTACTGATTATAACTATGCATGGAGGACAAGTAGAATATAGCTTGTTCATGTTACTTAACTTTGACCTATTAATATTCATCAACCATAAGTTAAGTGATTATGCTAATAAAAATAATACCATAAAACAAAGAAAACATAAAAACATAATAAAGAAAACATTAAACCACTCTTAGAAAAAATAACTTTAAACGACAAACGAGGAACGTATTTACCGATAGTCCAATTCTAAGGTTCTCCATATACTACCGATCAATTAAGAAACGACATAATATAAGATCATCATGAAAAATGGTGAAATATAAGTAATTCACATTCCAAAACATATGTTGTAAATAGGGTTTCATGTCGAATTGATAATGAACAAGGTGACCAAAGTATGCAATCTAGTGATATCCACGCTATTGAGTGTCTCAAATATTTTTTTTCCTTAAGTTGGCAGAGTATTACTCATTTGATATATACGATGTAGAGTATTTGTTTTTTTAATTAATTATGGGGTGTTGGGAAGCCACGTGATCTCTCCCACCGGTCTCAAAAATGTGTTACTAGTATTTATATACAATGCCCTTGGCCAAGCCTCCTAACCAGGCTTCAAATTTGAAGCCTTCAGAGCCCTTCAAAGGCCATTTTAAACGTTATAGAAGGCCACAAGGAATTTTACCATGCAAAAAAAAATGGTTTCATTTCCAGTACTTCAATAATGAAATTGAGTAAGCCTCGGTAAATTTGCAATAGAAGGGCAGCTACAAAATCCACCTATCCATGGATTCAATGGACTATGGGAGCGTCATGACTTAGAGTCTTCCCAAGTGCCCTTGAATAGTCAGATCATGGATGAGGATCTCAGTCCCAATCGACACGGACCACTGTGGGCCACTAGGATGCTTAGTGCCAAGTTCAAGTCCGTGAGTCACAATTATGACTCATGATTCGATGTTCACTTTCAAAGCATTTAATGGTATTAGCATGCATTACTAATTCACCAACTTCATTAAATCTTGGTATGAGATGATGCCACCTTCCAACTCGATTTTCCATCTGTCATCTTATTGTTCACCGAGTCATGTGATCTCACAACTTACAAGTCACTCGAGTATTTGAGTATATGATGTGAAATTAAATAATCATATGAGTCATATCTATGGATGGTGAATTGAATTGATAACCCTCCATTGTCAAGGCTCCATAAGGAAAAAGTAATGGTAATGTTTTTTGGGTTACAACTTACAAGTTGCAATTTACAATGCATTCAGCAATCTTTGCTAGATTTGAACCTAACCTGGTCCAATGGGTATGTAAGTTTCCAGACTAGGGTTTCACCTAGTGCTAGACATTTCTATTATGGCCACCACAAGACGAGGATGATGGATCTTCGGTAGCAGGCTAGTAGCACGTCGCCCTTTGTTTGTGCTCATGATTCATATCCTATACTAGTTAGTCAACGATTCTAGGATTTATGCCAATTTCTATTCATTTACTAGGGTCATAATCATTTTAATTAGTACTCCAAGTCTCCCACAGTCCAACTAGGTCGTTTAGTCTATCTGTCTCATCGAAGGAAAGGGTTTAGGAAGTAGAGACAAAGGCAACTGGAATGGAGGGCAAGCCAAAGAGAATGGTTGTAGAATATGCATATCGTCATCTCTAAAAGAAACGTAAGAATTTGTCATATACCAAACTGAATATTATCATTACTTAATTTGTCGGGATGCTTACACGGCAACTCTTATGCCTGATCTATTTATGAGGGTTTCCTTTGTCTATAATGGCTACGATTTAGAGAGGCTCATTCCCATCAATGTAGCACCAGTGGGTTTCTCCTACAAATATTGCTATTATATCTCTGCTCCTCACTCACCTCACCTTTTGACTTGAGTCCTCTTCTTCTTGTTCTTCTTCTTCTTCCTGTGTGCTCTCTGATCTACATCCTGAGGGCCCTTATAACGAAGAATGATATCTGAAAGTATCTAGAAACCTTAGGAAAACAATACCCAGTTTTCCCTCACCTACATGAATATATCTATGCTATGTAAAAGCAATTATAAAATGATTTTTTTTGTAATAATGTGAAATACACAAGCATGCATTCACCTACATCGAGCAAAGTAAACCAACTCAGGAGCATCGAGATATTGTGGAATTGAGAAGGCATTGCTTCCAATCCTCTTTTTGTATAACGAAATGGTTGCACAATCTAATTCCTCGTTGTCTTCTATGGTGGAAAACTCGAAGGTTCCACTTTTTTCACAGGTAGGAGAAAGAGAAGCAAAGGTAGAACATTGCGTAGGTTGGATTGAGCTTCCCGAACTTAAAGAGATTGGCGAAGTCTGTGAAAAAAAACATTATTTTGGGTTTACGAGTATAGGATAGCCGGAGGTTGGGACTCAGACTCTCAAATCTTCGATTCTATGCTTCAGTGTCTCCCTAATTTCTATTTCCTCTAGAAGATTATGCAGAGCTAAGCTGTCAACTTGGTTGTCATGAATTTACAGGTATGTATAGCATTTTACACTTGTGTAACATTTTATATGTGGATAAAAGTTAAATGTGTTTCTTGTTGGAGTTCCTTCTGGTTCTATAAATATAAGGGTTTAAAATTTCTCCATTCCAAATGTTGTTTGAAATTTGTAACGTATTATGCGTTTGCATTTCTACCAGACTAAGTCTCGAATACTCAATAAATGTAACCTTAAAAAACCCAGTATTTAAATGAAATCAAAACCAAAATAATGTATACTTTTCATAGTCTAGGACCACAACTTTGTTTGGGAGGAGGAGCAAGAAGAAAGAGCCTTGTATTTGAGTTCCAAATATGTCAATGTTATTTATCTGTCATGAATTGCAAACATTGTTTAGGTACATAGGTTACTCCCAAAAGACCGAACACCTTGAGAAACTGCTTCAAACAAATAGATCATACATCAACACACCGGTGTTTGTCACGTGGTTAAAACCCTCGAGAGGGAGACAGTCCATGGCCCCAGCCAAATAGCTACTTTGAGCAATTTATTATGCAAAATAAATAAAGTTACATGAGCTTCTCATAATCAATCAACTAGCCAAGGACCCTCTATGCTCTTTAAATAGAGATCATAGACCAATTGGGTGTTAAGCCACGGATCAATGGTAGGTATGATCTAAGAGAAGTTGAACCGTCAGATCACTCTATGTCTAGAACATATCATGACCATCGGATTAAAATATTTACAAATGCATACTAATGCATACTAAAGAAAAACACTTTTACCTAATGGATATATTACACAAGTTGATCTTAACTAACTCCTAAGTGTCTGAATATCCTAACATCTCCCCTTAAGAACAACTTGGGATAGGATTGAAGGATTTACAAAAGTGACACTATTAGGAGAAGGAAGGAGGAACTAGAGCCTATCCCCCCTTAAGGACACATTCATGAACTCCTAACATAGACCAAAGTTTAGAAAACTTTGCTTCTGTAAGAGACTTGGTGAAGATGTCTACAACTTGCTCATCTGTAGGGCAATAGAGAACTTCAATAACACTATCATGAACAATATTTCTGATGAAGTGAATGTGTAGCTCAATGTGTTTGCTGCGTTGATGTAGAACTGGATCTTTGGAAAGGTTGATGGCACTTTGATGGTCGCACCAAAGTGGAGTAGGCTACTACTGCTCGAATCCAAACTATGAAAGGATCTGTCGAAGCCATAAAGCTTCCTGACTGGAATTAACTGCGGCTTGGTATTCTGCTTCTATTGAAGAAAGAGCAAGTGCATGTTGTTTCTTACAAGCCCAAGTGATAGGTCCAGATCCCAGACTGAAAACATAACCTGTAGTAGACTTTTGATCATTAGGATCATCAGTCCAATCTAAATCAGTGAAACCAACCAAGAAAGGTTTCCCCCCTGTACTGTAATGAATCCCAAACTGAATTGTACCTCGAATATATTGAAGTATTCTTTTTGCTTCTTTCCAGTGAATTTCATGAGGAGTTTGCATATAACAGGAAACACGACCAACAACAAAGGAAAGGTTAGGATGGGAATGAGTCAAGTATAAAAGACTACCAACAAGCTGACGATAAAAGGTGGCATCTACTTCAGGGGAAGTACAATTGGCAGAAAGTTTGACTCCAGACAGGAAGGGAGAAGGGGCTAGTTTACAATCTTCCATGTGGGAGCGACGAAGAAGGTCACAACCATACTTAGACTGGGAAATAAAGATTCCTTCTTTGGTTTGCAAGAATTGGAGACCAAGAAAATAATGCAAATGTCCTAAGTTTGACATTTCAAAATTTTTCTTAAGACTATATTTCACATGGGTTATAAGTTTAGGGTCACTACCAGTAAGGATAAGATCATCAACATAAAGAAAAAGTATGATGAAACGGTTTCCTACTTTCCTGGTATAGACATTGGGGTCAGAATGGCATCTAGAAAAACTAGTGTCAAGGAGAAAGATATCCATTTTTGCATACCAAGATCTAGGAGCTTGCTAAAGGCCATATAAGGATTTCTTAAGGAGACAAAAAAGGCTAGAGTTATCCTGAACATATCCAGGAGGTTGTTCCATGTAAATTTCCTCATGTAAATCACCATGTAAGAAGGTAGACTTGACATCCATTTGATGGAATTCCCAGTTATGTAAGGCTGCAAGGGAAAGAACAAGGCAGATGGAGTTCATTTTTGCTATAGGGGCAAAGGTTTCATTGTAGTCAATCCCTTAATCTTGGGAAAACCTTTGACAACTAACCTTGCCTTAAGTATTTCAACACTTCCATCTGATGCATACTTAGTTATGTAGATCCATTTACATCTGACAATTTTTATTCCTTTTGGAAGAGGAACAAGATCCCAACTAGCATTCACCATTAAGGAACGATATTCTTCATCCATAGCGGCATCACAATTTGGATTTCTTGAAGCTTCTGCAAAATTTTTTGGATCATGATTCTCGGAAACTTGAGCCAAAAGAGAAGATGCTCGTTCAAACTAAGAATGTGTTTGTCATTGATCTCTAGGATCAGCGGCAACATCACCAGTTGCTTCACATGTTGAATGGACCCATCGAGGAAGTATTGGTGCTGCTGCAATTGGAGAAACATGAGCAGGCAGAGGTGGATTTTCATCCTCACTGTCATCATCAGAAACTGGAGTTGGAAACCTATCAAGGAAGCTGGAAGAAGAAGAAGAAGAAGGCACAATCGTCGAATCAGGCTCGCAGGCCAAAGACGGCACACTCACCAAGTTAGGCTTGCAGACCAAGAGATTTTCATCAAATTTAACATCTATTCTAATGATTATATCATGTGAATGGGGCTGAAGAAGTCTATAACCTTTTACATCTTTAGAATATCCAACAAATATGCACTTTTCACTTTTAGGCTACAATTCTTTCCATTTTTCATCTGGAATGTGAGCCCATGGTTCACAACCAAACAGATGAAAGTGACTTATATCTAGTTTAATTTTACTCCATGTTTCTTTCGGTGTTATACCTTGTAAAACTTTAGTTGGTGTGCGATTAACTATGTAATTTACACAATTTATGGCCTCATCCCAATATCGAAGACTTAGTCCCTTAGATTGGATCATACAATTAGCCATTTCTTTTGAAGTGTGGTTCTTCCGTTCAGCTACACCATTTTGTTGTGGTGTATATGGAACAGTGTGTTTTTGTTGGATTCCTTCTTTAGTGCAAAAAGTAACGAACTTATTGTTAACATATTTTTCTCCATTTCCAGATCTTAACTTAATAATTTCATGACTAGATTGTTTTTCAACAAGGGCCCTGTAGGCCAAGAACATGTTAAATACTTCGCTCTTAAGTTTTAGGAAGTAAAACCAAGTGCGTCTGGAGTAGTCATCAATGAAAGTTAAGAAATATTTGGAACCAGAAAAGGAAGTAGATGGAAGAGGGCCACACAATTCACTATGCACAAGCTCCAAGGGAACTGAGGTGTGCCAAGAGGCACGTTTGTCAAAACTGTCCCGATGATGTTTCTCGAGTACATAACAAGAACAAACACCATCCTTGCAAGATACCAGCGTAAGACCTGTCACCATATTGTCTTTACATAGTTGTTGCAATGAGCAATAATTTAAGTGACCAAATCACTCATGCCAAATTTTTCTCAAGTTATCACTATGAGCAACAAAAACTAAAGGAAAAGGTGATGACCCAAAGTTGTTAAATTTGTACAACCTGGTAATATCATCAAGAGTTCAGGTAGCAAGGAAATTTTGAGTATTTTTAAAATCATTGATTACAACTTGGTGAGGTGTAAACGTCACAATTTTACCTTCACCTGAATGAATAATTTCATAGACTGATAAGAAATTGCAGGAAATTTTTGGAACACAGTACATCACTGAAATCACCATTTTCTACTGGAACTGTTCCAGATCCTACAACACTTAGAGATCTATCGTCACCAACAAATATTTGTTTGGTGTTACATTCATGCATAGTAGAAAAGATGGATTTATCCTTAGCCATATGATAGGATGCTCCAGAATCAATGAGCCATTCAATTGAAGTAGAAGAAGAAGATGTAGTATAAGAGTAACCAGAAGCACAAAGTGCATGTCCATGAGAGGTAGATTCTGAAGATGAATCTAGGCTGATGTGGTGCTTCTTCATTACTGCTTCCAAGGTTGCCATCTTCTTAAAACACTTAGATTCATCCTGATTATTTTTCCCACAAAAATTGCAATGACACTTAGTCTTCTTTCCTTTTTTCTTCGATCCTTTGTCATTTTTTAAAGAAGGAGTTGACTGAGAAGGTTTGGGACCCTTGTTGTTTTTCTTGATATTGTGAAAATTTTGTTTCTTGGGAGGCTTGGACTTTTCTTTCGGTTGGGACAATAAGTCTTTCCTAGATGTATCTACATTGTTAATTATTCGAAGATGAATAAGCTTATCTTGCTCTCTAATTAAGGAATCACAAAAGAATTCAAGGCTAGGCTCTTGATAGCTAGCCGTAGTCAAGGATTATTTCATGGAGTAGAATGTAGAAACAAAAACAGAATATGCAGGTCCAAGTTTTGAAAGAATATGATAAATACATTGTTTGTCTTCTTTCTTAATCTTGCATTCTGTACATAATAGTCTAAGAGTTTTATACTTAGATAAATAGTTTTGAATGCATGAAAAATCATTTGGATTTAAGGAAAGCAACTCATTCTCAAGTTGATGACCCCGAATTTCATTATGTTTACCAAACACAGATTCCAACTTTCCCCAAGTGATATTAGGTTCATCAATTCTAGATATGTGGAATCACAGATCAGTAGAGATTGACATCCCAACCAATCCACGAGCTTCATCACATCCATTTTCCCACTTAATTTTTTTATCATCATCAGTGGGTTCTGTTTCTTTCCCTGAGGTTATCTTGAAAAGTCCCCTACTTCGCAGAACATCCTCCATATGATATTTTCATGAGAAATAGTTAAAACTTGTAAGTATAATATCACAAGGGGTAGCCATACTGTAAAATAATGGTTGAAAGAACAGAAACTAACTGTCTAGATGCAAAGAGCTCGAAAACATATGCTGTTTTAAAAAAAAATGACACTTAAAACTGAATCTGGATGATGAAGTTATGCTTGATCAAAGAAAAAGTTGAAGATGTCCCCAATAGTGACATGGCATATATTAACTTGACCAACTAAAAAAAAAGCTCCCTCTTTCAAAGATCAACCTTTGACAATCACTTTTACAATAAAGTTGTTTTGAAGTAAATCACTTTTCTAGAATAAGTGATGTTCACTTTTACAATAATGCGACTTTACAATAATGTGACTTTCAAATAGTGCGACAATAAATTAAAAGACTTAAGTGACTCACTTTTATTTTATTTTATTTATGTGAGATGCACTTTTACAATAAAGTAACTTGAAAATAGAAATTGCATGCACTAAAAAGTAGCTGAATAAGACTTGAACTCAAGACCTATTAAGTATTAAAGCAACTTTGTACCAAGTGAACTAAGTTTAAAAGATACGTAAAATAACAAAAATAGGAAGGTTTTTTTTTTTTTTTTTTAACTCTTCTCTCTCATTCTCTACGCTTGCTTTCTTTTCCTGCAAATCACAAAAAAGCTTTTCCACACAATGGGGTTAGATCTTGATTAGCTTACCCAAAAATTCTACGTTTTCAAGTTTTCTTGCTATTTTTTATTTACTGTGATCGCACAAGGTGCACGGCAAAGAGCATACATAGCTGAGAAGACACGAAAAAAAACTTTCCCTTCTTTTTTCTGATTCGCTGAGATTGCACAAGGTGCACAGAAAAGAGAATACACAGTTAGGAAAGACAATAGTCTAAGACTAGAACAAAAAAATATAATAATAAACTGATAAAATATGAGAGATTTACAAAAAACAAATCCGTCACTGTAACATTGTACCTTCAAATTTGCCAAAATGGGTGTTTCTGGAGCAAACTGCACTGGTTTTCAGTGAAATGAAAACCATTTCCCAATATAAACAACACTCTCGATGCAATGGAATATCTCCCATAGGCCACAAATGCATAAAAAATCTAGAACTAGAAACCCTTTCATAGTTTCGGTAACATCGGTTCCAAATCTTGATCAAAACCAAAGGTAGCTCCTCATAAAAGCTCTGATACCATGTTCGGGTACATAGGGTACTCCCAAAAGACCAAAAACCTTGAGTAACTGCTTCACACAAATAAATCACAGATCAACATAGCGATGTTTGTCACGTGGTTAAAACCCTCGAGAGGGAAACAGTCCACGGCCCCAGCCAAATAGCTACTTGGAGCAATTTATTATGAAAAACAAAGAACATTACATGACTTTCTCATAATCAATCAACTAGCCAAGGACCCTCTATGCTCTTTAAATAGAGATCATAGACCAATCGGGTGTTAAGGCATGGATCAATGGTAGGTATGATCTAAGAGAAGTTGAACCGTCGGATCACTCTATGTCTAGAACATATCATGACCATCAGATTAGAATATTTACAAATGCATACTAATGCATACTAAAGAAACACACTTTTACCTAATGGATATATTATAGAAGTCGATCTTAACTAACTCCTAAGTGTCTAAATATCCTAACAAACATCAGAATGAAAGAAAGAACAATATTTGAATATAAGTGTTTGAATTGTTCCAATTTCCTTAATGAGATCCAATAGTTGAAAGTATAAAATATTTAACAACCAACACTGTAAATGTTGTAGACTCTGACCCCTTCGTTTTCCTGTCAGCCTTCTAATAATGGAAACAGGAAGTACAAATTTTCTACCAATATATCTAAACAAGGGAATCCCTCGACGAACATTCATGAATGAGGGATTGGGAGTGCAATGATCTAGTGAAGAACATGATTTCAACATCCTCGTTGTCGCAAACCTCCGAAATTTTTTTTTATGATTTGTCTTCCTTGTTGGCTTTGGTAGAAACTAGACACCCAACTTGTAGTGATATTTGTTGGAGAACTTAAATTTCTTCCTTATAGTGGACTAATAAATACTTAACATTTTTGATAGGGTTGACAAACTCGATATAGATTGGAGGGACTATCCGTAATCAACCTGAAATTAGGGATTTTGTTTGATCACTTCGAATTGGGGTATAAACTCGATATACATTGGAGGGACTATCCATAATCCACCTAAAATTGGGGCCTTTTTTTGATCACTTTGATTTGAGCATGTGGGGAGGACATGATTCAATTCTAAAAATAACTGTTGAATTTAGGGTTAATAAAAAAATTTCTTTGTGAAAGAATTAGGTATTGCATTATGGAGTTTTTCTTTTAGGTAGGCCCAATCACACTTGACCAAAAGAGTTGCCATCAGGCTAAATCAATCCTCCATTCAAAGGTCCTTCCAAATTCCAATTCCTTATTTTATCAATGACTTAACAACCAAGTATTTCACTTGCCCGACAGAATTGTCCGTTATCTAAGTTCAATAAGCTATATGCTCCAGGGACCGGGAGCATACATGGTTTACCTCACTAATTCCATGTAAATGTTGAATCACTTGGCATTTCTTCTTATTATCATTTTTTTCTATACACTATTTTTAATAAATAATAAAATTTTGTTGTACACTTACAGTTTCAAATGAAAAGAATGATTTTTTTTTACATGTCAACATTGAAGGGTTCAATTTCTCGCAACTGTTCAAAGTGAAAAGGGACCCTACCCTTCAAATTTGATCCCTACTCCTAACCAATATTGAATCCGAGTTGGTCGGCGGAGCTATTGTGGGCATGTTTGTTTTCGGGACTACTGAGGTTCAAGACACACGGATTTCAGTTTTGGCATGTTTGTTAATTAGTCGTCAATTTTAGGGCTCCAACCAACCCTCCGCTAGCTTTAGTGGGGTTGGTCAATCCCTATTTTCCCACCAAATTCATAACCAATACACTTTAAATATAAAATTTAAACCACAATACATAAATAGATCCGGTAGCCTAACGACCAAGTTGTTGGTGTTAGCTATACGAAGTATTGGATTAAAATTTAAACCACAATACATAAATAGATCCGGTAGCCTAATGACCAAGTTGTTGGTGTTGGATATACGAAGTATTAGATTCAAGTTTGACCGAGTGATATTCAGATTTCCCAACCACTTTTTGGCCTCTCCTTGTGTGACACATGTTTTCCTATGATTGGGCCATGTTTCACTCAGGAATTGGTCCACATGAGTCACATCAGTGCCTAGTCATCAGTCCAGTCAATTTCCACATCATTTGTCATACCATGACACATCAACACCACATCAACCATCCTTCTAATCCTATGGGGGTTCCATGTCATCATCCATACACTTGTATGGATGCCACATGCCCACCTTGCACTGGTGCCACATGGCCTTTTTTTTGTCCAAATCTAGACAGGAAATACCGTTTCGTCAAAAATTCAGAACATCATAACTTTCTCATACGATATTCGATTGAGGTGAAACAAATTCCATATAAAATGTATCAACATGTTTTGCGTGTTAGTACTAGTTTCATTTCATTTTTCTAAGTTTGAAAATTGACCCATTATTGATCCAACATGATTTTATGGGATGAGTGCCATTCAGGAGAACTCAAAGATACTCCACATCACCCCTTAAAAATTTCATGAAGGAACTATCCCAAGGATGAGAGAAAATAGGAAGTGGTGTGCAGAGCCCCAATTTTCTATAAGTGGCATTACAAAATCAGATCACACACCCCTTTACATTCATGATTCCCATCCAAAAAAATGTACTACAATACCAAAATAACCAATTATATGAGAAGTATACATTGTCACATTATCAAAGGGAAGAATACAAAGAATACCCTAGAGGTAAAGTAGCTTGTCCTGTAAACAAAATTTATTTATCTTGGATGGTCACTGAAGATATTCCAAGGATGATGTTGTAGCTAGGCCGATCTTATTGCATAATACATTGAAAATAGGAAGATGTATAGTGAAACAAATATACATTTGATCTTATCTTCCCCTTATATAGTCCAAATATGGAAGGAACTAAAGGTTTTAGTTGGGATAAGAAATATTAGGTTAAGGAACTAAAGGCTATATCTAGTAATCAGAATAGTTCATTGGAATAACGACGAAATCAAATAGCGTGTCACTATAACGATGATTATCGAGGACCAAAATATAAAATTTCATCATCGTAATGGTCATTGGATGTAAAGAGACAAAGTGAATTTCACTGTCATCATAATCGCCATCATCATCATCATCATTTTCATCATCGTCGTCATCTTCATCATTATCATCTATTAGTTTTTCAACATTTAAGCTAGTATTATATGGATCTTTAACTGAGAGAACAACAAGCACAACAATCAAACACAAGAGACAATGAACAAAATGTTTTTCCTTGGGGAAACCATAAATGTAGAAAACCCCATAACTTCCTCAAAGATAGAATTAACACAAAAGGTAAAACACCAAAATAGTAAGATGCACTCCCGACAGCAGTAACCTTCTTCTTCTCTAGCCCCAGGCTCTTCTCCTTCCTCAACTATGTGCTACACTTGAGTGTGTATGTGATGTGTGCTAAATAGAGAGTCCAAATATCTATTTATACTAATACCAACATGACTAAAACCCTACTAGGGCTGACCTCTACTAGGAGAGTCTAATAACCCTAGTGCCTCGGAACTGCAGGGACTTTAACCCTTAGACAATCGGAGGGTTACCCACAATGACTTGACATGACTTGTTTACATTATTAATTCTCCCGATCAGAACATCGAGGTATGACATGACACGATAACATCTCGAAATAAACATTGGGTTACAATAGATAAGAAATACAAGTGAATACATTTCAAAGTTACAATTACATCAACACTCCCTCTTAACTAGGAAGGTATTCTCTCGACACAATTTTCATCACTGGTATTCTTCTCTTGATCTTCTCGTCATCTACATCTCCAATTCGTCTTTTCTGCAAGTCATATTTATCTTCATGCCAGCTTCATCTAGATCTAGATCATCACTTGAGCTGGATTATCATCACTGGATCATACTCGATCTGGAACATCACTGGATCATACTCGATCTGGGCCATCACTAGATCATACTCAATCTGAAACATCATCACTATATCTATATCAACACTTGATCTAGATCATCATCACTGGATCTAGATCATCACTCAATCTGGATCATCACTCGATCTGGATCATCATCACTGGATCTGGATCATCACTCGGTCTGGATCATCATCACTGGATCTGGATCATCACTCGATCTGGATCATCATCACTGGATTTGGATCATCACTCGATCTGGATCATCACTGTTGGATCTAGATCATCACTCGATCTAGATATTTTGGAGTCATCATAACTGGATCTGGATCATATCTTGATCTGGATCTCCTCTGGTCACGATCATATGTGCTATCTCATGATTCTTCTCATTATAGGAAGTTCTAAAGAGACAACCTTCTTTCATGCTGGGTGTATTCCTACCTCCTCGTAGGTCTTTGGTATCCCTTACATCTTACCTACTCTTCATAATGGCCAACACTCACATCTGACCTACTCGTCCGAAAGGCGGTAGCCCTTACATCTGACCTACTCATCAGAATGGCTAGCACTCAAATATGACCTACTCGTCAGAAAAGCGATAGCTCTAATATCTGATCATATAGGACCTAATCCTATAGTCACATTAGAATGGCTAGCACTCACATCTAACCTAATCATCAGAAAGGAGGTAGCCCTTACATCTATGTAGGAGCTCATCCTACATTAGAATGGCTAGCACTCACACCTGACCTACTCGTCAAAATGGCAGTAGCCCTTACGTCTGACCTACTCGTCATAATGGCTAGCACTCACATTTGACATGGGAGGAACTTAATCCTTTAGACATGATAGAATGGCTTAGCCCTTACATCTGACCTACTTGTCAGAATGGTGGTAGCCCTTACATCTGACCTACTCGTCAGAATGGCCAACACTCACATCTGACATGGGAGGAACTTAATCCTTTAGCCATGACAGAATGGTTCAGCCCTTACATCTATCCTGCTCGTTAGAATGGCTATGGATCTTAGCACTCATATCTGACATGGAAGGAACCAATCCTCTCACCATGACAGAATGCCTCAGCCCTTACATCTGACCTACTCATTAGAATGGATTCTGGACTCGTCACTTCCTCTTGGAAGGGACCCCGATTTGGAGAACACCAAGCTTCTCCTTAAAGTGCTCGAACTTCGCTTTGGCTAGTGGCTTCATCAACACATCGGCTATCTGATCATCCGTCGCAACATACTGGAGCTTCACTACTCCCCTCTGCACCATATACCTGATATAGTGATACTTGATGTTGATATGCTTTGACTTGTCATGGAACACTGGATTCTTTGACAACTTCACACAACTCTGGTTGTCACAATTTATACAAGTAGCTTCCATATAGAGATCAAATAAATCAAATAGTAGCTTCCTTAGCCATACTACCTCACAACTAGCTGAACAGGCTGTGACATACTCTTCTTCAATTGTACTCAATGCCACATAGAATTACTTCCTGCTAAACCAAGAGATCACACCTGATCCCATACTGAAGCAACACCTTGAATATCTCTTCCTATCGATAGCACTGCCTGCCCAATTTGAATCAACATAACCCTCCAGGTTAATCTTCTAATTCGCATCGTAGTTGAGCCCATAATCAAATGTACCCCTCAGGTACCTTAGAACATGCTTTGTAGCAATCAAGTGAACATCTCTTGGATCTGTCAAGAACTGGATTAAGGTGTTAACAGCAAAGAAAATGTTTGGTCTCGTGTTCATCAGGTACATCAAGGACCCAATCATCTGATGATACATCGTAGCATCAACCGAATTTGATGAAGCATCACTCAATAACATCAAGTTCGATGCCATAGGTGTGTCCATAGCCTTGCAGTCCATAATCCTAAACCTCTTTAGGATCTCTAATGCATACTTCTCTTGTCCAATAAATATTCCATCCACACTCTGCCACACCTCCATACCTAGAAAATAATGCATCATTCCCAATTCCTTCATCTCGAAATCGACAGCAAGATTTCTCTTCATATCAGCAGTAAACCCATCCATACCTGTCACAAATAGATCATCTACATACAGTAGAAGCATCACTGGGTTTCCATCTTCAACCTTGTAGTAAAGGTTGGAATCTGCTTTACTTTTGGTAAAGCCCAAACTAGATAGAAAGCTATCAATTCTGCCGTACCATGTCCTGGGTGCTTGTTTCAAACCGTATAGGGATTTCTTCAATCAGCACACATGAGAATCCCTGTCATGTGTCTCAAAACTGAGTGGATGTTCTAAGTACACTTCCTCTTCCACTACACCATTCAAGAAAGTAGTCTTGACATCCATCTAGTGTATCTTCCATTTCATCACTGCAGCCAGAGCAAGTACTGATCTGATGGAAGTGTATCTAGATATAGGTGCAAATGTTTCTTCATAATCTATTCCTTCTTTCTGAGAGAATCCCCGAGCCACAAATCTTGCCTTATATTTTTCTATGCTACCATCTGCAACATGTTTGATCTTGTAGATCCATTTGGAAGTTACAACTGAATTCCCTTTTGGTCTTGGGACAACATCCCAAACATCATTCTTCATGATCAATTGGTATTCTTAGATCATAGCATCCTTCCATTCTTTCCGTTCTGTCGCTTCTTCATAACTGGAAGGTTCTTTATCAATGAAATCACATAGTAATGCTACATACCCGGAGCAGGATCTGGTCCTCTTTCTTTCTCTGTGATTCTCTTCTAGAGCCCCATATCTTTCTGCACCTTGGAAAAGTTCTCCTACCCAAGTAGGTTTCCTCTTATGAGGATTCTTATCCATAGGTGGATCTACAGGTCTTTGTGGTTCTTCAAATTCTCAATCTTCTTCTTAAGATTCTTCATTCATGGTTGTATCATGAATTGTTGGTGCTTCTACTTCTTCAGATTCTTTAGCAGGTTTCTTTCTAGATTTGTTCTAAGCTGTATCTTCATCAAATGTCACATCCCTGCTAATGTCAATCTTCTTGAATCCTGGGAAATATATTATGTAAGCCTTCAAGCTTTTAGAGTATCCTACAAATATACCCTTCTTTCCTGAAGGATCTAATTTAGTCCTCTTATCTTTTGGAATGTGTGTGCACATAGGACAACTAAATATTCTGAGATGGTTGAATTTTCATTTCTTTCTAGAGAATACTTCTTCAGGAATATTGTTCTCGAGTACTCTATGTGCAGTACGATTTTGTACATACACCGTTGTTTTGGAAGCTTCCACCCAAAGATGCATAGGAAGGTCTTGATCATGAAGCATTGCTTTTGTAGCTTCCATGATAGTTCTATTCTTTCGTTCCACAATCCCATTCTGTTGTGGATTATAAGGAGTAGACAACTCCCTCTTAATCCCTGATTCTTTGCATAGCTCTTTGAACTCATTTGAAGTGAATTCTCCACCATTATCTAATCGAAAGGTCTTGATATTATTTTCATTATGGTTCTTGACTAGGGATTTGAATTCCTTGAGCTTGTTGAATACTTCGTATTTTTTCTTCATGAAATAATTCCATGTCTTCCTAGAAAAATAATCAATAAAAGAAACATAATATGCATACCCGCTTAGTGAGTTTGATGACATAGGACCTCATACATCGGAGTGGATGATTTCCAAGATTCCTTTTGCTTTGCTTTCACTGCTTGGAAATGTCTTCTTTGTATTCTTTTCCTTTCGCACATCCTTTATAGGCCCCATCATGTTTTGCTTCAATTTCTGGAAGACCTTCAACGACTTTGCTTGCAATAGGTAGTGCTCTGTAATGCAAATGTGCAAGCCTTCTATGCCAAATTTCACTTGGCTCTAGTATTTAATGGACCAAGGCTTGTCCTAGATGACCCTTTAGCTTGTGCAATCCTCCATCTTGTTCTACAATAACCACTGCATCATCGATAGTCTTTCCTTTTAGCCACATGATGACTTGACCATCTATGAATGCAACCCTCATTCCTTTTGCATCTAATGCAAATATGGAGAGAAGGTTCTTCTTGAGTCCTGGAACAAATAATACTTCTTTCATTTTTAGATACTTTCCAGAGTATATCTTATAGGAACATTCCCCACTACCTTTTATTGGATATTGGTAGTCATCTCCTAGCTTCACCTTGTGAGGTGATTCATGTTCTGATAGTCTCACAAAGGATTCCTTTAATCCTATAATATGTTTGGAGGCCCCACTGTCTATAAGCCAATCATCACTTCCATGAGTATTGTTACCTGTGAGAGCAGAGATCAAAACATATTCATCCTCTCTTGAAGAATCTTCACTTTCATATCTGGTTCTCTTCTTGGATGGTTCATCATCCTCTGCAGCATGAGCATGATGTCTTCTTTTGCTGCTCCTCTTTGATAGCTTTGGTTTCTTAGGAAAATTCTTTGCATAATGTCCTGCTTCATCACATGTATAACATATGACCCTAAACAAATATTTTCTAGTGTTATCTTTGTGATAGTGCTTACCTCTAGGGTGACAAGATCTTCTTTTGGTTGAATTGGAGTTTACCGTGAGAGCTTGATCTTCACTTCCCATATTTTCTTCTCAAGATGCTATCTGTGCTTCTTCTTGACAACACTCTTCCCATAGTCTGCTAAACTTGACTAATTTATTTTTAGCATATATTCCTTGGATGAAAGAATCCCATGACCTAGGAAGGCCATTAAAGGTATTTATCACAATCTCTACATTTTCCACTTCTTCATCTACTGCTTCTAGTTGTTTCTTGATCTGAAAGAATCTTGTGAAGTAAGACTGGATTGTTTCTGCATTTTGAATCTTCACATTCTTCAGTTGGTTTCTCAGAGTCATCTTCTGGTATATGTTCTTCCCTTCAAACAATTTGGTTAGGGCATCAAACATAGCTTTAGGTGTCTTGAGAGAGGACACCTGACGGATAAGGTGATCCTTGATAGAATCAACAATGATCCTCTTTTCCATAACCAACTTCTTCTTATGTAAGGCCTTAGCCTCATATCCCTCTGGAACTGGAACCTCTTCATGGATGTAGGAGTCTAACTCATTTTCTTCCAGGAGTAGGGAGATCTTATACTTCCAAGCTGGGAAGTTATCAGCTCCCTCAATATTTTCATCAAGCTTGGTATGATGAGACATCTTAACTGAGAACCTCAAATGGAAATACAAAAGATTTTAGATATTACCAGGTCAAGATATTGAATCTAAGTTTTGAGCTGAAATCCTGCAGAGCTGGTTGAGGAGCAAATTAGGGTTTTGCTTTTTTAGAGTTTTCCACCCAAATGCTTTTAAATTTATCCCTAACTTCGATTTTGGGGAGGAGATCAATCTAGGCATGGGCTCACTGAAAAATTCCTCTTCTGTGAAAAGCCCTAATTTCCGGCAGTAGTGTCAGGTCCAAAACTGAAAAACCTCATAATTGGATTATGCTTTGACAGAAAGATGAACCCTAATGAGGAGAGTTATTCCACCTTACTTTTGCTAAAAATATGTGGAGAAATATCCATAAAGTAGGAATCCCTAGTTCCCGTAGTTGCACAGTGTCTTCTTCTCAAGTTAGCTCTGATACCATGTTAGTTTTTCAACATTTAAGCTAGCATTATATGGATCTTTAACTGAGAGAACAACAAGCACAACAATCAAACACAAGAGACAATGAACACAGTGTTTTTCCTCGGGGAAACCATAAATGGATAAAACCCCGCAACTTCCTTAAAGATAGAATCAACACAAAAGGTAAAACCCAAAAATAGTAAGATGCACTCTCGACAACAGTAACCATCTTCTTCTCTAGCCCTAGTGTCTTCTCCTTCCTCAATTATGAGATACACTTGAGTGTGTATGTGATGTGTGCTAAATAGAGAGTCCAACTCTCTATATATACTAATCCCTACATGACTAAAACCCTACTAGGGACGACCTCTAGTAGGAGAGTCTAATAACCCTAGTGCCCTGGAGCTGGGGGGACTTTAACCCTTAGACAATTGGAGGGTTACCCACAATGACTTGACATGACTTGTTTACATTATTGATTCTCCCGATTGGAACATCGGGGCATGACATGGCATGATAACATCCCAAAATAAACATCGGGTTACAATAGATAATAAATACAAGTGAATACATTCCGATGTTACAATTACTTCAACATGATCATTTTCATAACCATTTTCATCATCATCGTAATCATCATATTCATCATAATCAACATATTCATCATTATCATCATCAGCCTTATAATATTCATCATCATCGTATTTATTGTCATCATCATCATCACCGTTTTCATCATGATCATCAACATCATCATCATCGTCGTCGTCATCACCATCATCTTCATCATCGTTAACATCATCATCGTCGTCGTCATCATCGTCGTCGTCGTCATCATCATCATCATCATCATCATCATCATCATCATCATCATCGTCTTCATTGTCACCATCAATATCATCACCATCATCTTGATCATCATGATCATCATCATCATCATCTTCATCATGATCACCATCGTCATCCCCATCTTCATCATCATCATCATCATCATCATCATCGTATTCATCCATATCATCATTGTTGTCATTACTGTCATCATCATCATCATCATCATCATTGTCGTCATCATCATCAGCATCACTGTTGTCACCCTCTTTCTGATCAACATCTCCATCATCATCATCATCATCATCACTATCACCATTGTCATCACAATAATAATCATCATCACCATCATCATCATCACCATCATCATCGTCATCAAGATCATATTTAAATTCATATATAATTTTAAATCATTCAAATAAAAATAAATTCATAATAATTCATTAACACATCAAAGTATGAAAACGCAAATCTGGGGAATCAAATAACATTTCTATGCCATATATTTCATAACCAAAATAAGCCCAAAACAAAAAATTTATTTTCATTTGAGTCCACAGATTCTAGGATTCAATCTATGGGTTTGGGGATATTCCTTCCTGCACTTCCCATGAACAATATCATGGACATGAAAAGAAACAAAACCCAATGACCCTACAAATATAGGAGAAGAATGTAGCTATTAATCCATGTGATTCATTGGTTGGACTTGACCTTCCTACAAACCACATGAAGAACACCATGTCCATGACAAGCAACAAAAATTCACTTACCCTACCAATGTATAAGAATGTAGTCATTAATCCATGTGATTCTTTGATACACTTTCAATTACCAATCACATCAAGGTTTGAACAATCCATGATATCTTACATATCTAAGGAAACTAATTCCGATAAGGCCCCAACTCCTAAGACGAATAAGCTTCCAGGATGACTTCAGGGATTTCATAAATAACTATGAATGCACATCCTAATACATGAATTTTTCATGTCTACTTTATCTTTTTCCTTTCTTTTATTCTATTATTCACACATACAATCACTTTTTTCCAACATATAATCACTTTTTTCCTTTCTTGGAAGTTATTCTATGATTTCACACATACAATCAATTTTTTGGGGAAATTTTACTTCTATTTTGCATTAATAATAAGAGAAAAACATAAATTGAACATTGCACCTTAGATATGCAGTTTATTATGGTCCACAAGTCCTTTGATTGGAAAACATAACTTAAATACGAGAATGAAGGAAAACCTTCTAGAGATACTTTCAATCAAAATATGTTAAATTCAATAATCTATGTATTGGTATGGAATTTATGACTTCGTAAAATAAATGAATGATTCGATTGATATCTTTAGTAATTGAGTTGTGATCTCAAGTGCTATCTTATTATATCATATTTTCCTATTTGTTTCCCCAAGTTTAGTTTTAGAGGGAGACTAGTGTTGTAATCCAATCTTGTCTTAGTGACTTGTGACCCTTTATCATAAACCTAGATTGATTGTAGCCAAATAATGATCAACAAGAGGTCATTTTTTCTATACAATAGTGTGAGGATGTGTCTCACCCATGTGGCCCAACTATGTGCCTATGTGTGTGGGGATGTTGATTCCTTGATGATGCAATGTAGTATGCGCTATTGTGTTATATCACAATATAATAAACTTAATATTCTTATGATCATGAAAAATGAACTTTAGGTGCTTAACTTTTTCTTTGTTACACAATGGTGTGTTTCCATTTACACTACTTTCTGTTTATGTTTATATCAACCAAACATGCATTTTTAACAATGCCCTTCAATGTCACCATCACCATCATCAACACCACCATCATCATCATCATTGTCATCATCATCTTCATTATCATCATCATTGTCATCATCATCGTCATCTTTATCATCATTTTCATCATCATAGTCATCTTCATCATCATCGTCATCGTCATCACCATATTCATCGTATTCATAATCTTCATCATCATCCTAATCATCTTCATCATCATAGTATTGGTCTTCATCATCATCGTCGCCATCATGATGATCATGATCATCATTGTCATCATCGTCATTTTCATCATTCTCATCAACGTCATCATCATCGTCGTCGTTGTTTTCATCGTCATCACCATCATCATCATAATCATATTCATCATCGTCAACATCATCATCATCATCATCATCATCATCATTGTCATCATCATTGTCATCTTCATCATCATCATCGTCATCATCATCGTCATCATCTTCATTGTTATTGTCTTCATCATCATTGTCAATATCACCGCCATCATCATGATCATAATCATCATCCCCATCTTCATCATCATCATCATCATCTTCATCATTATCATCATCGTCGTCATTACCATCACCATCATTATCATCTTCATCATCATCTTCATCATCATCATCATCGTCATCTGCATCATCATCATCATCATAATCACCCTCTTCCTCTTATCAGCATAGGACAACAATTCTAGACTATAGTAGATATATTACATAAATCTTATTCCTCTTCCAAATTTTCCCATTTGAACGGATCTACCGATAACAAAAAGTATGGAAGATGGATATTTGTTGGTTCTGTGTAGTCCGAGTTCAATAAGAGGGAATCCAGAATTGGATCCGGCATATATCATACATCTCAAAATCTTTCCAAAATTGCAAAATGTAAGACATTGTGTTATTTACGAATGT
Organism: Pseudotsuga menziesii; assembly: GCA_001517045.1. Classification (NCBI taxonomy): domain Eukaryota; kingdom Viridiplantae; phylum Streptophyta; class Pinopsida; order Pinales; family Pinaceae; genus Pseudotsuga; species Pseudotsuga menziesii. The sequence goes on from LPNX011108744.1 coordinate 51,845, forward strand.
CTTAAGCAGTTTCTAGCGTCACTGGTAGGGTGCTTCATGTTGTAAATATTATCGATTTTCTTATGTTTTCCAATTTTCATATGAAGTTGCTATATTGTATCTGTTATAATTTAAAAGGACCAAAATTCCAAAAAATAATAATATGGTGAAGTAGGTTCCATGGCGGTTTCTTTCAAAGATGACGATGCTCAACTCCATTTTTAAACATTGCTTGTATCCCTATTTCATCATATGTAAATGTATTCTTATGGATTAAGAAAGTTCTTGATATTTTTGTTTGTCAACATCACAAACTTTTATATAACTCATGAATATAGGAGAAATGCTTTGTTTAGTTCCACATGCAATTCCATTATGCATGCCATTCTTAGCATTTCTCTACCTGAAATTTTGAATGCTAAGAAATTGAAAATTTGTCCTGGTTGGATCCAATCCCATCTAAACATTACCTATCCTATTAGACAACTCACATTGGGTTTGTTTATAAAAGAAGGACTTAGCTAATTGGGTGTTGGATCCCAAATCCTCATAGGATATTTGTAATTATTCTAACATGATGCAAAAATATTTCTATTATTTTTCAATTGTCAGGAATGGGTCATCCACAAAATGCCCATTAATCAGTCAACTAGTGTCAAACTTTAAGAAAGGAATGAAAAATCAGATTGCAGATTCACCTCTGATAGTCTATCCCTAAAGTTGTTTAACTCAAATTAAGTGCATTGTGTAGTGTTTCTTGGTGTTTATCTTCGATGCATGGTGATAGTACATGCACATTCCCCAACTACTTTCTTTGATGGGTTCTAAGACTATATCTAATCCTCATGGAGAGGAAATAGGATGGATATGTCCTTTTTCAATTAGTTCTTAATCTTGTGTTAAGGAATTGAAGCATAGGATAATACTGTGTTTGGGAAAACAACATTTTGTCACCGATATATAACATGTTGAATAATAAAATTTGTGGGTTCCATGAAAATATCCCCTTAGTTTCTGAATAATTAGTTTAACTTTCTCTTATGACAACTTCCTTTATATGGGTAATGATACTGATTTCAATACTGGCAACAAAAACTTCTGGGAAACATTACTAAGTCTTTTTTCCTACATTGTTGAAATTGTACAACAAGAGTTTGTTTTCTTTGAGCATTTAGTCATCTCATACTAAATTTGATTTGTTTGTAGTAGTTAGGCCATAATTAGTATTGAGAGTTCCCATCTCAGAAGGAATTACTCCAAAGATAATCCACACACATCTAATGCTAATGCATCATATTTCACTTCATTTACAAATTTATAGGTCATTGCAAACTTCAATTTGCACCACTTGGTTATGGTCAATTCGACATTTTTATGTAGGAATCCCAATTCAAGTTTCATACATGTATGGATGTGTTGTTGAGATATTAAATTGTTTGTCTAAGACTTGGCAATTAGATTTCACTTCCCATATCCCATATCAAATATGGCTAATAGCATGAAAATGATATTTTACCTCTACAATTTGATTCATAATATGGATTAGTTCTAAATTGTTCATATTATGATTCTAGTTGGCCCACTTTATCACAAGATTTGAGTTACACATTTGTAAATGTGTTATACCTTTTTCACGTGCTTTCTTTAGAAGTAAGTAAGTACTTGATTTGACAATTTGGAAACTAAGTACACATCTACAATTTATTTATTAGTTTATTAGTTTTTTTTATTTGTTTCTTCCGAGAAAAAATCCATGTACTTGATATTTCTAGGAGAAATCAGCATACACATTGTCTAGACAAGTAGGTCTAGAAAAACTTGTTGATTGATCTACACTTTACACTTATGTAAGCTAATCACAGCCCATTACCCTACATGTACATCAACATTTACAGATTACACATGACCCCCACATAACATACTTAACTAATTGACATATTAGTTTATGTACCAGGATTCAATAAGAAACATACTAAACTTCAACTTAACCTCCTATAACATCTACCATATTCCATACAGGATTTAAAATACAGTTCATTGGACAACATCCATTGAGATGAAAGCTCTGGTTTCTTGCATGAGTAGGGTCCCTTCTGTGAGAGAAAGGGGTTATTTTGATTGAATACATGATATTTGATTAAACTCTCTAAGTCTCTATGAATATGACTGAATGAGACAACCTCAAATTATTCCTTTATCTCACTTCATCTGTTATCGGTATCAACTCCAGATTTGTGATTTGGTTCCTTCCATTTGTGCATTCAATGAGCATTTTCAAGTTACCTAGAACCTGTATATTTTTACCTGCTTATATTGAGACACTTTAAGCAATATCCACAAAGCATAGAGTTCATCTCTGTTGTTTTTACCTGTTCATGCTCCATATTTAATAGAGTAAAAATGAGATTTGCTAAGATAAAGAAGAACTTATGCACCACAGGACTAAGGATTTCCTTAGCATGAACCATTGAAAAAACCCCATGTCCTAGAAAAATCAATATATGGAGTTTGAATATTTCTTTGAAATTTTTGTTTGTGAGGCTTTTTTCCTTTCCCAAATGTTAATTTAATTTTATGAGTCAACCTACCCAAGTGTGCTTCTGGACCTTCAAAAATAGATTTCTTCCTAGTTAACCATAATCCCCATATGACATAGTGTGGAAATTCCTTTTATTAGTTTACTGATCTATCCATCATCCAAGATTCCACGCAATCCAATAGAGTGGTCTTATCCCATTGGTTTTGTAGCTTATATTTTTAAATTATGTCCTTCCAAAGAAGTTTGCAGAATTTACAGGTAACAAATAAATGGTAAACAATCTCATGTATCTATTTGCATAGGAAACACCAGTTCATCCTAATTCGGTTTCTTTTCTGGCCATTGTCCCAAACAAGCACATTCAACAACTCTGCCACATTCTCAGCAACTGTTCTCCAAGTTTTGTGATTAAAATATGCTTACGATTTACAGTGTTTTCTATGTGGGGACTTGGATTTTATTACGTAACTAGAAGTTAATTGTTAGACCTCTCTGCATTATTACTGTATCTGTTTTTGGAAGTGTTTGTGCCAAAAATTGTTTCCAAGGCCAAAGAAACAAGCCAACACAATCTCAAATAAAATCAATAAAGTAAAGTAGGTTTAGGTTTTCTAGAATGTTTTAATGGTTGTAAACTTCGGGGAAGGACAGGGAATACACTCATGAGCAAAGTAATAACTGAATCATAAACAAAATAAGACAAAGATGCATAATATATTCAACAAGATCCAACAGAACACAGTATTGAAGTTCATTCATAAAAGACAAGCATCACCAACATATAAACATAAAACAGTAATAAGTATATCAATTAAGCAACTAAACAAGCTAAACAATGAAGCCAACACAGAACTGAAGGGTGAAAAGTGTCATATATCTCATAATTTTATCATCAAATGCATACAAGAGTTTTGATACTTAACTCATGAACAAGTCTGAAGACCTCCTGAAGCTATCCCAAAAATCGAACCCTTCTTCAGTCCCTTTGTCCCTCTTTTATAATTACAAAGAATTAGTTCTATCTCCCCTTCATTAGGTCGAAATTGAAACTACCCAGCAGTTACATTAACTAACTAATTCAACTAATTGACTAAAAATAGCAAATCGAATTCCTTGCAAATATGGCGAATTTCTGGAAAATAGGTGTCAAAGAAGCTTCCATATCTCTCCATTCGTGACACCTGTGTAAAAACTGAGAGAGGTTTTTGTAAATGGATCCGTTATGAACAAGAAAATCTCTTTGTTTTTAAAAATTAATCTTCAATCAATCATAATCTGCCCTGCAAAATTAACACTAAAACAGGAAAATATTAAATATTTAAAATCCCTGAAAAATAGGCTGCAAAGATTAAACTAAATCTTTCAAATATTGACAGTTGTTTCAAAATTGAGAGAGGTTTTCGTATACATGTATCTTATGAACACAAAAATCTTTTGGTTTTCAAAAATTTCCTCTCCGTCAGCTCGTGACATGCATTTGACTTCAATAACTCAAAACAGGAAAAATAGAACAGAATTTTGTTTCTACTGCCTCCTTCGTCACTCCTTCCACCAATGCTTCTACAAGAACCAGGTTCTTCACAGGTCAAAACCGATGCACTTTCAGATATCCCTGTAGGAACATCTTCATTCTCCCAACCATCCCCGTCATCATCATACTTTTCCATCTCATCATCAACTTCCACATCCGTCTCTTTAAAAACAGAGGTCTCCGACTCAATTCTCCTAGGCTTACTAACATTCAGTACACTATCAAAGCAAAGACCATTGAGGAAGGTGCAGGAACTGATACAGGAGATGATTCTGTCGAAAAACAATCTGAGGGAGCTTGAGAATCAATAAAAGGGATTTCATTAACATTTATAACATCAGGCAGTGGAGGTAAATCAATATAGGAGACAATCCCAGTTGAAGAAAATCCACTTTCTAGACTTGTGTGCTCCATTGCATGAACTTCTGTAACCTTGGGACAAATACTGAAATCTTTCCCAGGCTTCAAATCATTGCCAAGCAAAGTCTTGTCAATTCTGGTTCCCTTGCTCTCTAATGTTTCAACCTCTTATGTTGGTATAGCTTCAGAATTTAAGCCATATGTGACCATTTCTCTGGAAACAAAATGCTCTGCATGTTCATATCGAGTTTCTGATTCTTCAATCCATTTTTGGTCCTCTAATTTGTGGTTTTCACACCTTAGAGATGTTGCAATAAGCCATAACATAAACCCTAATGAAAAAATAGCAACCATAAGAATCAAGATGAAAGGAACTGCCATACCAATGCCTATATTTCTCAAGGAACCTATCCACTCGCTATCCCCAAAAGACATATCTGACACGAGTGATATATTAAGGATGAGCATAAAAAAGAAGGATAAACAGGCCAAAACTTTCACAAAAAGAGATATTTTATGAGTGCCCATTATTGAACTTGAAGATGCCACTCTAAAAAGAGGTATTACAGCAGCTGGAAGCTGCATAGCCAACATGACCTGAGAAAATATCAGCAACTGATAAACATCTGCAGTCCCTGAATTCCATACATAAAGCATGGCTAGGGAAATCACACCTGTTTTCATTAAAATACGTTGAAACCATATATGACGATCAATACCAAGGAAACCTCCAAAGCAATTTGCTCTCCAATGGTCCCAGTTAGTTTTGTCAACTGGCTGGCACAAAATACAGCCAGAAAAAACGCCACGGGAGCGATTGAGATTTTGAATATTTGTTCCTTCAATGGGTGCATATCCTGAAAAGTTAAACTTCAAGGCCTGGATTATGAAAAGTCACTGCTGCAGAGCTCAACATGGCAAGGTTCACCATCAGAATTCCACCAAATGCAAATGCAATCTCCAAAACATTGTATGACACAATGTCCCAATTGGTGTTTACACATTTTTTGGCACAATCTAAGAGTGGAGGTAAAAGTTATGAGGCATAGTATTTGCACCGAGAAGGACCACAGCTATGTAAAGGATTTCATGCTTTACTCTTGGAATCATTCCATTCACTATAGAGCCAGTATTAGAGTCCGTGGATAAAGAACCGAGTGCAAAGAATAGAAGCGCCAATCCTGTTATGCTTATAGATAATACTTCAGCACAGTGCTTTCCCAAGAGTGGTAAAACCAGCGGAAATAAAAGTGCATTAACTGTGCTCAGGAACACACACAGAAACATATCCAGCTCCAGTAGAAGATTAATTCCAATAGCAATTCCTAAAATCATCATTAAATCCAGAGCCATCACAGAAGCCTCACATTGTAGCCACAGCAGCAAGCACACAGGTCGAGAGTTCTCCTCACCACAAATATTTTTTTTATGCGCTGCTGCAGATACCTAAAATTATTGCCTGAGCTGTCCGATTTTCCACCTATGGTCCATTCATTGTAGAAGTGAATTCATGATCCTTTCTATCAGTATCTGAGGGGCTAATAAGGATCTGATCCTCAGTTTCATCATCTCTGTCATAATCTGGCGATCCCATTTCTATCTAAGTCTGATCAACATTTCTCTGAGTTGTTGAACCAGCAACGTCATCCGTTTTTATAAAAATTATATCATGCATACCATTCCAAATATGGGTACAATCATTGATCTACAGGGTCATAAAGAATTCTGTGGCTCTTCAGATTACTCCCAACTATCACATTGGCGAAAACCTAAATTCCTCTGCAACGAAAAATTCCATATTTTTAGGCAATGTGTCTCAACCTCAATGTTCACCAACTTCGTAACCTTCAGTTTGAGAATCTCCTGCCGGAAATCACGCCCCATTCCACGGTCTGTCACGATTTTGCCATAAATTGGTATACAGTTGCCAGACAGTTGTCGGAATATCCCTCACATGAGACTGATGCCTATTTACATGAAAAAAAACTTGGCAAAACGCATATCAAATGTGACCAATGATTTATTTAACACTTCCCCAGTGAAATCCCCAAAAAATCGGACTGAAAAATGACTATTCTGGCAAAAAACGATTTTCTTGTAGCGCCGTAATGTAATTTTTTTGTAGTTGCGCTACAAGAATAATTTAAACTCAATTTTGGCTCTATTTAGTCAATTTTTTCCATTTTGAATACAGTTCAAATGACAAACTATACTCATGATATGATTTGTGAATCCATTATTCAATATATTGACCTTTACAACCCTTCAAAAGCTAAAAAGAACAAAACTAAATAAAAATCTGAAGGTAAAAATTGAAAACTTCACTAAAAATGAAAAAATTTCCACAGTAAGTAAAAGAGTAAACTCAAGCAAATATGCAAGCTAAAATAAAAATGACAATCAAACATAAAAATTTAAGAAACAAGTTCCTGACTTAACATCTAGCTCCAGCTGCGGGATGAAGTCCTCCCTGTGAGGCTTCAAGAACCTGTAGACCAGTGCCTTCTGTCTGCTACCTTATCTACCTATTTGCAAAACTTCCATTGGGATATGGAGTCTTTATTATACTTCACTCACACCGATATATACAATGAAAACAAATCTCTTTCATGAGGAATCTTCCATTTACTGAATCAAATTGTAATCCCATTTCCAATGTAACCAGGAGAAAATTTCATCAACCCACCAAAACTTGTTTCCAACTCCAAATATATATATAATCAGAAATATTGGAAAACATGAAGAGTAATGATCTAACAACTTATACTCACTTTCATCAAATGGTGTCTCTGAAATAATTGATTTATAACCTGGTATTGACTCTAATTAATCTACTATTGGATCATAAAAACTTCCATAAGTTACCTCCTCCTGCTCTATGAAAAACACAAGTTGTCCATAAGAATATTTTGTTCCATGAATATCAATCAGGCATTGGCGATAAAAGACATCAGGATCAGCCTGAATTTGCTCTGTAAATTTTTGAATAGTATCACCAATAATGGCAACACTTTGAACCTCCTTTTCCACACTGTCTTCAAATAAATGACTATCAGGCATTGGCTTTTGTTGTTCAAGAATAATAGACTGAATGCATTCTTGAATCTGCTGATCATATTTTGACCTATCACACACCTCACAGATTTTTGGGTCTTTATTTTCAATTTCATCATCATATCTATTAAAAATTAGACCATCTTCATAATGATTTTGAAAAACAGATTTATCATAACCATGAATATAAACAACTTCTGAAACATTTTGAACAGCTTGGCCTTCATCAAATTTAGTATCAAAACCAAAAGGAATAGAATCTAATTCATCACAGAATTCTTGTCTTGGAACCCTAATCTCTTCATCATAACAAGGAGTATTCTGAGAAATTTCAAATGATGATGCTAAAGGTTCATCTTTTCCTTCAATACAAAGCTGATCTTTAACACAATAATGATTTTCAATAGTTTGTTGAACTAGAGATTGATCTTCAAAAGGATTAGCATTCAACTGGTTATTAAGGCTGTTGAAATCATTATGAGAATGTTGCAAACTATCTCTACTGATCTCATCACCTGAATAATCCTCAAACTGACCTAAAACAACAACTTGATGATCATAATGATCATGGAATTCTTCCTTTACTGGAGTATCTGAAAATGTTACCTTTTCATCTTCAACAAATTCTAAAACTTCAACTTCTTCATGACATGTTTTGAACCCTTGATTGCACTCATCATCATGATTTTTTAAATAAAAAATTGTGTTATAAACATCATCCTGCTCACAACAATCTTTTAAAAAGAGTTTAGCTGAGTACAGATACTTACAATGTTTTCGAAAGAATGTGTGGAATTCTTTCAGTGAAGAAATGCTAGTAGCGGGAAGAGAAAAATACCAATCTCGTGCATCTTGGTCAAGTGAATACATGAACATCTTCATGAGCACATATTCATGCTGGATATTTAACTGGACCATACATTGATGAAATTTATGAGGTGATCTAAAGGATTATCTTCTTTGCTTTCCCTAAACCATGGAAGACAATCTCCCCAAACATCCATAATAGGTACTGGATTTGGAAAACCTGGAATATCAGAAAAATTGAAAGGTGCAAACCTTCGAGCCACAATAGCTTCCATGGACATTGGCCTATACATCTTGAAATAGTGGAGTCGCCAATTAATTTGTCAAGACAGATTTAGTTTCTTCTCCTCAGAAAGAGAAAGGGGTGACAGTAGTTCAAATTAATTAGGGCTGCATAAAGCTAGGGATGATTGAAACCTTCTAATTCTTCCAACTCCTCTAGTAGCCACTATGTCAAACTTTGGTGAAAAATAGCCTTCAAAAAGTGCTGGTTTAAGTTCACCTATTAAAACCAGTATAACTGATAAGTATCTCAGGGAAAATATGTCTTCAACTTCGTTCCCCGGCAACGGCACCAAATATGTTTGTGCCAGAAATTGTTTCCAAGGACAAAGAAACAAGCCAACACAATCTCAAATAAAATCAATAAAGTAAAGTAGGTTTAGGTTTTCTGGAATGTTTTAATGGTTGTAAACTTTGGGGAAGGACAGGGAATACACTCATGAGCAAAGTAATAACTGAATCATAAACAAAAGAAGACAAATATGCATAACATATTCAACAAGATCCAACAGAATATAGTATTGAAGTTCATTCATAAAAGACAAGGATCACCAGCATATAAACATAAACCAGTAATGACTATATCAATTAAGCAACTAAACAAGCTGAACAATGAAGCCAACACAGAACTGAAGGGTGAAAAGTGTCATATATCTCATAATTTTATCATCAAATGCATACAAGAGTTTTGATACTTAACTCATGAACAAGTCTGAAGACCTCCTGAAGCTATCCCTAAAATCGAACCTTTCTTCAGTCCCTTTGTCCCTCTTTTATAATTACAAAGAAGTAGTTCTATCTCCCCTTCATTAGGTCGAAATTGAAACTACCCAGCAGTTACATTAACTAACTAATTCAAATAATTGACTAAAAATAGCAAATCGGATTCCTGGCAAATATGGCGAATTTTTGGAAAATAGGTGTCAAATAATCTTCCATATCTCTTCATTCGTGACACCTTTGTAAACACTGAGAGAGGTTTTTGTAAATAGGTCCATTATGGACAAAAACCTCTCTTTGTTTTTAAAAATTCATCTTCAATCAATCAAAATACTCCCCGCAAAATTAACACTAAAACAGGAAAATATTAAATATTTAAAATCCCTGAAAAATAGGCTGCAAAGATTAAAATGAATCTTTCAAACCTTGACATCTGTTGAAAAAATGAGAGATTTTTTTGTATATAGGTATCTTATGAAAAAAAACCTCTTTTTGTTTTCAAAAATTCCTCTCCATCAGCCCGTGATCTGCATTTGACTTCAATAACTCAAAACAGGAAAAATAGAACATAATTCTGTTTCTACTGCCTCCTTCGTCACTCCTTCCACCAATGCTTCTACAAGAACTAGGTTCTTCATAGGTCAAAACCGATGCACTTTCAGATATCCCTGTAGGAACATCTTCATTCTCCCAACCATCCCCATCATCATCATACTTTTCCATCTCAGCATCAACTTCCACATCCGTCTCTTTAAAAACAGAGGTCTCCGACTCAATTTTCGTAGGCTTACTAACATTCAGTACACTGTCAATACAAAGGCCATCTGAGGAAGGTCCAATCATTGATACAGAATATTATTCTGTCGAAAAAAAAATATGAGGGAGCTTGAGAATCAATAAAAGGGATTTCATTAACATTTATAACATCAGGCAGTGGAGGTAAATCAATATAGGAGACAATCTCAGCTGAAGAAAATCCAATTTCTAGACTTGTGTGCTCCATTGCATGAACTTCTGTAACCTTGGGACAAATACTCAAATCTTTCCTAGGCTTCAAATCCTTTCCAGGCAAAGTCTTGTCAATTCTGGTTCCCTTGCTCTCTAATGTTTCAACCTCTTCTGTTGGAATAGCTTCAGAATTTAAGCCATATGTGACCATTTCTCTGGAAACAAAATGCTCTGCATGTTCATATCGAGTTTCTGATTCTTCAAACCATTTTTGGTCCTCTACTTTGTGGTTTGCACACCTCAGAGATGTTGCAATAATCCATAACATAAACCCTAATGACAAAATAGCAACCATAAGAATCAAGATGAAAGGAACTGCCATACCAATGCCTATATTTCTCAAGGAACCTATCCACTTGCTATCCCCAAAAGACATATCTGACACGAGTGATATATTAAGGATGAGCATAAAAAAGAAGGATAACCAGGCCAAAACTTTCACAAAAAGAGATATTTTATGAGTGCCCATTATTGAACTTGAAGATGCCACTCTAAAAAGAGGTATTACAGCAGCTGGAAGTTGCATAGCCAACATGACCTGAGAAAATATCAGCAACTGATAAACATCTGCAGTCCCTGAATTCCATACATAAAGCATGGCTAGGGAAATCACACCTATTTTCATTAAAATACGTTGAAACCATATATGACGATCAATACCAAGGAAACCTTCCAAAGCAACTTGCTCTCCAATGGTCCCAGTTAGTTTTGTCAACTGGCTGGCACAAAATACAGCCAGAAAAAACGTCACGGGAGCGATTGAGATTTTGAATATATGTTCCTTCAATGGGTGCATATCATCAAAAGTTAAACTTCAAGGCCTGGATTATGAAAAGTCACTGCTGCAGAGCTCAACATGGCAAGGTTAACCATCAGAATTCCACCAAATGCAAATGCAATCTCCAAAACATTGTATGACACAATGTCCCAATTGGTATGTTTTACACATTTTTTCGCACAATCTAAGAGTGGAGGTAAAAGTTATGAGGCATAATATTTGCACCAAGAAGGCCCACAGCTGTGTAAAGGCTTTCACGCTTTACTCTTGGAATCATTCCATTCAGTATAGAGCCAGTATTAGAGTCCATGGATAAAGAACCGAGTGCAAAGAATAGAAGCACCAATCCTGTTATGCTTATAGATAATACTTCGGCACAGTGCTTTCCCAAGAGTGGTAAAACTAGCGGAAATAAAAGTGCATTAACTGTGCTCAGGAACACACACAGAAACATATCCAGCTCCAGTAGAAGATTAATTCCAATAGCAGTTCCTAAAATCATTATTAAATCCAGAGCCATCACAGAAGCCTCACATTGTAGCCACAGCAGCAAGCACATAGGTCGAGAGTACTCCTCACCACAAATATTTTTTTTATGCGCTGCTGCAAATACTTACAATCATTGCCTGAGCTGTTAGATTTTCCACCTATGGTCCATTCATTGTAGACTTGAATTCATGATCCTTTCTATCAGTATCTGAGGGGCTAATAAGGATCTGATCCTCAGTTTCATCATCTCTGTCATAATCTGGCGATCCCATTTCTATCTGAGTCTGATCAACATTTCTCTGAGTTGTTGAACCGACAACATCATCCATTTTTATAAAAATTATATCATGCATACCATTCCAAATATGGGTACAATCATTGATCTACAGGGTCATAAATAATTCTGTGGCTCTTCAGATTACTCCCAACTGTCACACTGGCGAAAACCTAAATTCCTCTGCAACGGAAAATTCCATATTTTTAGGCAATGTGTCTCCACCTCAGTGTTCACCAACTTTGTAACCTTCAGTTTGAGATTCTCCTTCCAGAAATCACGCCCCATTCCATGGTCTGTCACGATTTTTCCATAAATCGGCATACAGGTTCCAGACAGTTGTCGGAATCTCCCTCACATGAGACTGACGCCTGTTTACATGAAAAAAAATTTGGCAAAACACATATCAAATGTGACCAATGATTTATTTAACACTTCCCCAGCGAAATCCCCAAAAAATCGGACTGAAAAATGACCATTCTGGCAAAAAACGATTTTCTTGTAGCGTCGCAGTGTAATTTTTTTGCACTTGCGCTACAAGAATAATTTAAACTCAATTTAAGCTCTATTTAGTCATTTTTTCCATTTTGAATACAGTTCAAATGACAAACTATACTCATGATATGATTTGTGAATCCATTATTCAATATATTGACCTTTACAACCCTTCAAAAGCTAAAAAGAACAAACTAAATAAAAATCTGAAGGTAAAAATTGAAAACTTCACTAAAAATCAAAAAATTTCCATAGTAAGTAAAAGAGTAAACTCAAGCAAATATGCATGCTAAAATAAAAATGACAATCAAACATAAAATTTGAAGAAACAAGTTCCTGGGTTAACAGGAAGGATCATATTTTTCTTTTTTATTTTAGTCAACTAGCCTGAATACACCACTTCATATCTTCAGTCATAACTTGTACAAATGAAACTTCTATGTTACAACCAATATTTTGTTTAGCTTGACCTTGAATGGATTCGGTGGATTATGTATTTCTTAGAACCGTCGTTTAAAAATGACCTCCATTAATTAATATCAATGAAGTTCCACATCGGATGTTAGATTGTCGCTGAGTTAACATTTGAATACTTTTCAACTGTCAATAAACCTGTAAAGCATGGGAGTGCATGTAAATTACGTAAATACTTGATGAGCCAAGTAAAGCATTGATGTTTTTCATTTACTTCATGTATTTTGTTTCATATAATGATGATTTTTTATTGAAATTGTGTGTTAGGATGATTAAAACCAACATCAGGTAGATCGGCTTATGTAATCTTTTTATAATCTAATGCCTATATCATCGTTGTTTTGTCTTTATTTGAAAACATGTGTAAATAAGATAGCATATCGTAGAAAATAAAGAAATGCATAGTTTATACCATTTCTTTAGTAAGGTATTTTTCATGTGAATTCCTTCTCTTTAAAACCTTGTAAGAATAGTTGTTGAGAATGTAAACAAACAATCCTTTTCCCATTTAAGTGTACGCATGTCAAGCTACTTCAAATACATATAGCTATCTCAATACTATGGTTATTCCATTTTTCAAATGAATTGAGATGATAAGGATAAGGAATTCTATACTCCCTCTTAAAATATGTTTCCTTCCAAAATCAAGGAACTGTCATGTCTTATACTCCAGTTTGTTATCCCCCCCATTTTACATGGTGGGTCACCTGGAGATTTATGGGATAAATTGGGTAAGTATTTTCATTACATGGACACTATGGTGGGTCAAGTAGTTTCATTACATGACCAATATTTTTAGAATTTAAGTTTCAAGGCTTGAAGGGCAATTGTCAGCACATGTTCAGGTTCCTGACAAAAATATGATTCTAGCAAGACTTTCATTGACATGCGAGCAACTGCTATTTATAGATGTTTTATATTTGATATCGTTGTAGTAGATCCATTCATTTTCAGTCTTTCCTATTTTTAAGAGTTGGACTGCTATTTTTTGCATGTCTATATTTAACAGGTTTATATATGTATGATACATATTATGATCCATGAATTAGTACTTAGCTTGAAACCAAGAAAACCAGATCATAATATGTATCATTAAGAGAATTTCCCATGGATGATAACAACCATTTTTCCCTTTATTTTGAAACATTTGTGATGTGAGAAGTGATGAATATAACTCTCTGAGGAAAAAAGTAATTCTTTTCTGTATGATACAAATTATGATCTGCTTTTCTTGGTTTCAAGCTAAGTCCTAATCCTTGTATAGTCTCCAAATAATTTTAAATTATATATATTTTAGGAGCATAATAATGATTGTATATGTATTTTTCATATTATTATTTGTAAGAATAACTCTTGTGGAACTATCCAATCTCTCTATTAATTAAGAGTAAAACTCTTGCTAGTAACACTTCCAATGGAATTTATCATTTCATACATGATGCATTTGTCTTTTCAAACTTTGCAATCGATTTCTGAGCAACGAAAATATTTCAAACACCTTCTTTGGTGTTAAACAAGAAAATTACATCACTGAATATGACAACAACAGACAATTCATTTAGTCTGAATGTTTCTTGTGTAGTAGCTTAAAATTGGCTTGCATGTGTCATGTTCCACTAATACCTATTTTCATTCTTAAGGGCCCTTGAAGTGAACTTTATATATCCTACATTATTATTTGTTATTCTTAACATTTAAATTAAAGGTGGGCATGCCAACATTGAATCAAAATTCTCCTTGACTCCAATATTGATCCATCAACAACCCTCTAGATTGATTCTCCGCTCTTTTATAGTGACTTCAATTTTATCAGAAGTAAATCCATTCCTTTATAAATTATTGTTCAGGCTTCTCCAGAAAAGTAAAATTCTTAAGTCCAATCCCCTCTAACATAGAGATTATCAAAATCCATTCTTTATAAAAATGTTGTTAAGGCCTCTTCAAAAGAGCAAAATACTTGAGTCCAATCATCTCTAACATACGTATTATTATTGATCTTTTGTTCCGTTCCTGTAAACTTTCCCTATGCATGGTCACCCAATAGCGTAGTATTAGATAAGTACATATATTTGTGGATTTAGAACATTCATAATATGTTTCAATGTCTAGGAAATTTTCTCACGTGACACAAGGTCACAATGTCAACTAATGTTGGAGGAATTTCAACTATAAGGTCATATGCAGTCACATCACACACAAATGCATGTAACCTTTTTGAGTATTAACTAGGCTGATGGAACGTGGAGAGAAATCACATGCATACATAAACCCATTAGGAAATTTTGATTGAAGGGGAAATACGGTATTTCGAATGTTGCATTTAAATACATAGGTTTCTCATATTTCTCATTGAATAATTGATTATGGCTTTTATGAGGCTAATATATGCCTAGAAATGTTGTATGTTGCTTACTTTTTCCACCAAGTTTCCCACTAATTTGACCACGTTGTACTTGAAATTTATTAGTACAATATATGGAATCTCTCATCCTAACTTAATGGGTACAACATGAGGTTGTACCTCATCCTCTTGAAGGAACATGAAATGATCCTCTATCCATTAGGTGAAGACCTGCTTCAAATGGGGTCTTGATGTTATAAATACTTGTCACTACTAAAAGTCAAAATACAGGAAACTCATCACAAATGTCCACGATTAATGAGAAGGAAGTAAGTCTTCTCTTAGGAAATATTACAACAAAGAAGGAGGATAACTGTAGCCCAATTAATACATTTTCACAATTCTTAGACCAACATTTCCCATTTCTACTGCATTAATATCTACTAGTCAATTTGGATATAAAGGTTCTCGAACGAAGGAGCAATGAAGAATCAATTTTCATTTTGTAAAGAAACCTCAAAACTCTAGTAATCCGCAAGGTGCAGACATATTAAGAATTGTTGGTAATAACTCCCGATTCAATTCTATTCATGGCCAAAAACATTAATTTATACATTACAATGAGGCGGTTGAGAACCAGCCTTTTCACCTTCCCATGCAACTATTCAAATTCCTATTTATTTATTTATTTACAATAATCCTGATGGATTATATTCTAACAATCCCCCTCTTAATCCAAAGGGGTGTTCATAAGTCCGAGCATGTTTCTGAATCTTTCAAACTTTTCTCGTCCAAGCACTTTGGTGAAGATGTCTGCAACTTGATCATTTGTGGAACAATGTCGAAGATGGATTGTCTTGGCCTCTACATGATGTCGAATCAAATGATACTTTGTGTTGATGTGTTTGGTTCGATCATGGAATCTAGGATTCTTAGCCAGCTTGATTGCAGAAGTATTGTCGACCAACAATGGAGTGGAGTTCTCTTGTTTTTCTTGCAAATCTTCAAGTATCTTCCTGAGCCATACTATTTCTTTCGTTGCTTCAGCTGCAGCCACATATTCTGCTTCTGTTGTTGAATCTACTGGAACTGACTGTTTGTGTGATCACCATGAAACAGATGCTGATCCAAGACTCATAGTGTATCCAGAAGTTGATACTCCTGTCTCCTTATCGCCATCAAAATCTGAGTCTGAGTACCCAATAAGTTTGAAGTCATCCACTTTAGAGTACTTGATTCCAACGTATTGAGTCCCCTTCAAGTATCTTAGAACCCTCTTTGCAGCTGACCAGTTTCCTTCACAAGGTTTATGCATGAACCTTGAAAGTATGCCAACAACATAAGAAATATTTGGTCTAGTTGTTGCAAGGTAGATAAGACTTCCTACAAGTTGTTGATACTTGGTCACATCTTCAAATTCTTTTCCTTCGCTTGATGTGAGCTTCATTTTCTGTTCCATTGGAGTAGATATAGGATTGCAATCTGTCATGCAAAATTTGTTTAGTAATTCTCCAACATATTTTTTATGAGATAGGAATATGTACTTAGGATGTTGAGTGACCTCAATTCCTAAGTAATAGTGGAGATGTCCCATATCTGTCATTTCAAAGATCTTTTTCAAATCTTTCTTTATGGATGCTATATAGCTCTCATTGTTTCCTATCATCAAAAGATCATATATGTACACCACAAGATACACAACAGATCTTCCAAATTTCTTTATAAATAGTGTTGCATCATCAAGATCAAAATGTTTGAAATTTAATTTCAAAAGATGCTCGGTTAACTTTTCATACCATGCGCGAGGTGCTTGT
>LPNX011108744.1:69062-92895 GCA_001517045.1 Pseudotsuga menziesii
TCCAACTTGAGGGTCAACCAGCTTCCAAGTTCCATTCTTTATGAGTGCATCATGCTCATTCTGCATAGCTTCTTTCCACTCAACTCGAGTAGAAGCTTCTTCAAAGGAAATTGGTTCAAAGTTAGAAGATAAATTAAATTCACAATCAAATGATACATCCATGTCATCACCTGAATTATCTGCTCCTCCTCCATCTTCATGTCTTTTCGAACTTCTCGTTCTCGTATTTCCAACTTCATCTGGATGGACACTTTCAAGTGTCTTTGTGACCCATTTAGGAATCTTCCGTGATGGTCCTCGTTGATCAGCTAGTGGTGCTTCATCATTGATTGAGAGTCTTTCAATTCTCTCAATCACATCATCCAGTTGAACCTCTTGTTCAAGTGAAGTAGCAGGAACTTCTTCATGCGGGGGAGTTGGTGCTTCATATGGAAATTCCAAAGGTTGATCCAGAATAGGAATCCCCCCTTCAAGGTTTGGAATTTCATATTCATTTTCAGAATATGTCTTTGGATGAGGATACCTTTCCAAATGATCAAGCTGTCTCTCAATGGACTGGTCATTTTTATTAGTTTCAAGAAAAATGACATCTCTGGAAATAACAAATTTCTTGTTTACCTCATCATACAGACGGTATGCCTTGGAGTATTCTTCGTACCCCAGGAAAATTCATTTTCTGCTTCAAGCACCAAGCTTGTTTCTTTGATCCTTCAAAATTAAGGCATAACAGGTGGAACCAAAAACTCTGAGATGCATGACTGAAGGGAGATGGCCAAACCACATTTCATGTGGAGTATTGTCATTAAGAGCATTTGAGGGACTTCTATTTCTCAAATATGCTGCACATTTTACTGCATCACCCCAAAACATTAGTTTTACATTCTTGAAAAACATCATTGAATGAACCATATTCATTATGGTTCTATTCATTCTTTCTGCTACATCGTTTTGTTGAGGATTGTAGGGAACTATAGTTTGATGTGCAATTCCATGTTGGCGAAGATAATTTTCAAAAGCATTTGAAGTGTATTATTTCCCATTATCAGTATGAAGTGTACCAATTTTTGATTGTGCTTGTTTTTCAATCAATGCATGAAAGTCTTTGAATGTTTGAAATGCTTCTGATTTTGTCTTTAAACAGTAAATCCAGCACATTCTTCAGTAGTCATCAACAAATGTCATAAAATACTTATTCCCATTTGCTGAAGGAGTTGGAATTGGGCCACATAAATCAGAATGCACTAGTTCTAATTTCCTACTTGCTCTGAAATTAGATTCATGGAATGGAAGCTTACTATGTTTCCCTAATATACATGCATCAAATTTATTCTTCTCTTTAGGAATGGTGGTCAAGCCAAATACACCATTCTTTTTCAACAAGCGAAGACTGTTATAATTTAGATGACCAAATCTTGCATGCCACAATGAACTAGATGACATATTACCTTCTCCATGCTGAGAGAGGTAGGCATAGTTCTGAAATCTTGTGGATGAACCCTTGAGCTTCAGTAGCTTCCCATCTTCATATCCAGTCATGATGACTTGGTTGTCAGAGGACTTTCTTATTTCAATGATTCCATCAAACATGTGGATGGAATGGCCTTGCTGTTGAATCTCCACCAAGGAAAGCAGGATCCTCTGCAACTCTGGAAGATAAAGGACATTCTTCAACAAGAAATCAGGGAATCCAGTCATCTTCAGTCGAATGGTGCCCATTTCCTTTGGTTTAATACTTGACTTATCTGCAAAGTAAACTATGCCATCTCTTGATTCATTAAGTTCTTCAAAACAATCTTTTCTAAATGTCATGTGTGATGTTGCACCAGTATCAAGCAACCAACAATCTTTGTAAGATGAGAGTGAAGTCATTTCATTAATTCCAAGATTACAATGTGAAACAATACAAGAATCAGAAGATTTACTAGTATCTTGGTCATCTTTCTTCTGGTTATGTTTGTCTTTGATGGAGTCCCACGAATCCCAACATTGAACTGATGTGTGCCCAGTCTTTCCACGCCGCTTGAACTGCAAATCTGATATTTTGTTGAAGTTGTTTCTGCCCCCTCTGCCTCTAAAGTTTCTTCTTCTTCCTAGCCCTCTCTTGCTGCAATATCCCTTGGAAGGGTCTTTGTATTGGTCTTTGTCGGCAAGGTCAGCACCAATACTAGATTCCAAAGATAGCATCTTTACAACTATTAGTTTAATTTACAATAATGAACTTGATATGACAAAGAGAAATAGAAAAAATAAGAACCTTGGAGGTCTACAGTCTCTGCCAAGGTGATTTACAATCTCAACTTCAGGTTTTAAAGATGATACAATGACAAAGAAAATATTACAACCAATAGTCAACAATTATCTCAGCTCTTCAAAACTTTATACAATCAACATGATGGGCAGTGTCAGCAATCTCTTTTCACGAGATCCACACAGTCTTCACGATCAATTGTAGGTCGCAGCAGTATATGGAGAATATTGCAGTCTCAAAAAGCATATATACTCAATGCATATATTCAGCTCCAATATAGATTCAAACTCACGCAGCATATATAGATTCAATATATACTCAGCTCATACAATAGACTCACTCTCCATGCAGCATATATACAACTCTCCACGCAGTAAGCTCCACACATGCAGCTCTACTCAATTTTTATTATCTTCTTGCAGGTTTTCAAAGCACGCAGCAGTCTAGGGAGAGCACCAGCTCGATTACAACAAACACTAACAATGTGAATGAAACTTACAGACTCCACGCAGCTATATACAATCACAGTCCGATATAACAGCCTCACCATTTAGCCACGCCATTCATAAATATGAAACTATTTCACTTCACACTTCATGCAAAATCTAGGGTAAATTTAGGGTTTGTGTAACCAAGGGATCACAAAAGATTTACCTTCATGCTCATGAAGAGAACAGTCTTCACCCAGTTGAATGAGGGTGTGAATCTTCACCTCCACGCACTTGAGAAACAAACTTCACGCACAGGTGGCAGCTACTTAGTCGATGGGCAATCACCAAATCTTAGCTCCACGCTGGTCTTCACGCTGGTCGTAGCAATACTAATCACACAGTCACGATTCAGCATTCTTCTCCACGCTGGTCTTCAAAGTTATAGCTGCCATTTGCATAGCATTTTTCTTCTGTAGTGCCATGAGCTTGAAGGCAGAACAAACTCAAGAAATCAATTACTTTAAATTGGTTCTGCAATGGCCAGCATCCTATTACATTATGAGAATGGGTCGCAGCTCTCACATTTCACAAAATATGGGTTGCAGCAATATATATCAATATATATCAATCAGCAGTATTTACAGTCACTAGTCTTCAATGCAATCACCAGTCGCAGCAATATATATATATATATATATATATATATATATATATATATATATCAATCACCAGTCTTTAATCTTCAACAGTCTCTTCTCCACGTAGCATCACAACGCGGGCTCTTCACGCAGCATACGTAGTCTTCAATCTTTAATATCAGAGAAATAATACCAATATCACATATATCAGTCATCAAGATACCAATATCAATCTGATATCTCAGTATTCATAACGCTGGTATTGTTTCTCAACGCAGTCTCACTGCAGCCTCAAACTCAACATGGAAGAGGAGGGCGATTCATTCAGCTAAGAAATTAGGGTTAGGTATACACTGATAGGTATACACCAAACTTATGAGCGTTAATTCATTTGTAATGAAAAACAGTAAAATTGAGGGCACGCAGGCTGGGTTTCTCATGCCACTGGAAGAATGATGGAGCAGGCAGTTTGGAAATGGACTGGCAAGCAGAATGCCAGGACTGAAAAGAAATGCAGCAGGAAGGAGTTATGGCAGGCAGGCAGCCAAGCTCTGATACCACTTGTTGTTAATAACTCCCGATTCAATTCTATTCATGGCCAAAAACATTAATTTATACATTACAATGAGACGGTTGAGAACCAGCCTTTTCACCTTCCCATGCAACTATTCAAATTCCTATTTATTTACAATAATCCTGACGGATTATATTCTAACAAGAATGCAACAAGAAGCTAGCACATATATAACTCTCTTATAAGACAATGAAATTCACAAAGCATATCCCGAAGCATACAAATTACAACCCAATTATTAAGAGGCATACATTCCAACTAAGAAGGATGAGGAGGTGATACTGAATTTCACTTCGAACTCTCATTCCTATAATGATATAGATGCTCATGGCATATTTTTAAGTTTATTAGGCATTCTAGAATGTGTGTTTATTTCAGTGTTAATCCTATATAGAAATTCTTTATTGTGTGTTATGTACTTTGTGGACCTTATGTTTTATTATTTGATTGGTATGAACTGCAACCTTCCTTGTTCAATGGATTTCAAACATCCATCCCTACCCAAACACGATGCATTTTCTTTTGGTAATTTTGTCCAGTTGTAGTTAGGTATGTTAATGATAATTATTACTAACTATAGATTTTCCAATTAAATTAGATAGATTTATCTTTCAATATTAATGGAATTTGTATTAGGTTACAAGATTTGACATGGGAAGTGTATCTTTTATAAAATTCATAAGATTATTCTAGTGGTTTTGTTGCTATATCAAGTCTAGATTTTGGGAAAAGCACCTTTAGGAAACCATGAGAACTAGGTCAGTTTATTCTTTTTTTTCGCCAATGGATTTATTTCTTCTATCTAGTGAGACCTCATGACTAGGGCCCTGTCAGATGTTTCACATCGTTTAAATCAACCACAAAGACTTGCATCTCTTACAAGATTTCAAGAAAAACGTGAAGAACATTGTTTTAATAAGAAGATCTATTACACTATGCGCAAAGAGGATGCTCAAAGGTATTGGTTATTTCTTATGGATTTTTTTTGTCATTTTATAGAAAACTGCATATAATATGAAATATACGTTTATTTTTAAGTTTAAGACAATGGCTAGATCTAAGCTTTATTAGAGTTTTATAGTTTAAGCTAGATTTAATATTTACTTAAAGTTTTATAGTTTATAACTTTATAAAGATATGAAATTATGGTGGTGACGTTGAAATGACTAGGATGCATTGTTATGCTTTATGTATGCTTATTGTTATAGAAAGGATAATGATAACCTTTTTCGATTGGAGTTATACTTGGTTACTAATAACTATGTATTAAATATCAAGCAACCCATGTTTTGTTTTAGGAGAATGGTTTCTGTTAAATTACTCTTAAAACTACATTTATCCATCCAACCTTAAAAAATTGAGGTCAATTTTGCAAGAATAATAAAAGTGAGGACATGCACCTTTTTATTGTTAACTTATAGACAAAGTGCATGCTGATTTCCTCTGTGTGGTCTTCTAATAAAGAAATTATAGGTTTTTATTCCAATTTTCAAATACAAGGAGTTAGATCATGTTCATATGGTTTTAACGTTATCATTAAAATGCAATCCTCTAATTAATTGTTGCTTTTGTAAGACTTATAAAGGCTTTGTAACTTTCCTATACTTCAGCATACTAAGGGAGAAACTATGGAGTCATTTTGTACCCAACTGTCCTTACACCTACTTTAGTGGTCATTCGTTGGGCATTAATAAAATAATATTATCTTGTCTTGTTTTAGCTATGGATTCCTTATGAAAGAAGCAAATATACATACCTATGGAGATACTCTATGGAGTATTTTTGGTTGAAGCAAACCTATTATCCTTGTACCAATTAGACATTTCCATTTATAGAAATGTTTGTGTTTGTAACTCTATAACTACTTGTACAGAAGTTTTCCTGATTAGAGTTGAGTTAAACCATACAAGGTACTTCTAACAATCATTGAAGGAAAAATTCTAGTCTAAAGTGCAACCTAAAATATGTAGTGAAAGGAAAACAAATAGAGATGAAATTTTTGCAAGCTTAAATGTTGGGGATGGTAAATGTTACATATGCTATAGTAAATTTATTCTAAACCATCAAAGGATAATCTTCATAAGGATTGAACAAGTACTACTACATTGAACAATATACACTACAACTCCTTGTCAAAGTCACAGACCAAATTACTTACAGTCCATTACAACCCAGTGTACGCAAAGTATTTGTAAAAACATATACTTGATCTCTACAATGAACAAGGAATAAATTAGAATTCTATAGAGGGTGTACTCTACAACAAAGATGTAACAATATTAACAAAAAATACATCTTTGTCTCTATAGCGGCGACTAGACAATGCAAGTTCTGACAAGCTTGCTATACTAGCGACGAAAGTTTTTGTCGCTAGTATAGCAAGTTTTGATGAACTTGCTAGGTCTGGTCGTTGCTACAATGAAGAACCTTCATCGCTATAGCAACAAAGCACCATTGTATAATTTTTTTAAACATGCAAGTTCATCTCCTAATGCAAGTTCTTGTGGTCACTATAGAGACAAAATTTCATCATTATTGCGACGATAAATGCATTTCTATAGTCATGAAAAATATGTTGCTATAGCGATCCAATTCAATTTTTTAAACAAAGTATGTTTCATATTAGTTTCGTTGTTAAAGAGAGGAACTTTGGCAAGTGTTTCTACAATGATGAAAGTTTTTCCATGAAAAGAAGGGGTCATGTTTGTCACGATAGAAACACAAAAAAATTTCTATAGAATTCCGTGGTAAAAACGTCCACATGCAGTAGTGAATAATTCCAACACCCTCCCTTAATCCAAAATTGGACAACCTAGGCCTTGAAAACTGAGATGAAAGGTCACCCATACAATATAATGAAAACAAATAACTACTCAATAAACCAAGAAACTGGGGAAAACCTCATGGGAACCCCCCTTCCCCCCCCCTGCCCCCTCAAAATGAATAGTGGACCATGAACCAAAAACCGAATCAAACCTTCACACCAAGAAGAGACTTGACATAAACAAATCTCTTTTCAATGAAATATTTTGTGAATATGTATGCAACTTGCTCCGTTGTAGGGAAGTAATGCATAATGATAGTCTTATGATGCACTCTTTTATGAATGTAGTGCATATGTACTTCTATGTGTTTGGTCCACTGTTTTTGTATTGGATTAATGGAAATTTTAATTCCACATTGATTTTCAGAGGAAATGACTACTAAAAGATATGAGTGAATGAAAAACTCAGTTAAAATCCCATTTATCTAACTACCTGAATAATTGCATTGAAAGCTCCTCTATACTCTGCTTCACATAACATTCTACCCTCTTCTAAATTGTATCCTAATTAACAAAAAGTCAAAAATATTTCTAGAATGTTTCCTATTTTTGGCATAACATTTCACTCATAACTCATAATTGGTTGTAATTTGAACCATTGGAAATTTATTTAAATTCTCTACAACTTTCATGTTTTGAGTTGTTTCTAATTTCTTACCGTTTGTAAGAGGCATGTGTTTTAGTAAGAAATCATCTTTTAAAAGATTGTTTCTTACTAAAACGCCTGCCCTAGACAAACGGTATGGAACTAGAAACAACTCAAAATAGTAACATTGTAGATAATTTTAATATCTTTCTAATAGTACCAAGGCCTCCCAATTCCTAGTTACGAGTAAAATGTTATTCCCAAAATACAGAAGATTCCAGGAATATTTTGAGTTTTTGTTAAATATGATACATTTTGGGCAAGATAAAACCTTATGTCAGCTGAAGAGAGAGAAAGAGTTTCTTTATTGTTGCTTGAGTATAATATTGGTCCAAACCACAACATGAACACAAACTCTGAAGTAGATTTTATGTTAGTATTGTCTCCATCCCAGTTCGAGTCAGTAAAACCTGTTTATTTAATTGTAACTTCGGAATGTATTCACTTGTATTTCTTATGTATTGTAACCTGATGTTTATTCCAGGATGTATTTGTAATGTACTTGAGTCATGTCATGCCCTAATGTTCCTATCAGGAATTTCTATAATGTAAATAAGTTATGTCAAGTCAATGTGGGTAACCCTCCTATTCTCTAAGGGTAAAAGTCCCCACAGTTCCGGGGCACCAGGGTTGTTAGACTCAACTAGTGAAGTCGACCCTAGTAGGGTTTAGTCAAGTTAGGAATTAGTATAAATAGATATCTAGACTCTCTATTTATCACACACTCACTCACACTCAGTTGTAGTGCATAGTTTAGGAAGAAGAACACATTGGGGTTGCGAAGAAAGAAGGTTACTGCTGTCGAGAGATCATCTTACTATTTTTGGTTTTACTTTGGTGTTGATTCTATCTCTAAGGAAGTTGTAGGGTTTTATCCATTTATGGTTTCCTAGAGGAAAAACACTGTGTTCATTTTCTCTTATGTTTGATTGATGTGCTTGTTATTCTCTCACTTAAAGATCCTAATGTAATTCTAGCTTAATGTTAAAAATCTAACATGGTATAAGAGCTAACCTGAGAAGAAGACACTGTGCAACTGTGGGAACTAGGGATTCCTACTTTGTGGATATCTCTTGATATATTTTGAAAAAAATAATGTTGGAATAAATCTCCTCTCTACGACACATCTTTTTGTCGAAGTAGAATCCAATTTAGAGGTTTTTTCAGTTTTTGACCCGACACTACTACCAGAAATTAGGGATTTTCATAGAAGTGCAATTTTTTAGTGAGCCCAAGCTTGGATTGATCTCCTTCTCAAAATCGAAGTTAGGGATCCAGATCAAATCATTTTGTTGGAAAGAACTCCAGAAAAGCAAAACCCTAATCTGCTCCTAAACCAACACTACAGAATTTCAGCTCCAAATCCAGATCCGACATCTTGACCTGGTAAGATCTAAATCTTTTGTATTTCCATTTGAGGTTCTAAGTTATTATGTCTCATCATTTCATTGTCTCTTATGTTTGATTGCTATGCTTGTTATTCTTTCACTTAAAGATCCTAATGTAATGCTAGCTTAATGTTAAAAATCTAACATGGTATAAGAGCTAACCTGAGAAGAAGACACTGTGCAGCTGTGGGAACTAGGGATTCCTACTTTGTGGATATCTCTTGATATATTTTGAACAAAATAATGTTGGAATAAATCTCCTCTCTATGACACATCTTTTTGTCGAAGCAGAATCCAATTTAGAGGTTTTTTCAGTTTTGGACCCGACACTACTACCGGAAATTAGGGATTTTCATAGAAGTGCAATTTTTTAGTGAGCCCAAGCTTGGATTGATCTCCTTCTCAAAATCAAAGTTAGGGATCTAGATCAAAGAATTTGGTTGGAAATAACTCCAGAAAAGCAAAACCCTAATCCGCTCCTGAACCAACACTACATAATTTCAGCTCCAAATCCAGATCCGACATCTTGACCTGGTAAGATCTAAATCTTTTGTATTTCCATTTTAGGTTCTAAGTTATTATGTCTCATCATACCAAGCTTGATGAAAATATTGAGGGAGATGATAACTTTTGATCCTATAAGTATAGGATCTCCCTGGTCCTGGAAGAAAATGAGTTGGACTCCTATATCAGTGAGGAGGTTCTAGTTCCAAAGGGAGATGAGGCTAAGACCTTACATAAGCAGAAGTTGGTTATGAAATAGAGGATTATTGCATATTCATTCAAGGATGAACTCATACCACAGGTGTCCTCCCTCAACACACCTAAAGCTATGTTTGATTCCCTAACCAAACTTTTTGAAGGGAAGAACATCAACTGGAAGATGACTCTAAGGAACCAGTTGAAGAATGTAAAGATCCAGAATGAGGAGACCATCTAGTCATACTTCACAAGGGTCTCCCAGATCAAAGAATATCTGGAAGCAGTAGATGAAGAAGTGGAGAATGAAAAAATTATAATGACAAGCTTGAATGGTCTCCCTAGGTCATGGGATTCTTTCATCCAAGGAATCTATGCTAGGAAGAAGTTAGTCAAGTTCAGTAGACTATGGGAAGAATGTTCACAAGAAGAAGCTTAAATAGGAGCTTGAGAAGAAAATAAAGGAAGTGAAGATCAATCTCTCACAATGCACTCGAAGAAAGGAAGAAGTGAAAAGCATCATCACCAAGGTAAGCATTCTCATCATAAAAATTCATCAAAACTCAGATGTTATACATGTGATGAAATAGGACACTTTGCTAGAAATTGTCCCATGAATAATAATGGATCCAAGAAGAAGAAGAAATCCAAAAGAAGACATCATACTCACACTACTGAGGATGATGATCCTCCTAGAATGAGAGTAAAACAAGAAAGTGAAGACTCTTCAAGTGAAGAAGAATATGTTTTGATCTCCGCTCTCACAGGAACTATCACCCATGGAAGCAAATATTGGCTTATTGACAGTGGGACTTCCAAACACATGACAGGTTTCAAGGAATGGTTTGAGAAACTATCTGAACATAATTCACCCCCTAAGGTGAAACTTGGGGATGACTACCAATATCCCATAAAAGGTAGTGGTGAATCCTCCTACAAGCTAGACTCTGGAAAGTCTATGAAAATGAAGGATGTCTTGTTTGTACCAGGAGTAAAGAAGAATATTCTCTCCATATAGGCACTGGATGCAAAAGGCATGAGGGTTGCATTTGTATATGGCCAAGTCCTCATGTGGTCAAGAGGAAATACTATTGACGATGCAATAGTAATTGGAGAACAAGAAGGAGGATTATACAAATTGAAGGTCCATCTAGAACAAGCTTTGGTCCATGACATAGTAGAGCCAAATAAGCTTTGGCATAGAAGGCTTGCACATGTTTCCTATAGAGCACTACCACTTGCAAGAAAATCCGTTTAAGGTATTCCAGAAATTCAAGCAAAACATGAAGGGGTCTGCAATGGATGTACAAAAGGAAAGAATACAAAGAAGACATTTCCAAGTAGCGAAATCAAGGAAGAAGGAATCTTAGAAATAATGCACTCTGATGTATGTATACCAATGTCATCAAGTTCACTAAGAGGGTATGTATACTATGTTTCTTTTATTGATGACCTTTCTAGGAAGACATGGATTTACTTCATGAAGAACAAAGATAAAGTTTTTAGCAAGTTCAAGGAATTAAAATCCTTGATCGAGAACCACACAGAAAAGAAGATCAAGACCTTTCGATCAAATAATGGTGGAGAATTCACATCAAATGAATTCAAATACTTATGCAAAGAATCATGGATTAAGAGGGATTTATCCACTCCATATATACCACAACAAAATGGGGTTGCAGAGAGGAAGAATAGAACTATCATGGAAATAGCAAGAACAATGCTTCATGATCAAGATATTCCCATGCATCTATGGGAAGAGGCTACCAAAACAATGGTGTATGTATAGAACCATCCTCCACATAGAGTACTCGAGAACAAGACAGCTGAAGAAGTCTTTTCCAACAAGAAACAAGAAGTCAGCCATCTCAGAATATTTGGTTGTCTAATGTACATACACATTCCAAAAGAGAAGAGAACAAAATTATATCCTGCATGAAAGAAGGGTATATTTGCGGGATACGCTGAAAGATTGAAGGATTACAAAATATATTTCCTAGGATTAAAGAATATCGATAGCAGCAGGGATGTAACATTTGATGAAGACTTATCTTACAACAAATCTAGAAAGAGACCTACTAAAGAAATTGAAGAAGCAGAAGCACCCAAAATTCATGATACAACCATGAATGAAGAAACTCAAGAAGAAGATCGATAATGTGAAGAACCGCAAGAACCTATAGATCCACCTCAAGAGAAGAATCCTCACAATAGGAAACCTGCTTGGGTACGGGAAGTTATCCAAGGTGCGGAAAGATATTGGGCTCCAAAAGAGAGTCACAAAGAAATAAAGAGAACCATATCCTTCTCGAGATATGTAGCTTTACTATGTGACTTTATCAATAAAGAACCTTATAATTATGAAGAAGCGTCAGAACGGAAAGAATGGAAGGATGCTATAATCGAAGAGTATCAATCAATCAAGCAGAATGATGTTTAGGATGTTGTCCCAAGACCAGAAGAGAAGTTGGTTGTAAATTCCAAATGGATCTACAAGATCAAGCATGATATAGATGGTAGCATAGAGAAATATAAGGCAAGATTTGTGACTCGTGGCTTCTCACAGAAAGAAGGAATAGATTATGAAGAAACCATTGCACCTGTAGCCAGATACACTTCCATCAGATCAGTGCTCGCTCTGGATGCAATGATGAAATGGAAGATACACCAAAAGGATGTCAATATTGCTTTCTTGAATGTCGTAGTGGAAGAGGAAGTGTACATAGAGCAGCCACTCAGTTTTGAGACACATGACAGGGAGTCTCATGTGTGAAAATTGAAGAAAGCCCTGTACGTTTTGAAACAGGAACCCAGGACATGGTAGAACAGAATTGATAGCTTTCTATCAAGTTTGGGATTTACCAAGAGTAAACCAGATTCCAACCTTTACTACAAGGTTGAATATGGAAACCTAGTGATGCTCCTACTATATGTAGATGATCGTTTTGTAAAAAGTATGGATGGGTTGATTGTTGACATGAAGAGAAAGCTTGCTTCCAAGTTCTAGATGAAGGAATTGGGTATGAGGCACTATTTTCTAGGCATGGAGGTGTGGCAGAATGCAGATGGAATCTCCCTCGGACAAGTGAAGTATGCAGTAGAGATCCTGAAGAGGTTTGGGATGATGGACTGCAAGGCCATGACCACACCTGTGGCATCGAACCTGAAGCTATTGAGTGATGCTTCATTAGAAGCGGTTGATGCCATGATTTTTTGTTAGATGATTGGGTCCTTGATGTACTTGATGAACACGAGACCAGATATTTGCTTTGCTGTGAAAACCTTCACCTAGTTCCTAACAGATCCGAGACATGTTCACTTGATTGCTGCAAAGCATATTCTGAGGTACCTGAGGGGTACAATTGATTATGGGCTCAAGTATGAGGCGAATCAGAAGATTAACCTGGAGGGTTATGTTGATTCAGATTGGTCAGGAAGTGCCATCCATAGGAAGAGAACTTTAGGGTGTTGCTTCAGTATGGGGTCAGGTGTGATCTCTTGGTTTAGCAGGAAGCAATCCTGTGTGGCACTAAGTAAAGCTGAAGCAAAGTATGTCACAACTTGTTCAGCTAGTGGTGAGGCAGTATGGCTAAGGAAGCTACTGTCTAATTTATTTGATCTCTAGATGGATGCTACTTGTATACATTGTGAAAACTATATTTTTCTTAAGTTGTCGAAGAATCTAGTGTTCCATGACATGTCGAATTATATCGAGATCAAGTATCACTATATCAGGGATAAGGTGCAAAGGGGAGTAGTGAAGCTCCAGTATGTTGTGACAGATGAACATATAGCTGACGTGTTGACAAAGCCATTGGCTAAGGTTAAGTTTGAGTACTTCACAGAGAATCTTGGTGTTCTCTAGATCGAGGTTCCCTCCAAGGAGAAATGATGAGACTTAGAGCCATTCTGACATGGTGAGAGGAGTGGTTCCTTCCATGGTCATGTGTAAGGGCTGAGCCATTCTATCATGGTGAGAGGGTTGGTTCCTTCCATGTCAGATATGAGTGATGAGCCATTATGATGTGACTGTAGGATTGGTTCCTACATGATCAGAAGTAAGCGTTGAATGCCATTCTTGGAATGGAGGCACCTGGTCAGTTACCAGGAAAGCTGAGTTTGGGACTGAGGGCCATTCTAATGTGACTGTAGGATTGGTTCCTACATGATCATATGTGAGTGCAGGGCCATTTTGACATGTATGGTGGATTGGTTTCTCGCATGGGCAGATGTAAGTGCAAATCCATTTAGAACATGTATGTTGGATTGGTTACTCGCATGGTCGAATGTAAGTGCAGATCCTTTTCGAACATGTATGTTGTATTGGTTCCTCGCATAGTCAAATCTAAGTGCAGAGCCTTTTCAAACATGTATGTTGGATTGGTTCCTCACATGGTCGAATGTAAGTGCATAGCCTTTTTGACATGTATGTTGGATTGGTTCCTCGCATGGTCAAATGTGAGTGCTGGGCCTTTCTGATAGGGTTGTGGGATGTGTTCCCACATGGTCAGATGTGAGTGTTGGGCATGCCTTTCTGATATGATTATAGGATTAGTTCCTACATGATCAGATATAAGTGTTGGGTGGGCCATTCTGACTTAGGGTCAAATATAAGTGTTGGAAGAAGACCTACATTGAGGCTAGGCCTACAACCAGCATGAAAAAGGGCTGGCTCTGTAGAAATTCCTGTGACGAGAAGAATCATGAGATAGAACTCATAATGATTCAGTGATGATGATCTAGATCGAGTGATGATCCATATATAGTGATGATGATCCAGATCCAATGATGATGATCCAGATCCAGATGAAGATGACTTGAAAATGAAGATGACTTGAAGATGAAGATGACTTGAAGGTGAAGATGAAAATGACTCGACATTAGAGGAAATTTGAGGTCTAAAATGGGCCTCCTAAGGAAAATAATAAAATAATAGTTATTAATTTTGGAGGAAGAATGAAAAAAACTACTTTTTGTGTTCGTATTTTTAGCATATCTCCTTGTGTTTTTACTCAAATTCTAATAGGGAGAGCTCTTTGGATGCATAATTTAATTCTACATCCAATGAGTACCCACAATGCATACTTTTGACGGACACCACTACACCAAAAACAAGAAATACCTGAAAAATGTGATGATGATGTCATCATCACATTTTTTCAAGTATTTCTTGTTTTTGGGGTAGCGGGGTCCATCAAAAGTGTGCAGTGTGGGTACTCTTTGGATGTGAAATTAAATTCTGCATCCAAATATCTCTCCCTCTTAGAATTTGAGTAAAAACACAAGGAGATATGTCGAAAATACGAACAAAAAAAGTGGTTTTCTGTTATGACAAATATGTCAATTCAACCATTATGGTTGACTCATTTTATTGAAATTATATTGTTTCTTGAATTCAAACTCACAAAATTTATTGTTGGCATGTTTTCTTATAAGGCCCATTTTAGACCCCAAATTTCCTCTAATGTGATGATCCAGATGATACAGAGAAGAAGACTTGTGTTGATAAATTGTGTTGAGAGAATACCTTCCTAGTTAAGAGGGAGTGTTGATGTAATTGTAACTTCATAATGTATTCACTTGTATTTCTTATGTATTCTAACCCAATGTTTATTCCGGGATGTATTTGTAATGTAATTGAGTCATGTCATGCCATGATGTTCCTATAAGGAGTTTCTATAATGTAGCAAGTCATGTCAAGTCAATGTGGGTAAACCTCCTATTGTCTAAGGGTAAAAGTCCCCACAGTTATGGGGCACCAAGGTTTTTAGAATCACCTAGTAAAGTCAGCCCTAGTAAGGTTTAGTCAAGCCAAGAATTAGTATAAATAGAGAGCTAGCCTCTCTATTTATCACACACTCACTCACACTCAGTTGTAGTGCATAGTTGAGGAAGAAGAAGACACTAGGGCTAGGAAGAAAGAAGGTTACTGATATCGGAAGATCATCTTACTATTTTTGGGTTTTACTTTGGTGCTAATTCTATCTCTGAGGAAGTTGCGGGGTTTTCTCCATTTATGTTTTCCTTGAGGAAAAACACTATGTTCATTGTCTCTTGTCTTTGATTGATGTTCTTGTTATTCTCTCAGTTAAATATCCTAATGCAATGCTAGCTTAATGTTAAAAATCTAACAAAACCAACCAGATCTAGATGAGCACCAGCTGAATAGTGAATACCAAACTCTCTATTACCTTCCACATAATGCAAGATGCACTTTGTTTCCTTCCAATGTAGCTCATCTGGAACCTGTATGAACCCAGGAAAAAAACACACAACATATGATAAGTCTATTGTTGAATGAGTAAGGTAAACTAAGATACCAATCAGTTGTCTATAGAGAGTACTAACAACCAGGGGTGTAGAACCAACTTCCTCCAATCCGATGCCGTGTAGGAAGGGGAAGGATGATTCTTTGAAATCATTAATACGGATCCTGATAAATTAACCTACATATATGGACTAATTTATCAATATCTCCAAATATTGTTTATTCACTTCAACGACAATAAACTGCCTTAGCATCCCTAGATCTATTATGGAGAATTCCTTGCTCAAGGCTGACCTGATGTCCTTCAATATAGCAACTGAACCATTGGTAATGAGAAAGTCATCAAAATACAATACAATCAATAGTAAGAAACCTCCCTTATGTTGCATGTAGACAATGCAATCAGACTTGCACCATTCAAACTTTTGTGATAGTAGTACGGAATCCATTTTAGCATACCATTCCCTTCAGAATTGCTTGATCCCATACATAGATTTCCTTAGTTTGCAAACCAACGAGGAATATTCAGTGTACCCATCATGTTTTCTCATGTAGATATATTTTTCCAAGTCACCATGGAGGAAGGAAATCTTCACATCCATGTGATGTACCTCCCATTTCTTCGAAGCTGCAATGGAAAAAGACAACCTTGTGGAATCCATTTTTGCAACAAGGGTGAATGTTTCATTGTATTCTAGCTAGTGAACTTATGAATACCCCTTTGCAACTAAATGATCCATGTACTTTGTAGTAGATCCACATGCTTCTAATTTTGGTTTTGTTGATACATTTTCATTGGAGAAGTTTTATCCCTGAAGGTAAGGAGACAAGATCCCATGTCTTGTTGTTCTATTGCAATATAGACACTTGGTCATTTCAAACCTCTTATGGTTATCTTTCTTACAACTACAAGTGAAAATATTTTGCTTCTCCTTTGATTTGGTTTCAGTGTTCTTTTTATCCTTCCCCTTCTTTATCCATTTATTTTGCGCATCCTTGGTCTCCCCATCCAAAAGACATTGATTATTCGAGGCTTTGAGGGCCCCCATTTGGATCAACCTTTCTTGTTATTGAATGGTGAATTCAATGAATTCATCAAATGAGGGAATTCACTAGTTATGTGGGGGTGTACTAGGTGTTACATGTGCTTCAAACTATGTGACCTTTTTTTGGAGGTCCCATGCGATTTCACCAATTCAATTGAACTTGGATTTTGAAAAAATCTCATTTGTTATTTCTTCATCTACAAAATTGCTGCAAGTGAGTGTTACAATCGTGTCGAGTCGAAACCTTTCCTCCTCCCATGTTTTGGATTTATACTCAGTTTATTTGACTACTTTCCTAATCTTCTTAATAGCCTTGTTTGATGCTATAACTTACTTAAACAATGTACCTTCTTAGACTTTCATTTCTACAACTACGACATTCTATATGGCATATACTTCGTACATCACTATTTGAGAGAAATCTATGGTGAAATGGCCCAAGTTCTTGGCCATGGTATTTAGCTTAGTTCTTACCAAGTCCAGTGCTTCTCCCATCATTTGGGTATTTATTGGTGGGATAGGTATCGACACATCACTTGGTCTCTCTTCTGACGATCTAACTACATCCCGCGACACTAAAAATTGTGGTTTATAGTCGACCAATACCTATACTTATTTTACTTCTTTGCAAAGCATTTGGAATAATTCCATAATACTACTTGTGAGATCTGTTTGTCTCTCATCCATATTTTAAAGGATTTGGGTTTTAATTTATCCCATTTATTCTGTTAGAAAGGTATAATATTGAATGGTAATGTCAATAGTCCATACTGATCTGTTAGCCTTCCTTTTCTTATGCTGTGTCGCTAGATGCTTTGTTTGATTCCTCTTTTCTCCCACTACTGGATCTGTTGGAGTTGTTCTAGATTCATTCTAGGGAGAGGTGGGAGAATTTTTTGGATATTCTAGTTCTGTTGTTGGGTCCCCTCCATGGTATCCATCCTTCAACATCAATGGAACATCCTGTTGCAGGTCTTATTTTGTAGATTATAGTTCATCGACGATATGGAATCACCATTATTCTGACCAATATTGGGTAAATTCCTCAGCTTATTCATCATATATCAAGTATTGTGTCACTAACCATTGGTGTTGTGGGTCCTTTTGAGGCTGCACCATGATATGATGGGGCCAGATTGAAAACTTTACAATTGATTTAAATCGTTAAATAGTCTCCTGCATAGTTCTTATCTTCTTTGACACATGATGTCACAGGGCCTCTGCTTCCAAAAATAACTGTATATTGTTTTATATTTTCCTCTGCTTAAGATATCTGTCGAACTAGATATTTTGGTATCGATATCCTCAACATTGAACCGATATATCTAACCCCTAGTAGTTTGGTGGTTCTTCCCATGCGGCAAACAAAATCAAAATAAGTAACCATGAATAATGG
Organism: Pseudotsuga menziesii; assembly: GCA_001517045.1. Taxonomy (NCBI): domain Eukaryota; kingdom Viridiplantae; phylum Streptophyta; class Pinopsida; order Pinales; family Pinaceae; genus Pseudotsuga; species Pseudotsuga menziesii. The sequence goes on from LPNX011108744.1 coordinate 87,221, forward strand.
AATTTGTTACATCTATCATGTGACTCTTGTGCATATTCTTACAATTAATTTAGTAGATAATGTGATTAGTTCATTTGAACCCCTCACTGCACAAATTTCAGCTGCTGCAATCATTCCTATGCTACAATGGTTTGGTTTCATCTTTTATGCCAACTTGGTAGCAAAAAACAGAGATGTGAACCGAACAGTATGGTCATTGATGGAGGTCATTAATCCTCTGGTATCTATGGTAAAATCAAACTTGTATTTTAACTTATTCGTCATTAAATTATCCTAATCCTTTTTTTTTAATGGCATTGGTTCTATGAATACAAGTGGAAGCTCTGTAATCATTGTTATAAGCTTGACATCCAAAAACAAACTTCGGTCGATCCATAGGAAATTGTTGTGGAGTGATACCAACAACTATTAAATACATTCATTCACCTTTGTGCTTCAACTGAAATGTGGTAGATACATCAGAGATAGTAAACCTTATTTGGCAAAGTCCTCTTTCCCATTCCATTGGAACTAGGCACATCGAGATACCCTCTATATATTTTAAAGAAACCATGTAGTTCTTCATGTCCAACTCTGGAAATTTTTGCATGTCGTGATCGCCAAAGGTCGACTTCTTGAGATTTGGAAGTATTCTATGCGTTACCTAAACTCCTCTGGGTACAGTTGGTGCTACAAGTGGGTACCGTGCATTCTTTGGAACTATAATCTTAGGTTCATCATCTGTTATGGGTGGAATTTATGATGGAAGCATAGTCATAGATATCGTTTATTCCTATATCAATGGTGGTGTTGCTCATGCTTTATTCTTGCAGTTACCAGAGCACTTACATGTTTAAGGACCAGGTGGGTCTGGTCCTAACCTTATATTAGGGATGAATGGAATATGTTCAACTTCTTCTGCAACCATGGCCTGTAGTGGAACATATTCAACGTTGTCTACCATAATGGTTATGGGTGATGCAGTCAAGACACCAGATTCTACAATTGTGCTTGTACTGAAAATGGAAATAACCATACTTTGTGAAAAATTCACTTTGGATCTTGTAGTTGTAGAGGGAAATATCTTTCTCGAATGCAGGATAATGAAATGAAACTTGGGTGCGAAGGTGATAATGTCTATCTATTCATTCAAATAGTCCTGGTGTACAGGAATAAACACCTCATAACCGAAGGTATGGGGTTACCAACATACTCATAAAACTTCCAGGTAATCGACTCTAGAGTACAGAAAAGGAAATAAGAGAATAGAATAGACTCACCCGATACACGATGGTTGATCCTAGCTTTGTCCTCTTCCACTCTGCTTCTCCTCCAAAGCCTTCAGGGATTCTTCTCCTTCACCTGTTAAGAGAAAATCCTCCAAGTGCAAGATGATACATGTATATAAAACAGGTTAGATAAATAAAATACAAAGTGCTTAATCATAAGTATTCATCAAACCATAATACATGAAAGACATTCAAAACACATATGGAAGAAGGATTCTCTTTATTGACAATAGTGAATGAGTTCAGATTACAACCCAACGCCTGAGACAAGGACTCCTCTGCAACCAAAGGATTCTGACTTCCACTGCTCCAAAGACTTTTGAATAGACTCCACCAGCATAACTTTGCTTTCCAAGTATGATTGATTAATACCCTCGATAAGGCCTTTATTTATACTTAGTGAAATAAGGCAGTTTCGAGGGTTGAGGAGGTTGAGACAGTTAAGATGGTTATGGTTAAGGGATTAACAAATATCAAATAATCGGGATTTATTATTTTTAATGTCAAAGGAAGGTGTACGCAGGTATTAATATTGGAAACTAGCGTATGACACATGAGTTGCTCTAAGGGGGACCCGCGAACAAATATGTATTCGAGATGCAATTGCAAATACTCGCGTACAACAGGCAACATGCTTTAATAAAAGGTGCGTATGTACATGAGTTGCATATAGGAAAAGGTGCATACAAAACTTGAGATATTCAAAGGTAAAAATAACCAGCTAGATGGATGATAAATGTAGTTCATAATATTGCCATCTATAGTGTTTTAGGAAACCTTCAATCCATAAATGTCCTTTTGTGTGCCAACATAGGGAATGTCGGAGAAGTGCCATTCAAATAGATAACAGATGCCCCCTAATGTGTGAGGTCAGAGGGAAGCGATGGCCAAAATACATTATAATCTTTATCTTTGGAGAACTTAAAAATCCAATGGAGCAGAGGTAGTACCTGAAACAAATACATAATAATGTCATATACAAAGTCATATCTAAGGATGCTATGTTAAATATACTAGAACACTAGCTCCTTTACAATATTTGAGTATATCATATGATACGGGTACTAGACCACATATATTACAAAGGTGGATCGAAGCCACAATATACAATAATGATGAGTCTTCAAAGATTTGGAACCTGTGTACATAAATGGAACATAATCTTGCGCAACTTAGTCCATAGGTGAGGAACTAAGGTCTTCATAAACAATCCCAAAGAACCAGTACAATCCAAGCCATGTGAATAAATCTAGGTTGAAGTCGAACATGGAAAAGATTCAACAGTTTGTGAATCAATAAGTAAAAATTGACAACTGAAGCAAAGGAATTCACCAATGATGAAAGTGAATCCTGAGGTACGATCGTCAAAACTCTAGTTCTTCATCATCAGGAAGTACTGAAATGGAACCATGCTGTGATAAGGAAGGAAAAAGATCCTCCAACGGATCACAAGAGTGACTAGGAACTAGGTGAAAGAAGGGAGACACAATAGATAACAGATATAACAATGATGGGATCAGGATAAAAATCAAATATTGAGTTGAGTCCTTGAATAGTGAGCATGACACAGAGATGACCCAAGGCAGCATTTTACTCATAGATGGAACAACTAGACTTATTTGAGATTTACGAGACATGATCATATTCCCTAGGTATAATGGACAAGAGGAGGAGTAGAAAAATAAAAGTAATAGCCGAACAAAAAGTAAACACTGAGACATGGGTATCGGAAAAGACAGAGAGTTCTATGTTCAAGGATGACATGCTGCCACTACTGAAAACAAGAGAAAAATTCTTCCTTACCTTCCCTATTAAATTTTAACGAGTCCAAGAAAGTCAACTCGGATCCCTATTCATTTTTTAACAAGCTTGAAGAGATGGGAAAATAATGCTTAATAGTGTCACTGATTCGTGGATTTAATGAGCCCGAACTAGTACATGCTCAGTCGGTGTTTTTGACATTTTGAGAGTCTGAAAATTCCAAGAAGACTCTAGAGGGGGTCCTTTTTCATCCAATTTAGTCTCATGAGGCCGAAAAACTATAAAACATACCACAGAAGAACTCTCTTAACTTTTGTAGAAGAAAAGTTGAATCTTTTTCGGACTTAGTCACGAAGGTCCGAAAAAGGTTAAATTACCACCTACCCAACGCTCCTTCCAAAACAACATAAAATAGCTTGAGTTTTACGAGTGTGAAGGAAAGCAAGATCACTCAGAAATATCCATTTGATTACGAGCATGACAAAGACATAAACTACACTCGAAATCTTTTTCATGTTTAGGTCTAGAGCATGAAAAAGAGAAAACTAAGCTCAAACCGGGCGTTCCTTTTCCGTAAATTTAGTCCCTCAGGTCTCGAAAAGTGATAAACCTATGCCTAAGAATAATCTTCTCAATTCAAAATGGAAAAGAGATGGGTACTTTCTCGTATTATTCTGCATAGTCCGAGAAAGAGATAACCTACCACCAATGCGGATGCCCATTCACATATTCTTAACAAGCTTGAACATGTGAGTTAACTCAACAGTCAAGTCTATTTTGAAGGAGTCAGACCTGGGCCTAAAGAAACTCCATAAGGGCGGGGAGTCCTATAAAGGGATAGCTAAAAAAGATATTCCAAAGAAGCTCTATTTGGTGTGAAAAATAGATAAAAGGATACCCCTGTACCTGAAACAGTTGCGGCATGAGTATCAAAGAACAACATAGGTTTGAAAGGAAGATACTCATGGAAAAAGGGGTCCTATCCATGGAAGAACAATGGTAAAAACAGGGAACTAATGGTTTATAATACCATAGTCCGTAGAAAATGTTGAGTGCTAAGGTTAATGTGGATTGAATATAGATGCCAAAAATGTATTCAAAATGACAAAACCACCCGATGGGAGCAAAAAACACTTTATAATGATGAAAAACCTGTTTCAAGGAGAAAAGAAATATGGTATTAGTTAAATAGATTTCAAACTATAGGAAAAAACCCACTTTGAGAAATAAAATTTCTATAAATAGTTAAAAATCAAAACAAAACTCACCATTTCAATTTTTAGCCATAAAAGAAAGTTTTTACCTCTACCTTCATTCAATCGTCGTGGACAATCTAGTGGATGAAATCAAATTCTGCAAGTTGCAGGTAAGCCTACACCCCAAGCTCTTCATTTTGATCCTAGCAATTATTAATTTTGAGTCCCAATTTCATAATTAAAAGCATCCTAAAGCATGTCATGGCGCGTATGCGAGTTGACAATGTAAAAACTCGCGTACACATGTTCTGTACGTGGGTTTCCTTTAGAGACAGTTGCGTACAGTATGTGACATGTCTAACTAGACAGTCGCGTGTACTGTGTGAAGGATAAAAATAAAAATATAGTCAAAAAAATTTGAAATTTTACATGAAATTAATGAATCAAATTACTTGTTTTGCTAGGTGTGAAGATGGTGTTGGAATGGAGGGAACGAGAACATGAAACAATGAACCAAGAAGCGCTCCAAAGTGCGCCCATTATACATGCATTGCGAACAAGTGGGTTACTAAAGTTCTTTTGCACATCACCCATGCGGGCCAATGTCCTCCTATTGGAGTTCATGATAAACTATTGAGATCATGATTTGGGGATGTTTGACCTACAGGGTGAGACTTTGGAGATTACTACTGAGGACATGTATTTCATTACTGTTCTGTCACGACGAGGAGCACCGGTCAACTTAGAGGTCACTGGCAGGGGCGGTGACCCTTTAAGTGTCCAGAACTACACAGATGTGTTTTGCACACTAGGTACCCAAAAGAGAGGGACTTGTGTCCCTATTACACATATCCATGACTTTACACTACAGATACTTACGAGCACCATCGTGAGGATTGCAAGATCCTCCTCATTACATTTGGATACACGAAACCAAATGAGGTTGGCAGTGGATTGTTTACATGGTGCCCTCTATGATTGGTGTTTGGGAGTTGTCCCTACCATGAAAAGAGAACTTTCCGATTGCAAGAGGGGAAGGAGAAAGAAATTTGGTTATTCTAACATATTGGTTGCCTTCTTCTTTGAGAGAGTACCAGGGTTGAGCCCTGCCATACCTTTACCAGTCTGATATCCACGTCGCCCGAGGCTGAGCAGATGGGGAGACATATTCCTCCGTCAAGGAGGAGGATATACAGTGCATAGTGTATACGATGATGATTTCTATATCTGGTGGGAGCAACAACTACTGACACTAGAGCAGTTTCCATATGCCAGCATGGATTTTCGAGGTGACCCAGACCTTGTCCTCCCTGTTAACACCCAAAAATGGTTAACTACCTCATATACCCGATTACATGGCTCATTTGTCCACTTTCCTACCATATCTCCATCAAAAACCCATAAAACCATCTAAAAGGTCACCAAAAAAGCTTAAAATGCCTCCAAAAGG
>LPNX011108830.1:5711-20357 GCA_001517045.1 Pseudotsuga menziesii
CTCCCACTCACGGGAAGCCCTTTCTCATCTGCTGCCTCTCCACGGTAACCTCGAGCAGCACCAACAGAAGCTCGGGTAGCTTCATACACATTCGGGTAGACAGGTACAGCTTCAGACAGGCATTCAGGCAGTAGGTGTAGGTTTGGTAGGCATCTCGGCAGTTTGGCTAGGCAGCAGCATATCCAGGCAGGTCCAGTCAACAAGAAAATTATCCAGGGCAGCAGATCTGGGATTCCAGACAGTAGAAAGAAATTAGGGCAGGAAGCCCTAATTTGGATCTTTCTGCAAAAATTATCTTTGTGGATTTTTTGATCAGTGGTTCAGACCAATTAGGGTTTGATAATTATTGAAGAACATTCATCTCAGAATTTTGAGATTGAAGAAACTCAAGTCATCTCATTTAAGAGATGAATTACTAATGCTTTTGGGTTTTTTGTTTTAAAGGTTTCCTCTTGAAAACTCTTGTGTTCAGTGTGTGATGTTTTGATGTGTTGATGTATCTACTGCACTTGTCTATTGTCATCTTAAAGCCTACAAATTTTTTAAAAGAATACATGCTAATGCTAAAATTTAACATGGTATCAGAGCTTAGCATGTGAAGACCCCAGTTAGAGGCAGATTACTATTGTCTTCCTAGACCTTGGGACATTTTGCGGACTTAGATAACTAACTTGTGTAGCAGAGATGACGACCAATCGTTTTAGACCGAAAGAGAAGCCTGAAGGTTCAGGAAACTACAACTCTTGGAAGGCTAGGCTCATAACCATCCTAGAGGAAAATGACCTTGATGAATTGGTGTTCAACACCATAGAAGAACCAATATCTAATGCTGGTAGGATTGCTTTCAAGAAGAAGCAAGCAAAGGCTAGAAGGATCATCTATGACTCGGTTAAGGAAACTTTGATGCCCACCATCATATCACTGGAGACTTCCAAAGAATGCTTTGACACCTTGACGAACTTGTATGAAAAGAAGGCTCCGAGTCAGAAGAGAGTTTTTAAGAAAAGACTTCGAACATTGAAGATGAATAGGGATGAAGGAGTTGGCCCTTTCTTCACAAAGATTGCATAGGTAAGAGACCAACTTACTGCTATTGGTATTACTGTGGATGATGATGACCTTGTACGTACTGTATTCGACGGTCTCCTAAACTCTTGGGAAACCTTTCTGGCATTAGTAAGTGGACTTGAAAATCAACCAAACTTTGATAGGCTTTGGCATGATTGCTTGGAAGAAGAAGGAAGAGTTCAAAGTAAGGTAACTGGAACTAAGGAAGGAAACCTTGCTCTTACGGCTAAGACAAGGAAGTTCAAGAAGCACTCCCCTCAGAAAAAGAAGGGAAAGAAACCACAAGGTAAGCACATTGATGTTTCAAAGGTGGAATGCTATAATTGTTATAAGATTGGGCACTTTGCTAAGGATTAGAGGCAGCTCAAGAGGAAGTTTAAAAGAAGATTCCAAGCCTCTACTGCAGAAGAAGAAGAAGAAGAAGAAGAAGAAGAATACCAAGGCTGCCAAAGAAGATGAACCTAGAAAGGAATATTACCTGATTTTTGCTCTCTCTGGGTCCATCACCGACAATGCTAACTCTTGGTTAGTAGATAGTGGTGCGTCCAGACCTATGACAGGTAATCGTGGAGTACTCATTATCTACAGAAATAAGAAGTTCACTACTCAAGTGGAACTTGGAGATGACTCCACCTACAAGATTGAAGGAGTTGGCTCAACCTCACTTCAACTTTATTTAGGTACGGTCTTGCATATTGATGATATCTTATATGTGCCTGGTTTGAAGAAAAACCTTTTCTCTGTTGCTGGCTTAGAGGACAAGGGCTACACAGTCCTCTTCATGGACAAGAAGGTCCTTTTATGGGCAAAGAATGAGAAACTAAGCTCAGTTGTACATATTGGGGTTCGAGATGGAGGTCTTTATAAGGCTTCTAGAAATTCCACTCATGCCTTGGTTCACCACATAGTTGATCCATGTGAGCTGTGGCATCGAAGGTGTCAGGTTTGGACACCTCCACTATATATCTCTTCCAAGCCTACAAAAGATGGTGATAGGTATGCCAGAGGTTTCTCCCAAACATGATGGAATTTGCAAAGGATGTGCTCTAGGTAAGAACACTAAGAAATCCTTCTCTAGAAGCAAGAATAGATCTAAAGGAATGTTGGATTTGATTCGCTCTGACATTTATGGGCCCATGTCTTCACCGTGGGTGCTTGTATTATGTCTTGTTCATAGATGATCATTCTCAAAAGTCATGGATTTACTTCCTCAAAGCTAAAAGTGAAACGCTTGACAGGTTCAAAGAGTTCAAGGTTTTGATTGAAAATCAAACAGGCAGACACATCCGTATCCTAAGATCAGATAACAGAGGTGAGTATGAGTCTAGTGAGTTTGATGATTTTTGTCGAGAAGCAGGAATCAAGAAAGAGCTGACTGTGCCTTACAACCCTCAACATATTGGGGTTGCAGAAAGGAAGAACAGAACGATCTGTGAAGCTGCTAAAGCCATGCCAACCGATCTTGATCTTCCTTTATCTTTGTGGGCTGAAGCTGCATGTACTGCTGTGTGCATCCAAAACAAAAGCCCCCATGCTATCTTGGGGGAAAAGACTCTAGAAGAAGTCTTCACTGTAAATTTTCCTTTAATATTCAAAGTTCAAACTAGGGCTAACAACGCATGCAAGATCTCTACTGATAACCACACATGAATATCTTTTATAGTATGTAGCAGAATATAAAACTGAAAAATAAATCACAACATCACATCACAATATTGACACTATTATTTTGGGTATGGAAACCCTCGGAAAAACCCAAGATGGGAAAACCGGTGCAACGGTTAGATATAGATTTTATCATGAGAAAATATGGAACTTTTACAATCACTGCAAATTCACCCAAACTTGGCGAATGCTGTACTCGGCAGAATCATTGGGCAAATCCCAGCTAAACCTCAACACCCTCATGTGTGAGTGTACGACCCAACTGTACGAAGCTCGGTGATTCTGCTGCTTGCTCTTTCGTCTTCTCAGCTAAATCCTCTGTTTGATTTTCTCTCCCTGTCTGTATCTTGTCTCTGTCGGAATACAAGTGTGTGTCCTCTCCACCAATTGATTTCTCTTTTATAACTTTAGGTAAAGCGAAAACCCTAATTTCACTTTCACTTTAACTAGTGGTAAAGCAAAAACCGTAATTTAAGTTTTCTGCATGCATGTAGGAAGACCTTCTTTGTTGCTGCTTGTTTAAGACTCCTTCTCAATGAAGAAGGGATTCGGTAGCAACCCCAACTTATCCCTGAACTTCACAAAACTCTGTTTGCAAAATGCCTTGGTGAAAATGTTCGCCTCCTGCTCATCTGTTTGTATGTACTTCAACGGAATGGATCCTCTTTGAACACAATCTCTCAAGAAGTGGTATCTGATGTCTATGTGTTTGCTTCGGTCATGAAACACTGGATTCTCAGATAGGTTAATGCCACTCTGATTGTCACACTGAACTACTGTAACCTCTAGCTCACACTCAAACAACCCTGGAAGTATCTTCCTCAGCCACATAACCTCACAAGCAGCCATGCTAGCTACCATGTACTCGACCTTTGCTGAACTCAATGCAACTGACTTCTGCTTCTTACTAAACCAAGAGACAACCCCTGATCCAATGCTGAAACAACAACTTGAAGTATTCTTTCGGTCCTCTACACATCCTGCCCAGTCAACATCTGTGAAACTTGCTAACTGTACACTCCCCTTGCGCTCATAAACCAATCCATACTCCACTGTACCTCTGATGTAGTGAAGTATGTGCTTCACAGCCGTCCAATGCACTCTCCAAGGGTCCACCATGAACTGACTCTCATAAGCGACTCGATAAGCTGACGATAAGTTGATGATACACAAGCGATCCGATAAGCTGATGATACAAGGTAGGATCAAATCCGTCTGACCCTGATGCATCAATCTTCCTCCAGTTGGAAACTAGAGGTATGGCCATAGGCTTGCAGTCCTCCATCCTGAATCTCTTCAGGATCTCTACTGCATACTTCCCCTGTTTGATGAAGAAGCATCCATCTCTCTGCCAAAACTCTAAGCCCAAAAGGTAATGCATCAGCCCAAGGTCCTTCATCTCAAACTCCACTGCAAGGTTGGACTTGCACTCTCCAATCATCCTCTCATCTCCTGTCAAAAAGAGATCATCGACATACATGACTAGTATGAGAGGCACCTCACCTGTCAAGAAGTACAGGTTGTGGTCAGCCTCACTCCGCTGAAATCCCATCTCATGTAAATAGTTGTCCATCCTCGAGTATCATGCTCGAGGTGCCTGCTTGAGCCCGTAAAGAGCTTGGTGCAGTCTGCATACATGCGTTTCCCTGTTTATAAATCCACATCAAACCCCTCTGACTGCTCAATATACACCTCCTCCTCTATCACTCCGTTGAGGAAAGCAGTCTTGACATCCATTTGATGGACACACCAACCCATCTCAGCTGCTAGTGAGATAATGGAACGAATGGAAGAATACCTGGCAACAGGGGCAAAGGTCTCCTAATAATCAATACCCTCCTTCTGTGAAAATCTCTTCTCCACGAAGCGCGCCTTGTACTTCTCCATGCTTTCGTCTGCTGCATGCTTCACCTTGTAGATCCATCTTGATCCCACCACCTTTTTCCCTTGTGGCCTCGACACAACGTCCCATACCTGGGTTTTCATAGTGGAGTCATACTCCTCAACTATAGCCTCCTACCACACATCATGTTGTGCAGCCTCCCTGAAGCTAGAAGGTTTAGAGTTAATCAACTCTATCATCAGTTCCATGTAACTAAGCCTCTCTAGTGGTACACTCCATCTAAAAGATCTTTGTGGAGGATCAACCTGCCTGGAATCCTGTACTGTGGACCTAAACCACTTAGGCCTTGGCCTAGTCTCAACTTGTTGCGGTTGCTGGATATCCGTCTCCTGCTGCAACTCATCCTCAATGACTATAGGATCCTGTCCACTTGAGTCCCTTTGACCACCAAAACCTGTGCTCTGTGTCTGTACCTATATCTGTACATCTGGCTCCTCCAACTTGACTCCTGACTCCTGTTCTGGCTGTTGCTCTACTGGTAAGTCTAGAGATCTCCGCAAGGCCTTGGCCTCATCGAACTGGACATCCCTGCTCATAATGATCCTCTTGCGAGCAAGAATGTAAACTCTATATGCCTTTGAAATCTCGCTGTAACCAATAAGTAATCCCTTCTCTCCAGAAGGGTCCAGCTTCTTCCTATTGTCAGCATGAACATGACAATAGCAGACATTGCCAAATATGCGAATATGACTCACATCTGGCCTAGTGCCTGTGAAGATCTCCTTTGGTGTCTTTCTCCCCAAAGTTGTGTGGGCACACTTGTTCTGAATGTATACTGCAGTCCTGTATGCTTCGACCCAGAGGAATAGTGGTAATCCTTGATCAAATAACATGGCCTTGGCTACTCCAACCATCGTCCTGTTCTTTCGCTTTGCAACTCCATTCTGCTGTGGGGTATGGGGCACAGTGTGCTCCTTCTTGATCCCCTTTGCCAAACAATACTCTATGAACTCATTGGAGGTGTACTCACCCTCGTTGTCTGTTCTCAACACTTGAATCTTCTTTCTTGTTTGGTTCTCCACAAGAGTCTTGAACTCTTGGAACCTCTCAAAGGCCTCTGACTAGGCCTTCAAGAAATAGATTCAGATTTTCCTGGAATATTCATCAATGAAGGTTACGAAGTAATTGTAACCACTGAACGAATGGAGACTCATAGGTCCGCATACATCCGAATGCACCAAGTCCAATGGCTCCTTAGACTTGTGCTCACTTTGTGGGAAAGGCTTCCCGATGTTCTTCCCCAAAGCACAACCCTTGCAGTGGTTGTGTTTTTCTTCCTGTACCTGAGGAACTCCAATGACTGCCTGTCAACAACACATCAACAAAACTGAGGGGGTTGCCAGACTCTCTCTAAAACGAAACAGTGCCAACTCCCTGCGCCTAATACCGCTTGGGCTACCCTCCCTCCTCCCCGAGTAGTCTTCGTTTAGCTGCTAACACTCTCGGGCAACCCTCCCACTCGCAGGTAGCCCTTTCTCATCTGGTGCCTCTCCACGGTAACCTCGGGCAGCACCAGCAGGAGCTCGGGCAGCTCCAACAGGAGCTTGGGCAACTCTGTACACATCTGAGCAGATAGGTACAGGTTCGGACAAGCATTTGGGTAGGCATCCAGGCAGTAGGTGCAGTTTGGGCAGGCAACAACAGATCTGGAATTTTGGGCAGTAGAAAGAAATCATGGCAGGAAACCGTAATTTGGATTTTTCTGCAAAAGTTATCTTTTGTGGATTTTTTGATCAGTGGTTGAAACCAATTAGGGTTTGAAAATTATTGAAGAACATTCATCTCAGAATTCTGAGATTGAAGAAACTCAAGTCTAAGGTTACTTGGGAGCGGGAGTAGGAGCAGGAAGCGAAATTTTTAGAAGCTTCTGGTTAGGAAGCGTTTTTTATATAATATATATTTTTAATATGTTTTGATGCATATATGCCAACAAATGCTTGTAGAATGTTGAATTAGTCATGGAAAGCATAAAAACCAGTGTTCCACGGGGACGCGCCTCCCAGGGTCGGGGGCTCGCCCCCTACGCTTCCGACCCCTTGGGGGCTGGGGGCTCCATGGGAAACGTTTCTCAGCGGTCCCCCTTTCTGCGAAACTTGGGGAAACACGGGTCTAGGAGTTTCCTGGATTGAGGGGCTCCCACACGCCCCCTCCTGAAAATGGGGGGCTCCGATAGGCCCCCACTGCCCTTGATTTTTTAAATTTTTTTACTTAAAAAAGAAATGGTTCATCTTAAATTTTAGGCTTTCACACTAAATGGTCTTTTTAAAATGAAACGGAAACAAATAAAAAGAAACAAACATCGATATGATATGCTTGGCTATAACGATTACATTAAATTACACTAAATTCTTCGGGAACATAAGCATGCTAGTATGCAAACGGTGATGGGATGAGGAATTGATATGTTTATATGTTGGGGTTCATATTTTTATTATTTTTCTTTTTTCTTTTTTATAATTTTAGAGATTGACCCCCCTATGTTAGGGACCCTGACGGCCCCTCGCCCCCCGTCCCCCAAAATACCCCAAAATTTTTCAGGTGTCTCTACACGTCCCCAATGTGCGTTTCCCTGCTCCCACGCCCCCCCGTCCCGGAAACTTGGTGAAACACTGATAAAAACATGAAATAAACCATAACATGATAAATCATAATACCATATAACATCATTCATCAACCATCAATGATTCAATGATCAATTAATTATCATATACTAGTGAATTCATCAAACACAGGTCCATTATCCATAACATCAAGTTATCAACCTTACAGCTTCAGAGTTCAACTTCAAACTTCAAACTTGAATTGCCATGTAATGTTCACAAAATATACCATAATAAATATAAAAGAGTTTAAGAGTCAATGACTCAAGTTCTCGAATCTCAACAGTGCAGAAACTTGAAAGTACTGTAAATAAGAAAAGACAAGAAAAGACAAGAAAAGTAGATTTTATGAATGTTTCCTCTTGCCACGGGAAATATCTAATTTCTTTTGCCTTTGTCTATGTTCATGAACAGAGGGAGTGGGAGTTTCATCCCTAGTAGCCATCGAGCCATGTCCAAGACTTGATCCTGCATGACCCCCCTCACTGATGCAGGTGGGGGTTGTGAAGTTGAACCTGGGGGCAAAGGAGGTGGTGGCATTGTTGCTGCTGCTGTTGCTGCATGGTCATCCTCATCGCCCAAAAGCTCTTCCTCCAAGCACTCTAAAGTTAAGGCTCCATCCTCCAAGTTATGCTCCTCCGGATTGTTGTCCCAAGTGACATATGATCTATCGGTTTTGGCCCACTCACAGTAATGAGTCAACAACCTCAAGTAGCAATGTACATAAACCAAGCTTTTTGCTCGATTTTCATTTAATCGGTTTTCTTTTCACTGAGTGGATGAAGCTATAGGTGCTCCAACACCTTTCTGCAGAGGAACTGTTTAACACCTGTGAAAGCACTTTGGTTGCCAATTTATGCAAGTGTGGGGATGATGAGCCATACATGTTCCACCACTCAATAGGAGGCGCCCTATCTCAATCTTTTCTAGCATGCAAAGTACCAAATGGACCAATCTCACTGAGGTATTTGCTTAATTCACTACGCAATAAGGCACATTCCTCTTCATCAGGGACCGACTTATGTATATCAGCCATGTACCCAACTTGTACCTCTGGATCTGTGTGGGGCTTTCTCCTAACCCCACCCCCAGGTGCTGGTTTGGCCAACCAAGATGGAGAATAATATTTTGGTGTTAATACATATGCTAAGGCATGCAGTGGAACGTTTAGCTGATTCCACCTTTTGACTACATGTGTGTGGGGTCCTTCGATTCAACAATATCTTTAATCTAGCCCAACATGCGATCCATCTGCTCATACACCACCCCAATTACCGGCTTATCTGTATCTGCAAACCCAATCATGTGATAAATGGGCTTTGTGAACTGCAAAACAAACTTGATACTTACTCAAAATTGACCATCAAGAACTGTGTCTTCCACGTCCTAAAAATCATGCCTGTCAGATGTGGATGTAGCCCTATCTTTCAAGACTTGCCACGATTCACTTGATACCATGCTAGCCAATGCCTCTCTTAACTTCAAAAGGCGCCTGAAGGTGAGGTAATAGCTACCAAATCTAGTCTTTGCTATCTTTAATAGCTCTAACTTTGAGTGAGTGCGGAAAATGCCATGGTTGGTAATAAATCATTTCATGTGCTTACCCTTTTTGTACAGTTCACCAATCCATTTGTATTCATTTTCCTTCAACTTAATAATGTCATGCATCAAAAGGTTCAGTGTGTGAACCATACACCCGGACCAAAATATGTTGGGGCATTTGTCTTCAATGATTGCTCCCACTGCCTTACAATTAGCAGCATTATCTGTTATGACTTGGATGACATTGTATGGACCAATAGCTTCAATGTTTTTGAGTAGGAGTTCTACAATGTTCATGCCGGTCTTGAATTTATCTGAGTAGTCATGTGCCGAAAGGAAGATTGCACCAGTAGCATAGACACCAAGAACATTTATCAATGGCTTACCTTTCACATTGGTCCAATCATCTGATACAATTGATACCCCATACTCATTCCAAGCATTTGTGAATTGCCCCAAAGCATTTTGGATCTTGGCTTTTTCCTTGTCAAGCCCCACAATTCTAGCTTTGTCATACCTGAGGCTCTTGTATCTTGCTGGGGCAGTGTGGATGGCCTCTACCATTTCATGCCAATAGGGTGAGCGAAGAACATTGAATGGTATGCCACATGCATAGAGAAACCGATACACTTTTGAATCCACGTCATCCCTACCACCTTGATCAAGGAAATCTGATATTGTCCTGCGGCTGCCACGTGATTGCATGGGAGAGAATCCACTGCTTTGGGTGGATGGGCCTCCAGTTCTTGGTGAACATGAAAGGTCATGGTCATCCAATGATCGTTTTGATGTGTTTTGTCCTTCAAATTCTTCCTTCTTATAGATGGCTCTTTGTGTTGATACCACATTTGGGCAAACACAAACTCCTACAGTTTTTCTTTCATCACATAGCATGTGCCCACATAGATGTCTTCTCACACGGGTATATGAACCTGTGTATGTCTTGTTACAATGGGAGCAAACAATTTTGGTGGTTCCACCCTCTCTAGTTCCTGCCTGCCTCGTGACATATTTCCACAAGGGTGTGGGGTCCTCTTTGGTTTTCTTTCGGCTTTCCCTCTCCTCTTCCCCCTCCTCTTCCTTTTCCTCCTCCTCCTCTCCATGGTATTGCCACTTCCCACTTCTTCATCCGCTTCCCCGCAACACAGCTCAAGTCATCTCATTTAAGAGATGAATTACTAATGCTTTTGGGGGTTTTTGTCCTTTAAAGGTTTCCCTGTGAAAAACTCGTGTTCAGTGTGTATGATATTTTGATGCGTTGATGTATCCACTGCACTTTTCTATTGTTATCTTACAGTCTGCAAATTTTTTAAAAGAATACATGCTAATGCTAAAATTTAACACATATGTACTTAAATTCTTTGCCTACTTATGTCTCCATGTGGATTTGCTTTCAATGGTTTACTTTATGTAATGTGATGCTAGAAGCAATTTTCATTACGTTGGACTGAAACCCTCTTATGATTTCACCAACTGGTGAGTACAATGCTGAAAGGCATGGCAAGTGATGGGTTGATTTACAACATTCACCTAACATCTATTTTTATTACCATTATTTGACTCCCCTTTAAATTAATCTAATTTTATCATACGCAATCCTTGTCACTCTTTTCATATAAGCCAATTTTTATATGGGATAATGAAACATAAGCCAAACCATTAATTAGTGGGGTGCATGCCTTTTCATTTCTTTAAGGAAAAGAGAGTTTCGCCAACTGCAACTTCAATGGATATGTTAATTGCTCACTGTAGAGTTCAATCTACACCTAAGGGAAGGAGGTATGGTATTCAAGGCTATGTATGGCCCAACAGTAATGCATTCAGCTTGTTTGGGGTGTGTATGGCCTCTGGAAACAATGAATTGCTGAGTACAGACTCACAAACCTGTTGGAGGGTGTGTAGGGCTTCAATGCCCATGCATTTGTTGCATACTTCCTGTCTGGATTCCACTGGCCTCAATAATCACAGAACTGCTCTTCTTCAGGGGTGGAAATAGAAGTTTGGATTCTGAGTCTGCCAGTACTTGTTTAAACTTTAGCTTTGGTGGCGATTTAGGGCTTTCCGCTAGTTTTTGTGGAATCTCTTACATCAAAGAAGGAGATTGCTTTCTATCTGTTGTACCATTCCGATCCTAATCTAAAACCTCAAATTAATTCTTTTGAATAACACCAGTGGTTTCCATACCTTTTTGGGTCTGTTAGGCATTTGAGGATCTGATCTTCTCTGTGCCCCTTTCTGTGATTTGAAGCCCTTGTCTTCTTCTCGGTTCTTTTGCAGTTTGTGAGGTCGTTTTTTCTCGATATGATTGTAGTTATGACAATTCCTGAGCCAAATTATAGTTCCACTTATCATACTCTATTTGGATGGACCTTATGAATGTACATGGTTTCTCATGTTTGTAGATTTCTTCACTTATTTAACTCTTTCAATTCCATTCTTTTAATTTTATTTCCTCCATGTGTACGAGATGAAAAGACAAGTAATATATTGCACATTCTGTTTGTAGGTTTCTTCTGTAGTGCACATAATCCACATGAGAATGTAACCCCCACAATCCATCCCATGTGGGCTTGCATTTTTGTGTTGATGCTCTCACACTATTTTATCTTTTTGTGCATATAAATCTTTAGAAGTGATAAAATTAAAGTGTCAAAAGAGGCATGGATGTCCTCTATAAAAGCCTGTCCATTGCCACTTGTAACTACAACATTTCTAGTCTTGCATGAAATCCATGCTGTGCAAGTTTTTCATTCTCAATTTCAAGTAAGTCCATTTTATTGGTTGTGTATTTTGAGTTTCTCTGGACATTGCATTATAAAGGCAGAATCTTGTGCAGGTGTTCCTACAAAGAAGAAAGAAAAGTATGCTCGTCATGAAGATGCTATTCTTCATGCTCTTGAGATTGAGAAATTGCAGCTAGATGAAAAAAACAGTCTTGTCTTGAAAGAGTCCACATGGATGAAAAGAAACATTCCACTGTGGTGATGCAGCCACAAAATTATGTTGTTGATTTTGACAAAGATAAGAGCCAGCACGACTCTTGTAATTATGGTGACATTTTAGATCCTGAATTGCATCTGGATGCTGAGAAGTTAAGCCTATCAGGTCAACAGACACTTCCTGAGTTTGATGACATACAATTGTCACTTCAGAATTTCAAACATGGAAATGAGATGAATTGGGAAGATGATGGCACTGAAGGCACACTTAGGATGAGAGGTCTGCAGGACTTTGGGTTGAGAAATGTGCCCACACGATAGAAGCCCAATCTAGCTACAGTTTATGAAGTTGTTGGAAAAATAATCTCTTCAGAGAACTGTGTACGTAATTCCTCTTCCATTGCTTGTTGCATGGGAAATGGAAGCCCTTTGAACAACAGTAGAGGATATTCTTTAAGCCTTAAAAAATAAAGATCCCATGTGGAGCATGCTGAGGAGTCCTCTGTCAGAAGTCGCGATTTTGGTTGTATCACAGTTGACTCAGCTCAGCAAGGGTTGAAGGAAAGAGGAGTTGGTACTTTGCAACTAAAGCAAGTTAAAAAATCAAGTTTTTCTGCATNCTTAGCTCAGCAAGGGTTGAAGGAAAGAGGAGTTGGTACTTTGCAACTAAAGCAAGTTAAAAAATCAAGTTTTTCTGCATTGCCTGATAATTCAGATTACATGGGAATTTTTTCCAAATAGAGATCTCATTACAGGCTTCTCAAGATGGATTTGAAATCAGAGAGAAACTGATTCAACCTGTTTCTTTGATCAATGATAATGCATGTTCTGATTTGCTAGAGCAACCAAGTTCCAACTATGGTGAAAAAAGTGGTCTACATTCTGTATATGTATTATGGAGTAGGTGAAATTGCACTTACAGGTCAACTTAGTTCCTTTCTTCGTGGACCTATTTAAACTCATTCATCTTTTGATTTTATGTACTGATGCAAGTTTTGGCAAATTCATAGTTTTTATCATGCCGGATATTAGATAATATTTCTTTGCGTTTCTGCCCCGTTAATAAAAATCGNTTTTGGCAAATTCATGGTTTTTATCATGCCGGATATTAGATAATATTTCTTTGCGTTTCTGCCCCGTTAATAAAAATCGTCCTCTTTATTTCTTTTTGCTATTCTGATGACATCATTAAACAGTTCATTGGTTCTTTCTCTGTGCTTGACTTTGTGGAGGATACTTCCTCCTCCTCCGCTCCTTTCTCGATATCCTATCTTACTGACTTCTTGAAACTCTCTTACACTCTCCTCTTTCGTCCTATTGGATGTTATACTTAGTTCATGTTTTCTTTGATCATGTATATATAACTTCATGCTCTTGGGATAGATTATGGTACCCCTACTGATTGTTAAGACCGATTCTACCTTTTAGTCCCATTAAACTTGCTTCTGGTAATTTGTTGGACACAAATAAAGTTATATTATCTCATATTAGTTTCCCTGAACTATGTTTGTGACTTTGAAACATATCTAATATGGATGACAGTTCATTTTGAATATCCCTCTTCATTGTACAGACCCTTGTAGGGATTTGGGGGTTCTCTGGACATGCTTGGTCAGTAGTTGGACATTAATAAAGTTATATAATCCCATATTAGCTTCCCTGAACTATGTTTGTGACTGTGAAACATATCTAACATGGGTGGGAGTTCATTTGGAATAGCCCTCTTTATTGTATAGACCCATGTAGGTATTTGGGGGTTTTCTGGACATGCTTAGAATCAGGATATATTCTATCACAAACCTGGCAAGGAACATAGAGTGTAATCCTGTTGAAGTCGAAGAACATAGGTGGATTTTGGAGTAAACATATAGCTCCAACTTAGTATCAATGTATATTTTATATTATGTGAGCGTTATTTTAGTAGACATTAACGTTAGTGGTTAATGGATGTGTGATCAATGTAAAAGTTAGATGTTAAAGTTAAGTGATTAGGTGGCTAAACTGCGATAATAATTGAATCTGTTACATAATAATCTAACAAGGGATGCTTAACTTGACAGAGTAGTAATATATGTAATTTGGGTAGCCTACCTTGCGCTCTGGTCATGTACTTTCTGAAGCATTAATATATGTGTCCTTTGTTGTTTTCTTTGTATTTTTTTATTTGCGTTATTTTTTTATGCACCCACATAAAATCCTATATGGTATCAAAGCATTAGTTGATTTAGGAGTCTGTGAATCCTAAGTAGTTTTTGAATTAGAACTTTGAATAAAAAAGGCATCGTGATTGTGTAAAGTAAAAAGTTGTTGAAGGCCTGCACAGAAGAAGAATGCCACTTTGTGAGTTGTTCATTTGTCTAAGCTTGTGACTTTGTCACCACATGAAAGATCCTTGAAGCAATGAGGGGGGCCTATGCTAAATTTGGCAAGAGTGATATCATGAGTGTAAGGGCCCTACTTTAGGTGCCACTTGCAGTGGCATGGTAGAGGGTGTATTGGGAAAACTTGGCTAATTCATGAGACACTTAGGACGATGCACTAGTTTGGCGTGGAATACGAGAACAAAGCAGTAAACCTAGAATTTTTTGTACAGATCTATGGGGCTAGAAGACAAGAGAGCTAACAAACCTTTATTGCATAGTCAAAGGGAAATCATGGAATTATTTGAATTTACTGTAACTTCAAAGTATATGCCACATTACAGGATCCATTGTATATACAGTATATAGTAATATACAATAACTTACAGTAACGTACTATACCTTGTGTAGATTTGGGATGTGGCTCACTCTAAAGCTGTTCAGACTATGGGAGGTCATTGTACCAGAGGAGGGACATTAGCCTGGAATTCTCACATATTGTCATCTGGTAGTAAGGATAGAAACATTCTTCAGCATGACATCCAAGCTCAAGATGTCTGTCAGCAAAA
>LPNX011108833.1:12710-36124 GCA_001517045.1 Pseudotsuga menziesii
CAAGTTGAAGTGGGGCGCAACCATCCACGTAGGTGGCTTCTTATCAGCAAGAAAGCATCGCGAGAGAGGACTATAAATGAGAGGGAAGAAAGGGTGGGACCTCGGTCGGTTGAAGAAAATGAAATCCGGCATAGTGATCTGATCTTGAAAATAATTCTTCCATTTAGCCTTTTAGGGGGGGTCTACTACTGGGTAGTGAGTTTCCGATAATAGTGTATGACCCGGCAAGGAATTGGAGTCCAAAGACGCTGCTTCTTCCGAACCAAGGACCTCGGCCATGAGAGGCTTTGCCTATGAATATTTAAATTCCAAGTTTGCTTGGTGGAATGGCTTTTTTTTGCTCCGAACGCTGTCAATAATCAGGTTACGAAGAAACGTTGTCCCAACTTTAGACGACCCAAAATCAGCGGGGGAGCGTAAGTAAAGGTTCGAAGCCCGGTGCGAGTTATTCTTTTCGTGATTGGGAGCAATAGCACAAACCAGTGATATCCCCTGAGCTAATCTGAAATCCAACAATAGAAGATGTTCCATGAATATGCCAGTGTAGCTAGACTACAGCGGAGCCTTTGTTGACAACTAATGATAACCCCGGTCTCCATTTTGTGCAGAAACCCATTTTGAAATCATAAGAAAATTGAACATGAAAATGTCAATTCGCGGCTTCTGGGCCATGGAATGGGAGCTCTGTACTTAGGTGGAGTGGGAACAAGGCAATTTAACCGGTTTGCTTTGTCCGGGCAAAGACGTTCAAACCTCTCCCCTCTCGCCATGGATTTGAGCTTGGAAATTGCAGCAACATTGTCCAGGCAGGGTATATACTCACTCATATTCTTATGGAAAGTTTGAATCTCTCAACCTTGGTGTCCACCCCAATCTCGGTGCTCCCCTTCACATTCTCAGATCCATTGAATGATTGCTCGAAAATGTCCATCTCAGCAGCAGAGGTGTCATTATCAATGTCATAATCATCCAGGTTGTCATCCTCCCCCACCAAGAAATGATCCTGCATTACTCCATCCTTTTCCACTATGCCAAAGGAAGCTGGTGATGGTGGTGATGGAGGAGAAAGAGGGGGGTGGGTTTTGTGATGTTTAGGGAAGAGAGGTCATAGGTTGGAGCCTCTGTGCGTGCAAGGGAAACCACGTGAGATTGAACCAAAGAGGAAATCGAGCCAATAACGATCTATACCTGGTCATAAGACCCGCTACCTTCAATATGAGGGGACTCTTCAGAATATCCTCCTCCATTTTTTCTTCCTCCCTCTGAATCTAGCTTCTACGAATTTGCCTTAGCTCATTGGCTTCCCATTTTTGTCCAAAAATGGGTGAAACAATTTATTTGAGAGGGAAAAACAATTATTTGAGAGGAAAAAACAATTGGGATTTTTTTTTATTTTTTTTATTGCCGAAGTGACAACTATAAATGACCAAATAAATGACCAATTGTTATGTGGTCATTTTTAGTCTAGATATCCCGTGACTAAATTTGGTCATTTATCTTGGTTTTTTTTAGTTATCTCACTTAAATTTATCAATTTTGGTCATTTATCCCTTAAAAAAACCGTGGTGACCAAAACTTTTGGTCTCCTGGTCACTAATCTCTCATTTTCCACTAGTGATAGTATCCAACCTACAAGAGCAAGTGCCATGGAAATTCTTCTGAGCTCCAATAAATGACTAAGGCCTAGACTCACTGCCAGCGAGCAGTCCATAGCCCAGACGGGTTTTCCTCTCCCCGCTTCCCCTATGGAGGGAAGATGAGCCTTAAATTCTACAAGAATGAGTTCTCAACCCCTTAGCCACTAACTACCTTTTAAAACATTTATACTTTTGCATCATTTAAATATAGCTTTTATGTGTTCAGATGTTTTAGTGTTTAGCAACATTGTTTGGTGGAGCACTTTTTTTGAGGACTAAAGGAGAACTTCACAGTGAACCCAGACATACTGGCCAATCCACATACTTCATATCCAAAGACACATAACAACATGGAGTCTATCATGTACACGGGTCAAGATGGGGAAAATATCTTCAATCTCATAAGTCTCAAACAGTATAAGTCATGGGATGAAATTCATAAATGGATGTACGGGGATAGGTGACACATAGAACCAACAAAGAACTAAGGTTTACTCTCTGTACAAGCATGGCATGAGAAAAAGTCTTCACATCAAGTCTCTTGATTAGTCAACATAAGTTCAAGCATTAGTACATATAAGCATAGGTCACCATAATCATCCTAACATGACAAGCATAGGTGTTTTGAATACATCATAGACAAAAATGAAACCAAAGTAGCATATACATGATCTCACCGTATATACTTGTCTCCAACTGATAGGGCCCCTCTATAGCTGTGTGTACCAACTCTAATCTGTTGTTCACTTGAAATGAACTAGGTCATCACCAAAAGCATCTTAATGGACTCATGAATCTCAGTCCTGGGAAGGAAAATCTGATGAACAAGGCTCTGGAATGGTTGAAGTTGTAACGATACATTCTAAAACCCCATGTGAACAGTAGTTCGGGATAGAAAAATACACAAGTATGTATGCCCCATCATGGTATCCCAGGTGCAAATGTATATGTGATAACAGATAGGAAATGAATATTTTCATTCATGAAAGGAGGTCATTAAAAAAACTATTAGAATTCGTACACTTCGATGTGTTTGGGTGAGTCAATATTAAATATTTAGGAGGAACCTTATATTTTGTCACTTTTAGAGATGATACATAGAGAAATGTTTGGTCCTATCCCATGAAAGGAAAGATTGAGGTATTTGAAATATTTGAAATATTTCATGTTGGAGTTGAAAGAGAAACTAATAAACTACTCAAGTGATTGAGGATAGATAGTGTTGGAGAATGTTGCTCCAAAGAATTCAAGGAATATTCCAACATGTTTGGCATAAAGAATGATAATATTTTCCTTGGCACTCAACATAATGGTACTGTAGAAAGGATGAATCACACTATCATGGAGAATGTGAGGAGCATGTTGTCAAATTTTGGGTTGGAGAAGCATCTTTTTGTAGAAGCGGTGAGGAACATGTTGCCTCATAAATCGATCACCTACTAATTCCTTAGATGGTGGAATTCCTAAAGAATTTTGGACTTGTAAGAAGGTAAATTGTTCCTACCTAATTTTTTGGATGTGAATCATTTGTGTATATTACCAGAGAGCATAGAACTAAGTTAGAAAATAAATCCATGAAATGTATTTTCTTGGGATATGTGGATGGTGAGTTTGGTTACCATTTACGACATCCAGTTAAACACAAAGTTACTAGAAGTGGAGATGTTATATTTAATGAGTTAGAGATGATTAAGAGGCCTATTGGTGATATGGAGTTTAATAAATCTACTAATAGGTTTGTTGATGAGCTAGAAAACATCCCAATGTGGTAAGAAAGTTATGCAGAATGAGCTTAAATTGATGGGCAACGAACATCAAATGATGGACAATGAGAAGATGAACCATTGTAGCAGCCATTACAAGAGGTCCAACCAAAAAATATACCACTGCAGTTGATTCATGGGTCCACTAGGCCTCATAAGCCATCATAAATGTATCTTCCCTCAAACTATATTTTATTAACTAATGAAGGCGAACCTAATTTTTTTCAAGAGGTTTGTGATGATGAGCAAAGAAAAAATTGGAAGAAGGCTATGAAAAAAATAAATGGACTCCGTGTTGGAAAAAAAAACTTGTGAGTTAGTAAAACTTCCAAAAGGAAGAAAATCTATAGAAAATTGGGTATACAAGATCAAGCATAGGGTGAAGTGGAGAAGGAGAGGTAAAAGTATTTTCCCAATTTAAAGAAGGTATTGACTTTCCTAAAATATCTTCACCTCATGTTAAAATGCCATTCATTAGAGTTATTCTTGGTCTCTTGATTGCTTTAGACTTAGATTGTGAACAACTAAATGTGAAGAAAACCTTCCTTCATGGAGAAATGGAGGAGGATATTTACATGGAGCAGCCTGAAGGATTCAAAATAAAAGGTAAATAAAACTTGTTTTTTGCATTGAAGAAGAGCCTCTATGGGATGAAACAAGTACCTCACCAATGGTATAATAAGTTTGATTCCCTCATGTTGGAGCATGGTTTTAGAAGGATAGAGGTTGATAATTGTGTTTATATTAAGAGGTATGAACAAGAAAATTATATTATATTATTCTTACATGTGGATGACATGCTAATTGTTGGACATGATAAGAACATGATTAACAAGATGAAAAACGATTTGGGTAGCCAATTTGCAATGAAATATTTTGGCCAACCACAACAAATAGTGGGCTTGAGGATCATATATGACAAAGAGAACAAAAGGTTGTGGCTATTAGAAGAAAAATATATTGAGAAGGTGCTTAATAGGTTCAATATGCCATGATGTCAAGCCATTTGGAACACCTCTAGCATCCCACTTCAAATTAAGTGTTGATTTGTGCCCTTGTAATGACAAGGAGAAGGAGGAAATGAGTAAATTCCCCTATGATTCAATAGTTGGAAGCTTGATGTATGCCATGGTATGTACACATCTGTACATTGCATATTCAGTGTGATTTTTGAGCAAGTTCCTTGCCAATATGGGAAAACAACATTGACAAGTGGTAAAGTGGATTTTAAGATATCTTAAGGGTACTAATCATTACTATTTATGTTTTGGTGATAATGATATTATGCTTGAAGGCTTTATAGATGCAAATATGGGAGGATATGTTGACACTAGAAACTTCACCAATGGTTATTTGTATACATTTGCAAGTGTAGTAGTGTCTTGGGTATCTAGGATACAGAAAGTTATAACTCTCTCCACAACTGATGTAGAATACTAAGGTACAATAGAGGCTTGTGAAGAGATGTTGTGGATGCAGTGATTCGTAGGAGAGTTGTGAATAAAACAAGACAAGTATGTATTGCATTTTGATAGTCAAAGTGCCATTCACTTGGTGAAAAACACAACATTTCACTCAAGCACCAAGAACATTGGTCTAAAGTACCACTGGATTAAGCAAGTGTTGGAAGAAGGACATCTACATCTAGAAAATATTCATACTACTCAGAATCATGCTCCCATGCTCACTAAAAATTTTCCAAGAGACAAGAAAGATCTTTGTATAAGCTTGATATGCTTGGGGTTAACATGATGTACAATTTTTAAATGAAAAGAAATTCAAATCCTCCATTTACTTTCAAGTGGGAGAATGTTAGTTTGTGAAGCTAAATTACAACATTTATTGTACCGTACACCAACTCACCCTCTATTGCCAGTGCAATATGCAATTATGACTATTAGTTGAAAATGTATTTTTAGAATTAAATTTAAAGGCTTCTTAATGAAGCCATCCTCCCACTGATAGCAAGGAAGGCTCTAGACGTCGTATGTTCAAGGAAAAACTTGTAATTGTATTTATTGTAAAATTATTGTAATGTATGAGCTACTAATTGTATTAATTGTTTGCACAAAACACTAAAAAGGAATGAAACAATAGAGCTTATACCCAATTCTGAGTTTCTCTTGTGATTGCATTTTTGTTTCATTTTTGTGTATGCTCTATTTTGAAAATTAGATTGTCTGTGTTCATAGTCTTGTTCTTAACTGTTGTGTAGTTTGTCCTCCCTGTCAATGGTGGATTTATTTTTATTTAAACATTAGGATCTAATGTTAGTTTTTGTAATCTCTAGGTTCTAGGAAGGATTGTTGGACTATAAGAAGAGGTTGGCAAGAGCTCGACAAGCAGCCAATATTTTCTTCTGAACAAGGGACGATTGCAATAGAAGATCATACTTTTGTTGCTCTTTTCTTAACATGCTAAAGTATTTATTCCCTCTCTACAACTATGTGTTGGCTTGCTACATGTTGTTTTCATCTTATTGGTTGCATGTTTCAAAAACACATCCCACCATTGCATATTTGCTATTGCATAAATTGTCGTTACATAATTTTTTTTTATCACGGTCCCGACGACTCTCCTTTGCTTCCATCCTAATACCGTGATGTTATTACTTGCCACGACCAAGCTATGTTGCATGGATATGTTATTTTCAAGCATGTTCTTCCATGTAGTCATTGCCATGCTTTTTGCACACCCTTGGAAAATGCAAACTTTCTCTTCCCATGGGTTGAGTTATCATATAGTTAAAAAAATGATTGAATAGGAACTTTCCCATTGACAATCACCTCGAACTAGACTTCCTCGATATGAGGCCAAATATGATGAAATTACTTTCGACTGCCAAGCTATGTTATGATGATATGTTAGTGTGATGCCTATGCTTCCATGTAGTCACCACCATGCTGGTTGCACACTCTTGGGAAATGTATACTTTCTCTTCCCACCGTTAGAGTCATCATATAGTTTTAAACAAATTGTTGAATAAAAACTTTCCCATGGACAACCTTCTCATACTAAACTTCCTCCTTATGAAGCCAAATAAGACCTCCAATTTGTAGAAAAAAATTAGAACAAAGAGTGAATAAATTAATACTAACACCTACAAAGATTTTTATAGTCCCTTTTACTCTTGGCAAAGACTTAAAATAGAACTAAAATAATAGAGGTGTACTCAATAAAATATATATAAATAATTAACTTCCTCCATATGAAACCAAATAAGACCTCCAATTTGTATAAAAAAATTAAGACAAAAAGTGAATAAATTAATGCTAACACCTAACAAGATTTTTATAGTCCCTATCACTCGCAGCAAAGACTTAAAATAGAACTAAAATAATAGAGGTGTACTCAATCAATTATACATAAATAATTACAGAAAATAAAATTATATATATATAGAAAAGTTGGATTTTTTTAAAATTTTATATTAAAACTAAAATTAGAAAAGTAAAAAAAAAAAAAAACCTCTATAATATAGGAACTACTTTCAATATACGAACTAATTAACTGGAAACTGAACGTCAAAAGATTTTGAAAACCTAAATCACTTCCAGGAACAATGGTAAAGTTTTGCCATAAATTTAGGTATCTCAGAAGATTTTTCCATACCAACCATCTCATCACCTTCCGATCTCGGTAAGCATAAAAATAATGCAACAATTAAATATTACAGCTTTGAAAGTTATTACGAACAAAGTCATCACCATCCGATCGGTAAGCATACAACTAATGCAACAATTATATATTTACGAGTTAGTACGAGCCATCTCTTCACAATCCGATCAGGGTAAGTATATCCATAATGGAACAATTAAATATTATAGCTGTGAGAGTTATTACTAACGATCTTATCACCATCCGATCTGGGTAAGGATACACATAGTGCAACATTAAACTATTTCAGCAAGCTAAGAGTTATTGCCTCTTATAGTAGAATTAGTTACAATTCTCTGTAAATCAAAATTCTACATAATTCTCTCCTTCTCTATTGATCTCTCACTCCTTTACAGTACTGTCCTCTTCTATTGGATTTTTTTGGTTGTTTTGACTCGAAAACGTGCTGTGTTGCTGTTCAAGAAAACGCGCTTCAAAACTTGATGGTGAATATGCTGAGATGGAAGAAATACATAGGGGTGTTCTACTCCATTCTAGAAGCATCAATAATCCTCAAGCAAGGAGTAGAAGGACATGGCATGAGAGTTTGGTCACACATTTCAGTGATGTTTGGGAAAATATGTATAAGGCAGGAAATGGTACAAATCCACAGTAATGACAATTTTGTTACACATTTTAAGGGATGTTTGGGAGAATGTATAACATGCACGAAATTGTTTAAATATGACAAATACAAGATGGAAGTTTTTAAAGTTGTATTATTTATTTATAATTTTAATGTTTAATACCTCTTTCCACATTTCATATAGATTATTAATTCAAAGTTTTTTTAAGTTGGATGTTATTTTATTAAAAGAGAAAATAATGGTACATAAAAAGTTACAAAAGAGAGAACTACTCATAAGAAGAAGCAGGCTCCTCCCTCCATGAAGGAAAACAGATCCAAACAAAAGGACCCTCCCTCCACCAGGAAAGAGGCCCAAAAAAGAGTGACTTATACAAAATGACATAAAGGTTCCTCGAAAAGACTAGACTATCAAAAATTCAAACATGAAGAGCATACATTCCTTTTGAAAAGACAAAAAGGCTTGTAGTAAGGTTATTCAATGGAGGATGGCTAAGTTGGGTGTCTCTAGAAGAGTCCATCCCCTAGTAGCTAGAGGTGTCCAAAGCTTTGAGTTGAATGTAAAAATAAAAAAAAAATATTATTTTGAAAAGTTTTAATAAGTTTAATAACTTTTATAAAATTTAATGAAATTGAATGTACTTTGAAAGATAAACTACCTTTGATTTATTGATTTATTATGAAGATTAAATCTAAGATGCAAGCCATTTTTAAAGTGCAAAAATTTGAAAAAATGGTTATAATTTTTTATCCTTTTGGTACATGATAGATGCTGAGTTCAAAATATCTTAAAAGGTTTACGGTTTCACATAATTAACATTATAAAGAAACAAAGTACTGGTTTGAATTGATATCTTATCTTAAAAACCTTATTGAACAAATAACTTATTGTTTTTAATAATATAAAAACCAGCACCTTGATATTACATTGGAATCAAGTGTTAGCCTTGAGAATGGATCAGCAGTGGGCTGAGAGACATTGCCCTCCACCCAATCAGCACTTTAACTTCTCTAAGACAACTTAGTTTTACTCACTTATTTTAAATAATTTTTTAAATTTTAATACAATATTATTTTTCAAAATTTACATTAATACAAAAACTTTGCTTACTTAGTATTTTAAATGTATAAATAATAACAAAGTATTGATTTTTATAAATAAAATAAAAATAAAAGTAAATCTAAAATGTCAAATCTATCTAGGTTATTAGGTTAAGGCCAGTTCAATCCCCTTAGAGGTTAGTTAGTTGGGAGGAGACACCCAAAAAGCCAGCCATCATAAGAGTTGATGTGGCCCACTGGAGATGGGATCCCCTAATTTCTTTTAAAAAAAAGTAAATTTAAAATAAATTCTATAATTAAGAGATAAATGATCACCTAAATATTTTAGTAACATTTCATATATTACAAAAATAAATAAAAATTCAAAGTAATACTTATCATTCATTAAAATTTAAATCTATTAAACATTCCAAAAACAACTTGTATAATTGTGTTAAAACTTTTAACACAGTAAATCTTAAAACCCCTTTAACAATCCCACACTATGAAAACCTTTATCACATATCTTAAAATCTCTTTAACAATCCCACACTATGAAAACCTTAATCACATATCTTAAAATCCCTTTAACAATCACACACTATGAAAACCTTCATCACATATCTTATGCACTGTTCTTTTTTTAGGTTTTTGTAAAGTAACTAATTTTTTGGCTTTGGTAAAATGGTTAATTTAGCATACTATGATAATAGTTCTTTCGCTCGTCATACTTCCATGTTGATATTGAGATTTTTTCAACCATGAGGGATGTCTGAAGCATCCATATCCATACGTCTGAAGCTGTGAGAAGAGTCAAGAGTTTTTTTCATGAAATCAATCATATTAATATGTATGAAGTAAGAAGAATCAGCAGCCTTTTTCAAAGAAATCATTATACCAATGTACATCTCTGTGAGAAGTACATGTATGTGAAAAGTTGGAATAAAACTTTTACAAATGGAATTAACACATGTGATATCAGTGTGATTACAGGTCATTGTATTCAATTCTTGTTTTGCTTATTGTCTTCCATAAAGAGCAAGGAAGGCTTCAAATTTGTCATTAATTTCATAAATGAGAGCTCTCTAGAGTAATGAGGGGAGCTCGTTTTTAATTTCTATCACCGATGACGATATTAAGTTTACTGAATTCATAAATGAGAGCTCTGACTTTTGGAGTTCGATTTAATCATTATAATGCGATGAACACCAAGTCCAAATAAGCTTTGAATAACCCTTTGCTTTCGTAACAAAAGCATGTTACAGAAAAACAAATTATTACAACGAAAACATGAGAGATTCCTGTGCTGGTATTTAAGCATAAATTGTAACGAGGAAGCCAAACAAACAATAGTAATTTATTTCCTTTCATTTCTGTGCAATAAGCACATTCTCAAAATAAGCTTGTATGTGAACAATGGGCTTTATGATAGCGATGCTTGTGTCTGGAAACAGTATGTTACATTATAAATATTACTGTCAGCCTATGCACATGGAGCCTATAGTTAAAATGCAAACCTTGGTGTAGTTACAGCCCACATGGTACTAGCCACAAACTGTATAATTATTACCCTCTTGCTCCTATCGACTAATCGTACCTATAGGTGAAAAAGCCAACCTGACGGTGCTGAAAGTCAATATTAATTAATTAATTAATGGTAAATATACAGACATGCAAATCGTCCTTATGATTTGATATAACTGGGCTTATTTACTTTTATAACAAATTAAAAGTTCATTTGGATGTTAACAGCGCCACTAGCCAATTTCAAAGTGAATATTAACTAAATCGTCCTTATGATTTGATGTAACTGAGCTTATTTAATTTTATGAAAAATTAAAAGTTTATTTGGATGTTAACAGTGCCACTAACCAATTTCATCCACTTCCGTGCTGTTGCTAAAATTGAATATTAATTAATTAGTATACAGTAAAAAAATATTGATAAATAATTTTTAAAGATTATTTGTTAGGTTAACTTCAATGTTGAATATAAGAACATAATTAGTATACAGTAAAAAAATATAGATAAATAATTTTTAAAGATTATTTGTTAGGTTAACTTCAATGTTGAATATAAGAACGAACATTAATGTTGATGAAAGAATGATTTGTTGGGCTGGCATCAATGCTAGCATCAATGTTGAATGAATGAACTAACTGCCCACCATCAAAGAGATATCTTCAATGTTGATGAAAGAACGATTTGTTGGGCTGGCCTCAATGCTAGCATCAATGTTGAATGAAAGAACTAACTGCCCACCATCAAAGAGATATCTTCAATGCTAGCTCCAATCTTAAATGGAAGAATTAACTGCCCCACCACAAGAGATATTGGAAAACAAGATTCTGGGAAGAGAAGGTCTGCCTTAGACTTCCTGAATTTAACTGCCCCACCACAAGAGATATTGGAAAACAAGATTCTGGGAAGAGAAGGTCTGCCTTAGACTTCCTGTAGCAGACCCTATTTTATAATGGCTCCCACACTTAAACCATCTCATAAAGTTTCTAACCCATGATCTAATGGAAACACAAACCAACCATACAAACTACATTTCATAAATAAAAAGTAAATATAGTAGCACATCCACATAGTTTGTGGCTGTATCAAGTGGATAGGGATCAAATGGTTAAGAAATAGTTATCTAATGGAAGATATTTTGTATTTTTTTATTCCTCATATTCTTCTAGTTAAACAGGTTCAACTATGAGTTATCTATGCCTAGCTACATGTTATCACAGACATTTTTAGTATTATCCATTTATCAATTTTCAATTATTTTTTATATTCTTTTTTTATCACAAATTTTTTTAGTTTTTTTCCATAAGGTCTTGGTTATCCATTAATCAACTATGAGTTATCCATGCATTGCTTATACCACTTATCTATTCATCACCTAGCTACTAGTTATTTTTATATTCATTTTATCTACTCATCACCTAGCTACTAGTTATTTTTTATATTCATTTTTTTATAATTGTTTATTTCAAATTGTGAACAAGTGTCATATAATTAATCTAGAAAGTACACTTGTCTTATACTCATTAGTACATGAGAAAACATAGGCTATAATTGACTTCAAATCTCAAATAAAAAAGTATATTCACTTAGAAAAAAAACTTAGATATTCTTTTTTCAATGATAAATACAACCAAAGTGATTTGCCCATTCTTTTTATCATGGCATTAGGTAGTAGCTCGTTTTTTCGCCATCTATGGCACTGCAATATTTACTACTACGTGTTATGGCTAGGAATGGATATAAATTAATTAATCAATTCTGAATATAGAGATATATATATGGCAGCAACACGTTTCTGTTTGGGTGAGTCCATGTGATAAATACAAGTAAAGTGATATTTAGCCCATTCTTGTATGTATATAAGAATGGCCCCTTTTTGACTCACTGGTTTCATATAACGCTACTGGATCTCTGCCTTATCAGGCATTGTATCTCTGCTTTATGAAATAGAGTGTTATGATTTCATTTTCATAGTTAGATAGAAGCTGGCGATATTTGTATCGTTGTTCAGGAGCTTTGATTCGTTTGTTTTGATAAGTTGAAGATCAATGGCTTCGTTTTCTGGCCAAAACCAGACTTTTCTGAAGCCCGTGGGGATTACCCAACCCATCTTCGATTTTCAGGATAAAAAATCCACGAACGATGTGATTAACCATGTTGCTGATCAACCTATTGAGTTTGATCCAGAAGATGGACGGTTCAGCTCTCAAATAACGGCTCAGGCTATTAACCTGCGGCCAGTTTCGAACACGCGTCCTCATAATGCCGACAATGCACTACACGCTTTGTATATTGATGAGTCAAATATGGCATATTTGGGATGGCAGGAGATCATGAATCTCATAATGATCGAGCAGGAACATGAAGCTGCAGCACTCTATGGTGCATCTGCTGGTGACTCTGATGCCAATAGCCTAGTAGATCATAATCCAGTTGATGGGCAGAATCACCAAACTATTGTTGATAAAAAGAACTGTATTAGTAAACATTCAAGGTTTAGAGTTATGGATAGTCAATTTTCTGCGCAATATTCTGATATGGAAGTGTCCCGTGGTGGTAAAGTGCATGCAGATCATGGAAAGATGAAAAAAGGACAAACCGATCAGTATGTCAGCGACAGTGTTATCGAGACATATGTGCAGGTTTCATCTCAGAAGGGACATCTAAAAGTCCATGAATTAAGAATGAGTTTACATTTTTTCGTGTCTTTTATTTTATGAAATAAAACTCAGTTAGATCATGTTTATATTAAACCTTGAATTTCTGTTTCAATGCTGTGATTTTATTCTAACTTTTTTTGATATACGGTTTTAGAAATACAAGAGGGTTATCTGCAAATCGTCGCTATCTTCAAACTGTTCCAAAGAGAATGAGGAGAATTCGAAGCTTAGATTGAATGTTTCAAAGGGAAACACTCTTGAAATGCTGCCCAATATTGTACAGGCGGAGGAACCTAAGGCTGAGACTCAAATAGATTACATCAGAGTGAGAGCGAGAAGAGGTCAAGCTACTGACCGTCATAGCCTCGCGGAAAGGGTAAATCTAGATTGTTTTATTTACTTCAATGCCATTGCCCACTTATAAATAGATTGTCTCCATTAACTCGCCATCAAATGCAGGCTAGAAGAGAACGAATCAACACGCGCATGAAAATTTTACAGAACCTTGTTCCAGGCTGCAACAAGGTATATCTATATATTTATATAATACACTTGCTTGGCTTTACTTAATATAAAGTTCAGATTAATTATTGATTGAATTCGTTCTTTCATTTGTGGATTTGACGGTTTACATGACTCTAGTTTGCGTCATTGAGTGAGATATTTGTGTGGTGTGTGTGAGTAAACAGATTACTGGCAAGGTACTTGTGCTGGAGGAAATCATCAACTATGTTCAGTCATTGCAAAAGCAAGTAGAGGTAAGAAATATGAAACTAAAATTGCCCACAATAAACCAATATTCACCCCTGTGATTGTAATTTATTTCTTTGCTAACTTGTACTCTTCAGATTCTTACAATGAAGCTGGCCTCTGCTGTTCCTATCAGTGATTTGCAAGATCAAATAAGTGGTCTCCCTAATGAGGAGGTAAGTGTTGTTATAATCGTTAAAATCAGTTTTCTATATCTATTATGTTGTGTTAAAAAACATTTGAATTATTTATTTTCACTAAAATCTGATCTCATAAATTTAAATCTAAATGGGATGCAGATTGAGGAAAATCATATAGTACAATGATGTACAACAAACCCTACGATAAGGTTGAGGAAAATCATACAGCATAAAGATTTACAACAAACCCTACGTAGGGCTATTTGTGACAGCAATCCAAAGGACTGGAATAAATAGGTTCATGAAACCTGGATATATATCATATGCCTATCGGGGTTATTGCAAATTCAAGATTTCATAATATCACAAAATACTTATAGAACGATCCAATGGATTCTGGATTGATATGATGCAATTTCCAAACATTATATTAATGTATTTTATTATAACATATTTATAATTGGAATGATGCAATTTTCAAATATTATATTAATGTTTTTTAATATAACATTTTTAATTTAAATAAAGATATTTATGGGATATTTTAAATGCAAAATCACAGTTGTTGAAGGATTTAATTTAAATAAAGATATATATTTATAGGATATGTCAATGCAAAATTATAATTGGATTTTGTTATTGACTGACATGGTTATGATCGTAAACAAATACTAATAAGAAAATGTGTAGGTATAAGTTTTTAAATTGATGCGATTGGGGCTTACTTATTTACTGAGTAGTGAGAACAATCTATAAGTTACTAAATAAGTTTTTTGCTTTTTTTAGAATATGATATAAATATGAGTTACTAAATGTGTTTTTATTGCATTTTTTTAAAATATGAAATAAATATGTATGATTTACTTATTTACTTAGTAGTTAGAACAATTTATGAGTTAAGATGTGTCTTTTGTATTTTTTAGAATATGAAATAAATATGTATGATCAATATGAATTATGGATGAATTATCTATTTTTAAAGTATGATTCATAATTTTTTATTTTTGGTTGAGTTAATATCATAATATTTATTCAATTTTTTTTAGAGTTTAATGATTTTTATTTATAAAGTTATTATAAACAACCCAAACATTACACTCAGAAAACAAAATATTGAGAAATAAACCCATGGTTTCTTACCTAAGTTGGACGTTATATATACAATGCTAATCACCATTCTTATTGTATCCAATATTATCAATCTTGTCATAATCAATACTTACACTAAATTAAATATTTAGTTCAAATATGTTATAGAATATGAGAACCACCATTCTTGTTATATTTAACCCTTAAAATAAATTATATATTCATTTTATATGAAAAATATTATTTTTAACACATATATTATGATTTAAAATCTACTTATAATTTATGGTTTTAAGACAATTTGATGTAAATTTTTTTTATAAATACGATTTAGTTAGAAAACTTATCATTTTCATGTCCATTTCTTTCAAAAAGATGCAAACTATTTTCATAGAAAAACCATAGTATTATTTATAAATATTTTGTTTATTATTGTTATTATTATTATAGATAATATTGTTATTATTGGGTTGATGTACAATCATGAGCTTTTTTAAAGATATTTTAGTTGCTACATAAAAAATTATAAGTGGAACTTCTTATTTTAAGAGGCAATTACAAGTACTTGCATTAGACAAAATATAGTAAATCAAATAAGCTTCCATAATATACAAATTTCACTTTTAGAATTTTTTTGTAATTGTTTATATTTTTTTTTAAATTGACTTTTTAAATGTTTACCACAATATAGCATACATGTCTATGAAGGTGTAACACTATATGAAGTAATTGATAGCATTTTTGAATAATTTTTGTTATATCTGTAGAGGCCATTATGTACTAGTGCAAAACTATTTTTTCTGAATTATTTATGTTTTTTTCATTTTTTATGATTTATTGAAGACTTAAAACCTTAAAAAAAGACTTTATTACAACATTTTAAGGGTATAACATAATGAAATTTTGAATTTTTTTTATAGTGTATATAAATCTCTTTATTCTAAAGCATCATTTAATTTTTTTTGAAATAGTTAGAATAGTTAAAAGTTACAATAAAAACAAAAAAACATTATATTTTAGAATCCTTAAATATGACCGCAGAAAAAATGGACCCAAACCCACCTATTATATATAGACCCACCCTATTATATATATAGATGTATCCAATCAATGCAAGATAAAAGTTATGTTTTATGATGCATTAGCTTACTTTGAATTTAAATATGGTTTAGAATATGAGAAGTAGGAAATGAAATTAGTTCATGAAACACATAATTTTATTGTATACCTTTTTTACAAAATATAAAGTATGTTTATTTGAGTGTAACAATTGAGTATCCAAATGATTATAAAGAGCATTTTTGTTTTATGTATTATTTTTTTTTATAGAAAATCTAATGTTAAATTTTATATTATTTTTAAATTATGAAATTTAATATATTTATAAAATGGAATTAAAAAATTAGTGGAGTTCATAATCCATGTATATTTTTTAGATGGTAAATTTAGGTTTTATTGGTAAATTTTGGGTGAACTATCATTTATGGGTGAGAATGAGACAAGTGTATTGTGGAGATTGATTATATGGGTGTAGTTCAAAATTCACAATTAACAATTATAAAAAAAAAATCATGTGATAATTAAACTTATTGGCATGGTAATGTGTAGTCCAAGTGAAAGTGGAACTCCATGTAGCAACTAAAAGTTGAGCTAATGTGCACAAGGTTCGAGTTGAAGTAATACACACTTCATCTGACAATAAATCATAATAAACTCCTAATAAAATCCTCTAAACTCATGTGATAACTGCACTTAGTGGCATGTTAATGTGTACCTCATGTGACACTGGAACTCCATGTGGCAATTAGAAGTCCACTTAGTGTGCATAAGGCTTAGTTTAACTCCATTTGGAAACTATGAGTCTGGATAATCTCTGAGTTCTTATATTAATTGTAATAGCTTTTTATTAAGTTATAAGTTAACTATTAGATACAACTATTAGCTTAACTCCAATGATGATACAACTATGAACTTAACAACCAAAAATTAAGTCATTGTTATATTAAATTAACTATATATATATATATATATATATATATATATATATATATTTAATTTGCAATAAGCAGTGAAAATTCATATTCATAATAACATAAGAAAAGTATAGAGAAACAAAAACTTACTACGGGGAACTTAAACTAACAAAGCACTTGCCTCATCTATTAAAAATAATGGAGTTGGGGTTTTCATAGAAATATTAATGTTTGCTCTTTCTATAGCTAAAAACTTTGATAGACATATTACAACTTCAAAACTAACTATAGAAAAACTTGAAAATTACACATTTTAATATCAAGGAAACCTGAAAAAACTGTGAGTCATAGAGGGAACCAAAGATGATAATGGATGATCTATAGTGTTGCATCTCCTGTAAGGAATTCTGGTGCGTCTGCCACGATTGGGCAGGGTCCATAATCCTCTGCTGGGTTCCGAGGTTGCCTTTCTTGTATCGACAGAGCAATAATGGCGTTGGTTGGAGTCTCGGGACCACACTCAGCAAGCGTAGTGCTTCTCATAATTCCTCTTTGTTCATGCAACGAACCTAGTCGATTTACCGCATTTGCTAAGGACTCACCACCTTTCTCACAATGGTCCTTGTCTCCTTTATTGTCCACATTTCCTTTGCTGGGAAACAACGAATAATGCCTCATGTTAAAGTTGGCTTCCAGGGATTTGAGCTGTGTATCTGTCGGGGTGATAGAAGTGCGCATACATTGGGACACCTCCCTAGAACCGTTCCATTTTACCGTCATATCCTCCATCAACAGTCCCAACATATTTTTAATCATCTAGTAATGATTAATTCTACCACCACTTTTTTCCAGATGCAAGATGGTCTAAGATCACCTTGGACTCCCACTCATCGATCAAACATCTGATCGACATGGAAACCTACTCTACAAAACCATCAGTGTCCCCGATGGTGGCCTTACGATGACCTCCTCCTCTTCCTGTGTTTCCTCTGCGCGGGGTACCACATTGTGGGGGCATATTTTTCTTCGATTTTGTATGCAGGCTCACAGAAGAATGAGCGTAGAGTAGATACAGGAAAACATAAATTCCCATAGGACGGAGGCCATGGGGACTTCACTTAGTGAACCTCTCACATAGCACGTGCGATCATGCGATATTAAAGAATACCCTTAATTTCGAGAGATATTGACCCAAAATATTTTTGTTGAAACCCCCTCCCAATACTTAAAAACTCCTCCCCACCCCTTTTTATACCTCAATCCTTATAAACCACCCTACCCACCCCCACCTTAAACCCCTCATCCCCCCAATACCTGCAATATATTGGTTCGATTTTTGATAATTTTAAAACCCACAATATGAACTAACGTGATAGGATATTGGCCAACAAGTGAAGCCCCCATGATAGAGGCTAGCATGTCTCATAGTTTAAAGTGCCGCCATCATGGAGCTCTATGTTAGCACATACAACATTTAATTGAATAGTGCTACGACCGAGACTGGAAATGACTGACCAAATGCTTGCGAGGTTGGAAATAATTTCACCATCCTCTTCATTCAATTCAACCACATTGTTGTTCACCTTGTTTCCCATGTCGTCACCATGTGGTCTATGCGCCAGATGTCCCTTGTGGATGTCTTGCGTGTCAGACGCATCCGAAATATATTAAATTAACTATTAGATACAAGTAATTGAAATGTTATTTAGGAAATATGGT
Source organism: Pseudotsuga menziesii (assembly GCA_001517045.1). NCBI lineage: Eukaryota > Viridiplantae > Streptophyta > Pinopsida > Pinales > Pinaceae > Pseudotsuga > Pseudotsuga menziesii. Next base: position 31,247 of record LPNX011108833.1, read on the forward strand.
TGTTGCTAGTATATATGAATGATAATAAACTAGTACACACATGTAGTTTGTGGTTAGATCATGCCCATAGGGTTCAAATCATTGAGAGATAATAATAGAATGGAAGACAATTTGAACCTTTTTTATTCCTCATATTATTCTAGTTAAATGGTTCAACTATGAGTTATCCATGCTTAGATACATGTTATCACCGACACTCTTCTTGTTATCCATTTATCAACTATGAGTTATTTTTTTTATTTTACATTCCATGATATCTACCAGGCATAAATTCAATCTCTCCATAAAATCAATCTCGATAGTACACTTGTCTCATCCTCTTACGTAGATGAAAAAATATAGTCCTTAGTCCACCCCAAATCTCAAATAAAAATGCCTATCCTACTAACTCTAACAAGAATAAAATATGTGTGTATTTTAGAATAATGATATTTGTGAATACAAAATAAAAAAACAATATTAATTTTTATTTTATTTTATTTTATGTGATTAGAATCTTCATAAATAAAATTGTGCATTTTTATGCTTTAGGTATTCATTGTATATATTTAAAAATTAATATATTATTTTTCTAAAAATATTATTTAATAGAATTCACAAAATGTGTGATAGTTTGGAAGTCACTAAGAATGTTGCAAAATAAATTTATGATCATTTTAAATAGGGTTTTCCCATGTTGAATTTATTAGCATGGTCATCGCTACCACAGAATTTAGAGTAGACAAACTCCTTCAACAATAATTGATTATACTATCGTTCAGGTATCTATTAAATTGAGCACATAGATCTGTGGACAAACACATAACTCACAAGATAGATCACACAATGTACTCAGCAATTGAAGAATGAAACAATACAAAAATGGCTTGCAACTGTGAATGCTTTCATTAATAAAAAAGTAATTAGATAATAATTACAATGAAGTACAATGGCTAAATAGCCACAAGAAATTCGAATCCACATGAGGAAATTCGAATTGATTAGACTCTACTTGACTGTAGGTAACTAAGACCTTGTCTATATCATTATCAAAGGACTCAATAGTTAACTGACCTTGTCTAAACCATTATCGAAGTTCAACGGAGTTCTAAAACACAACTAAAGTGTCTAATTTAGTGTTAACTGAGGCTAACTAACTGTGGTAGGTGAGAAATGTGCCTCTCCTACATGCAGCCATGCAAACCTAGCACTAACTAAATGTAGAGGACTAGAACTGAATGTAACTGACTCCGAACTCAGCTTGACTAGTCACCAACTCAACTCAACTAACCTTGGTTGGTATTGGCACTCCTAGTGGCTCCTTAATAGTATCTGTGGACAAACACACAACTCACAAGATAGATCACACAAATTACTCAGGAATTGGAGAATGAAACATTGAAAAAATGGCTTGCAACTATGAATGCTTTCGTTAATCAAAAAGTAATTAGATAATAATTACAATGAAGTACAATGGCTAAATAGCCACAAGAAATTCAAATCCACAAGAGGAAATTCAAATTGATTAGACTCTACTTGACTGTAGGTAACTAATACCTTGTCTAAATCATTATCGAAGGACTCAATAGTTAACTAACCTTGTCTAAACCATTATCAGAGTTCAACGGAGTTCTAAAACACAACTCAAGTGTCTAATTCAATGTTAACTGAGGCCAACTAACTGTGGTAGGTGAGAAATGTGCCTCTCCTACATGCAACCATGCAAACCTAGCACTAACTCAATGTAGAGGACTAGAACTGAATGTAACTGACTCCTAACTCAGCTTGACTAGTCACCAACTCAACTCAACTAACCTTGGTTAGTATCGGCAGTCCCAGTGGCTCCTAAATAGTAGGGATTGGTCTAGGAGGCTCCTAAACTGATGCATGCAAATGCAAATTAGTGATAGTCGGCCTCAATTAGTGTTCCCCACACTTTAGTAACTAGAACATGTGCCCCAATTAGGCGAACTGGACCCAATGGTGCTAGTGACTAAAAATATACTGGATGGACTCTTGATTTAGACATGAATCCTGATTTAGAGATATGACCAAATTGGACAAGGGAGGATTAATAATCCTAACACCCCCAGAATTATAACTTGGGAAATATCTGGGACCTGGTAACTAAGACCATAGGTCACCCATTACATCAAGTAAATTAAAGTAACTGCTCAATACAAGGAGTTGGGGAAAAACCACATGGGAAAAATGCCCCCCCTCTAATTAAGCAGGTAGAATCAGGATCAATCTGGTTCTTCTGTCCACAGGTATCTTGGGGCCTAGCATGTGAACCTTTCCATAAATATGTTTGGAGGAATATTCCTCTTTGGAAGAAGAATGATATGCTCAACTAAATCAGAAATATAGAAAGTTTCCAGATGAATACTAGACCCATGTACAGAAATTGAAATCAACTGATAAGTGATAAAAGGTTCTTGAGGATTCAAAACATGTGAGGAATAATCAAGAAACTGATATGTTGCAGCCCTGAATAGCAAACCATGAGTGGTAAAATCAGCCCCAAGTGTTAGGAGCAAGTGTTCAAGCGAATGGAGAATGTCTTCCTCTTTACTAGTTCTGTGAGGAGATGAGCATGTGATCAATGGTAGAGAAGCAATGGGACTATGGAGAGCGAATGCTTGAGCTCCATATTCTTATATAGCTTCAAAAATATATAATGATTCACAAAATAAAATATCAGCAATCTCATAAGAGGAAACTAACACCAAATCCCCAGCAATAGTTTTGAAGATAAATTGCGGTACTTGATTTTTCACACCGGAATTGGTGAGATCAGCTACAAGCATGACTGAAAGCTCTTGGATTTTAAAATTTGAACCAAATAATATCATATCAAAAAATAAATAAGATCTAAATAGGTTCACAATAGATCTAAAACTATGAAATGAAATCAAATCCCCATCAACAGTTTTGTAGGAGACTTGTGGTACTTGTTTCTTCACAAAATTAATGAGAACAGCTACAAGCAGTACTGAAATCTTATGAACCTGAAATATTGAACCAAGAAATATCAGATTAGATCTAAATAAGATCATATTAGATCCAATAATGTTCATATCAGATCCAAGAAGATGGTCTACCAAGGCGATAGAGGCACAATTTTCTTCTTCTTCAAAATTCTGAAGTTTGGTGCATACAATCCTGCAAGAATTTTCTGGAAGATCTAGATCATGGGGAGTGAGTGGATCACTCTAGTAATTTGATATTTCTTCCAAAATATCCAAGGTATTACATTTTTTCACACCAGCAGCAACATTAGAGGGATAAAAATCAAATTTCTCTTCACTTTCGGAAGCAATTACTGGCAAATTTTGTGCAGAATTCAAAGGAAAATCATTGGAGGAGGACTTTGCTTCTTTTTCATCTTGAACAAATTTAGCAGAGAGAGTAAAGGCTGATAATTTTGGATCAATAAATCTTATGGTGCTGGATGTGTTCTCTAAAGTGCTATTATGATCCTCATCAATCTTTCCAAAGGTTCTGTCCAATCTTGGTTCTTCAATAGATCTACTAAGGTAGCGCAAGTTAGGAGAAAGAGTCAGACCAATTGTTCCAAAAGCTCCATCACATGCATTCAGCCAATCATTATTACTCTCATAGGAATCTTCACCAATTCCAATAGACACCTCATAGAGATATTGTCTCTTCAGAGATGCAATCATCTTCATCTTCCATTTTGAATAGCTTATGAATGGGGTGAGAAGAGGAACTGATGAATCCATTCGAAATTGTACCTGAAATTACAAAAAAAGACAAAGTAAGGTCAGGTAGCCTGCACATTTTAGGTTTTCATCACACCCAGCATAATTGATCAAGCAAGCTTCATCAACAATTCCTTAACTTTGGGTATTAAGTGGTAAACCTTCTGCTTCTGGTGCAGAGCTGGAAGGAGCAATTTTGCTCAAAAATGATCCAGTAGGAGAGCTGAGGAGGACAAATGCCTTGTTTTCTGAGGCTCTGATACCATATTAAATTAAGAACATAGATCTATGGAAAAACACACCACTCCTAAGATAAATCACACAATTTACTCAGCAATTGAAGAATGAAACAATGCAAAAATGGCTTGCCACTGTGAATGCTTTCATTAATAAAAAAGTAATTAGATAATAATTACAATGAAGTACAATGGCTAAATAGACACAAGAAATTTTAATCCACATGTGGAAATTCGAATTGATTAGACTCTACTTGACTATAGGTAACTAAGTGTTGATGTATTTGTAACTTCGGAATGTATTCATTCATATATCTTATGTATTGTACCCCGATGTTTATTCTGGGATCTGTTTGTAATGTATTTGAGTCATGTCATGCCTCGATGTTCCTATTGGGAGGTTCTATAATGTAAACAAGTCATGTCAAGTCATTGTGGTGGGTAACCCTCCTATTGGTCAAGGATTAAAGTCCCCATGTAACACCCCGGTTTTGACCTCGTTGCGTTACACTACTACATTTCGATCCAAAATCCGATGGAAAATTTTGACGGCGCGTGGATTTGCTTTTTTAAACCTACCAAAAATCACAAAGATAATTTTTTTTTTTGAAAATGTGGCCATAAGCGTTGCTTAAGCGACGGCTAGTCTCATAAGTGTCGCTTAAGCGACGGATAGCCTCATAAACGTCACTTAAGCGACGGTGCCTTGAGTGAGTGGCTATGGGTGTGTTTTGTAATGTGTATTCTAATATTACAAAGATCCACTCCATCTCATCTCTCCACACAAGAAAAGACATATAAGTCGATGATTAAAGGGGTTGGTAGGCTATGGAGGGGAGCTAGTGGAAAGGCTTTTTCCAAGTGGATAGAGTGTTGTTACCTAGGTTTAAATAGTTCAGGGAGTGAGAGAACGCACTAGAAAATGGGAGGGATATGTG